>JAPQRQ010000014.1:18428024-18444299 GCA_037367365.1 Apogon talboti | reverse complement strand
CGGTTTCCTCTGCCTGTCTCTTCAGTCATTAATCTTTGCTGTTGTATCTGTGTGTGTGTGTGTGTGTGTGTGTGTGTTTGTGTGGAATTCTCGCCTGACAGTGAGTCCTCAGATAGGGGAGAAAGCAGTGTCGTTACAGGACCCCGGCTCTGTCCCACGGGGAAGCAGACAAGCCCTTCATTGCACGTCCCACGGAATCCCACCTCCACACATCCAGTGGCTCTGGCATCCCTGCCCACCCAAAGGCCTGTAAGTAGCCCAGAAAACTGAAGGATGACTACAAAATAAACAAAACTCCTTATATATGGTTACATTTTAGGTTTATGAAGTTTTTATTTACATTGCAGCAATACTATAAGGTCATCCGTTTTTAGTTTAATGAAAGAAAATGAAAAGTCACTAGATTTTACAGTGAAAAACCAAAACTAGAAAGCATACTGTTGCCCATAAAGTTTTGAATAATTTTGTTTTCAAACACATTCCTGTTTTTATTCCAATTTCTACACATCAGTAACACCTTGGACCAGGTCCAGTGATTACATACCGACTTCTAGTAACGCTTTATCTATTAAGAATAAATCACATTGTCAGTCATTTAATGAGAAGAGATAAAAATATTTTATTCCAATTTTATGGCCAACAGTGTACAATGATGTAGCTTTCTGTACCGTTTGTTACAGCTTTAATTAAGTCTTTAAACCTTAAAAAAATATAAACTGGCACCTTTTCAACTTTTCTGTTAATATTCAGCTAAACTTTATATATTTTGTGCATCTTTGGCTATAAAGAGCCATAAACCTATAGAGCTATAATACTACTCATTCATATAGTCCAGAAAATGTTGCATTATATGTGTGTGTGTTTGTGTGTGTGTGTGATTCTGAAAACGAGACATGTTTTGTCTATTTCAGCATGTGTTCAGACAGGGTTTCCTTCTTGTAACCAGAACAGATGCCTTTGGGGCCTTTCATGTACATGAATGTGTGAAAATGTGTGTGTGTGTGTGTGTGTGTGTGTGTGTGTGTGTGTGCACACGTGTGTGTGTGTGTGTTTCATCATGTCTGTGTTTATGTGTTTGCTTGCTTGTGCAACTCTTTCCGTGTATGTTTGTTCTTCCACTGTCCATGTGTCTTTTTCTATATGTTTGTTTAAGTGTATACAAATGTGAGGGGTGTGTGTGTATGTGTGTGTGTGTGTGTGTGTGATACATTTACAGACACAGTACACCGTGTATCTCAGACTTGAAAGGACAGAGTAAAAAAAACACACTTCAATAGAAGTCAGTTCCGTGCTCTCAGTCACGATTTGTTGGTTTCCAAATCAAACGCTATGATTTAATGAATTTCCTGTCCAGGACGCAGGGTGAGAGGCCTGTTTATTATTGTGATTGCACACTTCATCCTGTGATGCTTTTTCTTAAATGTGACACACAAACACTATATATAAAGTTCTCATGAGAAATGGCCCAACCCAAGTGATGCTGAGGGACAGTCATTTAGTCATGTCACACACATACAAACAGAGCAGACACACACACACACACACACACACACAAGTACTCAAGCAGGCACTTGGCAGAAACTTTGATTGACTTGTTCTTGGAGGTCAGACACTTATTGTGTTGCTTATGACCAAGTCAGAAAGGTTAAGTATTACCTGAGAGCACCACAGCGGCCTACAATACGCTATTCCTCCTTTGAGACAAACTGACATCATTTGTGTAATTGACCCTTAACCCTGCGCTCTCACATGGCGCCATGCCTAGGTACTTCCATCTATTTCTGCCAAATGCCAAAAGTAAGCTGTATCCAAAAACATATGTAAATCTTCTTAACCAGGTGGTGGTTCTAACACGAGCATTTACTTTTCACTGTTAGATTGAATCTAGGTAGAGAGATGAAAGTCTGTTGCATAACCTGACAATACATTTAGATGTTCGTGTAGTAGCAAGTTTTATATCTGTATTGTTTTAGAGTGTATAGGTACAGTATGTATGAGAACATCTTTAATCTCATTTCATGGTCAAATGCATTCTGCACATGGAGAATATCTCCTAAACATGAACTAATCCCTGATCATTTTAGATATTTACCTATGGTACTATATTTAAATAAGCAAGGAGTAAATGACCATTACTGTAACAGCAGATTACATTTGGCCTCTTCACTGGCCCAGTTGGTCCTTTGAAGAGCTCTGTTCTGGTTCTGTTTCAGTCACTATGTTGAGTGTGTTTCTTTAGACTAGTTTTTGGCTGGATCCTCACTCAGCCCTTGTTCTTTGCAGCCCTGCTGCATCGCGAGCCTGACGCCACTCTGGAGGAGGCCCAGGGACAGTGGACCAGGCTGGGCCAGGCTGAGGGGGCCTCGCGCCTGGGTCCACTCCTGGGTCTGGCCCTGGGAACCGCGGCGCTCTTATCTGGCCCAGGCAGGAGGTGCAGTGGGCTTCCTGTGCAAAAATCAGAGCGCTTTTCCTCTCGTTGTTTGGCTTCCTCTCCGATGCGAGACGCTTCCCAGCAGCGTGATTGTCCCTTCGTCTTCAAACGTGGCACAGTCCGCTTCCTCAAAAGCTTGATCTATTCTTGAGCGCCCCCACCTCCATCCCCCGCCCCCCAACTCTTCTGCCCCCCACACATACCTCTACAGCCCCTTCCCTCACCAGCTTTGCCCTCCACCCCAAACCCAGCATCCGCCACCTCACCAGAAGAGCTCCCCATCACCTTCCTCTCTGGAGTCCACCGTCATCATCACTGCCTCTACACACTCATCAGTGCCTCTCATAGCAGCCAGAACCCTCAGTGACATTACCGGTGGTCCTCTGTGATGAACCTGCGCTTGCTAAACTGGTGTTTAAAGTGGAACACTGCTGAGCAGTGACAACCAGGAGACACAAAAGCAAGGAGGAGAATAAGCCTCATCACAAAGGATATAAGGACACCTGCTTTACTGATTATTTATTTATTTCCTTCTTTGGCCAGGTCTCAGTCTTTGCCTTGCACCCAGCCATCCCTGTCGTTGTTTTATGCTTTTTACATTTCACAGACATTTTTGAGCCAGATGAAGTGCAATTCCATCCATCCACCAGCCACATTTCTGGAGCTGCTTTGCCTTTTTTGTGTCCTAGAGTGGTACTATAATGGGTGCATGAACCGTGCCTGTCCCAAGCGCTGATCTGATTCTGACATCCACAAAAGCTGTGAGTTTCTAATCCAATATTAACCACCGGTAGAAATGTGCTCACCTTGGACAGGCGAAACAGGAGAGAGGACAAGCTTTGTGTTGTTCACTATGAGATGCCTACAGTTCTCTAAATAAAGACTAATGGTCAGCTAATGGACGCCTACCATGTAGGAAGTCTCCACAGACCAGAGACTATGACTTCCCACTGTCATATTATGTCATCTTGTATTGTCCAGTGTCATCCCACGTCAGAAATGTCTTGTGTATGTGTGTCAAACGATGTCAGTATAACAGCCTTCTTGTCTTTGTAATGAAAGTTAATTAAAGTCAACCAAATGTATGAGTAACAAGCCATTTTAAGAGAATGAGTGCCATAAGTGTTTTAGTACAGTCTTTGTATGTTTGTGTGCATATGTGTGTAAAGTGTGTATACTATGAGAATGAATGTGTGCAAAGATGTGTGTTTGTGTGTGTGATGTGTCTCACTCTACGGGTGTCTCCCAATGTGATGCATTCCTTGTATACAGATGTTCTATGAGTAATATATGAATCTAATATTTAATAATTTTATACAACTAACTTACATATGATGAATGACAATATTTGCCAACTGTGTATGAAACTGTTAAGATGTATTGGTTTTAAAGTGTTATATCAGTTGTTTGTGTTTTTGCATTAAACTTTGCTTATATTTGTCTGTTGGTTTATATGACTGTGGTTATTTTGGGGCTGAGACAGGAACGAACAGGGACAGTGGAGTGTATTTTAGGTAGCAAAACAGAACAGGAAGAAAAGGCAGGAGATGACCCCCACTGATACACAACTTAGAATAGTTCATTCATATTTCCGTCTCCGTGAACATGCTGTTGGCAGGCACACACTGTGTGAATGTGGCTGTGTATGCATAGGTGTCCACTTTTTGTATCTAACAACGTCATGTCTGTGTCATCTAACTAATTGTATTCTTGTGTATGGGTGAGTAAACTTGTCCTGGGAAGTGTGGGAGTGTTGGCTGGTGTAACCTGTGACTGTGAGAGGGCGAGGACCAGCGTGCCGTGGGAGTGGGAATGTACATGTGTGCATCTGTAGCTGTATACATGTGTGTAGGTGTGTGTCAGGCGCCCAGAGTCATGCACAGGGTGGGTCAATTTGTGCAATAGCACACTATCTAGATGCCAAGAGGAAGAGCAATCAGGGAGGATGAGAGGAACCAACATCAGGGAGGAGACAGACAGAAAAGGATGACGACAAGGATACAGACAGAGACAGGGAGGAGAAAGAAAGAAAGAAAGAAAGAAAGAAAGGAAAAGAAAAGAAAGAATCCTTTAGAGACTGGCCAAAGACACAGCTACACACATCATAGTCCAGATGTCATGTTAACAAACACTGAGTCATACAGTGGTTTGCAAAATATCCAAATTACTAGAAATCTTCACATCTGAATATCATGTCTCCTCAAATAGCACTGGTCACATGGATTAATGGCCTTGTTGTGTAAAAAAAAAAAAAAAAAACTGTCCTCAAGTGTTGTGAAGCAGTATTGTTTGGTGAAACATCCACATGTAAAACAAATAACGATATCACAATTATGTGCTGAAGCTATTTTTTTAATCACCCATGATCTATTTCAGTCCCTCTGCTGCAAATTTGAAATATTTATTTGTTTATTATCTTAGACTATCTTTGATATTGACTATTTTAGGTTAAAAAGTAAAGTAACAAAGTAGAACCATCCTCTGCAGAGTTAATACACACACAACTAGACTTATCCATCAATACTCTAACCCTGATAACAGAGACATGGTGTTAAATCAAGTTATAGATACAGATGCAGATACAGATATGAGTTATAGATACAGATTATACATATACAGTAGATATAGATATAGATATAGATACAGATATAGATAGACTTTATTTCAAACATAAGTGGGCAAAAGAAATGATCAATTTAAAGATAACACTCCAATATATGGAAATAAATCAACCAAAAAAGAAAAACAAATGTCACACAAATGTGTAACTATTTCATTGTGGGTCCAAGCTTATATTGTCCTATCCCAAGTTTATCAAGTAATCATGTGATCAAGCTGCTGTTAATAATTCAGCATCTTAATCTTAATTATGCATATATTATACTAAGCAGTTTAACACTACACAATATGTAATAGTCAGTCATAAAAATCAAACCATATTCATCATAGTACTTCACACACTGTGTTATGTTTTGTGAGACATGAAGAATTTCACAAAAGTTGAATGCACAGTAGACATTTCATCTCCTCTGAACCAAACTTCTCTTTAACTCTGACACTATGTAGAGTTAAAGCATCTCTTTATGTTCTTTGTGTGCGTAAAGAACCACAATGCAGCTTTCATCAACTCCAGTTCCCACAGCCTGGCCCAGTGTGTAATCTATGGATTTAGACTTGTGAGAGTCATTGAGAGGGACAGGAACTCTTGTCCTGGAAATGTGGGATGATTTGTTCAGAATGGAAGGAAGTTGATCCGCGGGATGACAATACCACCTCTGCGTCCTCCAGAGATGAACAATCAGGCATTACATAGCACTCCAAAGATCTACTATTGTCAGCCTAAAGGACAGAGTAAGAGGATGTGATGCCATTGGTAAAAATGGTCGCAGGATGATGATGCGATACTATCAAAGTGCGATCAAGTAGTTTCCCTGGAGTTCTGCTCTTCCTCCCGCCGAGCACAGCTGAGAAAAAACACCCACCCACCCACACCTGTAAAATGACTTGTGTCAACACAGCTGAGTCCCTGTCCCTCTACTCCTCTTCCTCTAAGGTGTGAGTGTCCGACGTCGTCCTCACTGTGGAGTCCTGTGACGGACAGAAGCCCCACCGTGTCCACACACAACCACATCCTGAGTGTTACACGCAGACAGGAAGTGCTTCAGGGGAAGAATAAGGTGAGTGTTAAATTATGGGATGTGATGAACAGAAGAGTGGAGTTGGACTTTCAGACTTTCAGATACACTGCACTGATAAAAAGGAGGTAAAATATAGACATAAAGAAAGTGAATGCAGTTACTTAGAGCTGAAATAGGGAGTGATTAATCTGATTTTTATGAAAATGATCTTTAGTTGCATCTGTATAAGGAACTGCTGCACTGTTGTTAGATTATCAAATCAAATCAAATCAAATTTTATGTATATAGCGCCAAATCATAACAGAAGTTATCTCATGACACTTTACATATAGCGCTGGTCTAAACCAGACTCTCAAGCTAATTTCCAGAAACCCAACAGAATCCTCCAGGAGCAAACAGTGGCGAGGAAAAACTTCCTTTTAGCAACACATAATTTTTATGCAGTCATTGTACCAGTTTGCACCATATTACAAATTTTACACAGAAAATTGTGGCAGAATTAGCATACAGCTGATACAAAAAGTGTATGCAGATGGTTAATTTAGTACTGAGTGTTTAATTTTTTTCAGTGGTAGTGACCCTGTGAGCTGTAAGTCTGATGTTTTATGCTGTTTCCATTTGGTTATTATGGTTTTAGATAAGCTTTTCCTTTTTCCCTGTAGTTGTCTTATTATGTCTTTTGCACGTACGCAATGTTTCTTATTGATTTTTGTGAATGCGGTGGGGGTGGGAGGCGGTCGATGTCAGACAATAAAGTGAATCTTGACTCTTTTACCAGGAAAATGCATAAGGGAAACTTAATTGCGAAAAAAGATTCCTTTACTCAGTTGCAAACCACTGCAACATGAATCATTGCATGCCCTCCCAAAAACGTATGGGTCAGCTCCCCCACACCCACAGTGACACAGATCCACACCTACAGTACATTAACGGATACTTATCGACAGCTTGCATGTTGAGCTGCCCCACTGGGTTGGAAGTGGGTAGGAGGTCTGACTCAGAGACTCCTATTGTCTGTACAGTAGGCCCATGGAAAATATGATTGCTGCCATCAGTGGCAGAGGTAATGAGCCTGAACCTCATATGTGTGTGCGCGGCTGTTTTTCGTAGTGTGCTAAGTGCAGGTTTTTCATGCGGATGTTTGTGCTTTGCATAGACGGTGGGGGTCCTGACTGTGGCAGAGGCCTTTGTGTCTGGAGTCTATCGCTGTGTAGCCTCTAACTCTGCAGGCAAAGACCAGCTGGACATCCACTTCTACATCACAGGTGAACCCACAAAACATGAATCATCCCTGCAGATATACAACACATGTCTGTCTGGGTTTTTTGTCATTGCTTAAACAACTTACAGGAAAAAAAAAACTATTTTAAGCTAGCACATTTATTCTCCTCCCTTTAATTTCCCGGAATCCTCCTACTACATTATTATGAATAACCTTTGTGAGTTTGTCATACACTCATCATTCACTATTTTAACATCATAAAATTATACCATGAGTCTAACCAGTATATCTATATATTATCATGTTTATATTGTATCATTATGAGTATATTCAATATTGATAATTATTGAGGCATTTGATGCTATGTTTTACTTATCAGGAGGATGGAAACTTAAAAAAAAAAGTAACATTATTGATACATTGATGGTATGTCTTGTACACTCATGATTGTTTTGCATTTTGGTCATTAACGTTTGATATAAAGGATACTTTAAAATAGACAATTTAGCTGTTACTTACTTAAAATAAAAGCAGAAGAGAGACAATGATTTTGTAAAGGAAAACAAATTGATAGACAAATGTTTAGAAGGTTAATAAAGGTATAAATAGCGAAGAACATTTAGGATAGAAACTGCTTAACGGGTCATTCTTCAAAAATGGTGGAAGTGCTGTCAGTTACTTTTGCAGATACCAAAATACTTTAAGTTGACATAATAGTTACATTCATTATATAAATGTAATGAATAAAATCTTTCTTTGCAATGATACAAATGGAAAAATAAATAAAAATAGAAAAAATAGAAAATGGCAAAACTCATTCACCTTTACATAATGTTACATATACTGAATACAAAATTGATATGGTAAAGAAATAGAATTTTTTATTAATATCAAATAAATATCAGTCACCCAAAATTGCGTCATTGGTGTTACTACTACACAAAGCAATTTTAATTTTAAGTAATAAATTGACCTTGAAGTTCTTCCTGGATCATTTTATGAAGTGCAGTGGACACAGGCATAAGGTAAGTCACATACATCTTACTTTGTTTTAAATGTCATTTTATCTTAGAATTTTTACACAGCGCTTTTAAGTCTGTTATTTGTGTTACCCATTCCATGGCCCCAGGGGTGAACATTTGAACATAAAAATGTACTACATTGAAGAGTTAAATAATTTTGATTATAACTGAAGACATGTGGTCTGACACACGACAGCCATTTTGATCAAATTGTAGTTTTTTTCCCAAATTGTCACTGGTGTTACTCTTCTTCCTGTTAACACCAGTAACATTCCTATATAAATGAGCTTCATAAAGCTTTTAATCTTCCAAATGTTGATACTAAGTCACATGGCATTTTTGATTAATTGTTTAAAACATAAATTGGAGAATGTCATGTTGTTAAGTTACTGGTGTTATATTGCATCACTGGTGTCACTACATGTTTTTTCAGCGATGTGATATTATAAATGTATTTTTTTTAAACTTTCTAGCAATAATTTGTTTGTTAATTCATGATGTAATCATTATTTGATATTTTTGAGTTAGTATCAAACATGTTGTTTGTCTATTCTTTAACCTCCTAAGGCCCAGTAAAGCCATAGGTTTTTGAGTTTTGGCTGTTTTTAATTAAATAATTGCTTATATTGGAAACATCATGACGCAACAGTTTTTTCAGATACGTTCTTAAAATTTTTTATGGAATGTCATTTGTGGTGGACAGTTTTTTTTGTTTTTTTTTTAATAAAGCTGTGAATTTCTTGTTCTCATACGTGGACACAGGGTCTTAGGAGGTTAATTATTGTTGGTTTGACAGAAAACAAAACTATGGTGCAAATCAAATGTGTTCCTACAAGGTTGTTTAAATGTGCAATATTATGAGAAAAATAAAATAATCAATGATCTTTCATGGTTTTATCATTCCACTAATCTGCCTTTAACTACATATTCAGACTGTGTTGAGAAAAATATTTTTCTAGACATTTAATGTTGCTTTCATTATAGGTAACACCAATGACATAGAAACAGCACACTAATTCTTTAATTAAATGCATAAAAATCATTAAAAAAAATACTTTAAGCTCTACTTGTTGTGGAGTCATGAAGTTAAGAAGTTAGTTATTGCTGTTAAAGATGTTTTAGGGGTGTAAGAAGGAATGCATTTCAGCAGATTTGTATCACCCAGATTCCACCTTTTCTGTAGAACGACTCTAATAAGAAAAAGTGCTGAAGGGTTGACATTTTAAAATGTGTCAGGGTAATCTAGTAAAACTCACATATAAATGTGAGTTTCGCAGAAAATATTAAGAACTGTGCAAAATATCTGGTTCAAGAGGCAAAAAATATATACTATACATTACTGTCACAACAGAAGGATAAAACTCTTGATCCATGTAGAAGGTGAAGCAGTAACAGACACTAATGAGCTGCAGTATTTGGCAGACTTAAGTAGTGTACGTGCATGATGTATTCACAGTATAGTGTCCTGTGTGTGATGTGGGGTCAGACTTGTTACCAGGGATACAAGGTAAGGTAAGGCTTTTTGTTTGTGTGCATGTGTGTATGTGTCTGCTCACTAAGCCTTGCTGAGCTGTGAGTGTGTGAGCAAGAGCGAAACAGGAACCTGGGGCTCTTATCGTTCCACTTCCCCGCACAGCGTACTTCCTTGGACTGGCAGGTCCGCTTTATTTCGGGAGGCCTTGGGGTGTTCGGGAAAGATAAACACTATCTGCCATCAGGAAACTCTCGAGCCATTTCCACGGGAAGTTTCAAATGGCTAAAGTAAATAAAAAGCCTTTTCACTGTATTCCACTAGCTGCTCTTACCCACAATAGCCATTCAACATTGTCATCAAAGGTTACAAAAATGGAGGTTTGGGCGAATCAGCTCTCAAAGTGTATGTTTCAGGCACCACGCAAGAAACTGAGAGGCTTTATTCACAAACAGGAGATAAGAGACAGTTTAGATTTGCTCGTGGCGGCCTGATCTGGTGCTTCTTTCATTCATTTTTCCTCCCTAAACATCCATCTTTTTCCATTTTTCTCAGATGTCAAAGGAGGCTTCAGTGTGGTCCAGGAGGAGCAGCCTAGAGAGGGTGGAGACCTGCATCTCACCTGCTTGGCCAATAAATACCTGTACTCTGCGTTGTCATGGCAACGGTTGAACGGGACAGGCGACGCGATAATTGTTCAGCCGCTCTCATCGGGGGACTTCTCCAACTCCCTGGTCCTGTTACTAAGCAACCTGACAGCCAGAGACTCTGGAGTGTACAGATGCTCCGCCCACCACCTCGTCACCGAACAGGAAACGCACCTGGACACAGAGGTGGAGGTCACAAGTGAGTAGCCACAAGTTTATGCTCAGAACAATGGTTTTTGTTTCCTCTTTTGTGGTAAATAATTTCAATGATAACAAGTTTTACTAGACTGAGCAAAAATCTCAGTTTAAAGGACATCAAGACATTCAATTGGGTTTAAACATCTGCATAAATAAAAAGCAGCAATTATTTTTTTAAACACATAGTTTGCATCTGAAAATGCCCAAAAAAAACCTGATTAAAGCTTTTTGATTAATAAATGATTATCAGTTTGAAAATTATGAATAAACCTGCAACACAAAATCTGACATTACAATTAAAAAATGCTATAAATTGAACTGTTTTATTTCCATCTTGACTTAATTTGGGTTAATTGTTGAGTTCATTTGCAGTGTTACATCCGTCTTGCCTGTCATTGTTTCCTTACAAATCACTGTGTCCAAAAACTAAACTAGTTCTCATGGATTTTATCACCCAGGGGCCCAGTGCTGAACAGGGGCCCTTACATACGTCACAGATTAGTGATATTTATTGCTTCTGGGCCTCAATTGAGTAGTTGTCATGCAGCTGTCAAACAGTTTCCCGTAAAAACAAGCTCTATATTCTTAATTATTGATCTTAATAAGTAAATTATATAAGACATGACTGTATGTAAGGTCCCAAATTGTGTTTTTCTGTGTAAATTTGTTGCACATGCATACAAATAAACAAACTAATACACAGTTCTCACTGCTTGGGAATTGGGTCCCCTCCACTTCCTGGGGCCCCACCCTGCCTTTGCTCTTGCGCTCCAGCTCAGCACCTCTTTCACGTGGGAATGAGCTCTTGTCAGGAGGAAGAGCACACAATGGCACTTCCCACAATGCCACATTTACAGGCCCCTACACAGGGCCGGAGGAACAATCAGCCAATCAGACACTGTCAGGCCCCAGCCCCCGCAGACAATCATCAATTGTTGTCCAGGAGGAAGATAGGGGAAACAACAATCAGTCGCCTTGGTTAAGTGACTTTTCTTCATGTCTTTTACTGCTGTGCTCTATTCAATCAGGCTTCAACTCGTGCACTTCCTCCCCTGGGACCCCCTCTAGGGAATGACTAGGGAGACAGGGTGACCAGAAAAAAAAAAAAAAAAAAAAAAAGTGGGGGAGCTCAAGGCAGAAAAAGTGGGAGAACAGAAGAAAAGACACATGTGATTAGAAAGATTAAGAAAAAAAAAAGAAACCATCTGGTCTAATTATAGGGCTGCTTATTGCATCACAGGAGGGAGACTTAACTCCATTCATTGTGTACAAGTGTCCAGATGATGAAATACTGTATTGTTATACCTTAAAAAAGGGTTTGTATTGCAGGGTATTTCAGTATGAGTAAGGGGCCCAGGAGAGCAGAAATGTCAGCTGACTCACAAGTTGAAGCCAAGGCCACTCTTGAACAGAAACTATGTCACAACCAGCGCACAATTATTGTCCCAAAGTGGCACTCATCCAGAAAACAGTGGGAAAAAATAGCCCTGGTTTCACTACATCACAAATCTGTTGTGGTCTATAAATAACTGTATTGACAAATGTGATTTTTTTTTTCCCCAAGTGATTTGCAGGAAAAAAGAAAACTAACGTCTAACCATGTGATACTATACGGCTGTTTTTTTTTTTTTTTATCTGTGTCCTTTTAGTTCTAGAGCCCCCAGTGCTGCTTAACAATTTGACAGATTGTACAGTCAACATGAGCAGCTCAGTCACCCTCAGCTGTCCATCCCAAGGCATCCCACCTCCGACTGTCACATGGTACAAGGGTGAACGTGCTCTATTGCAAGGATCAGGTAAAAATATTATCTAAAGCAGACTAAAGCAGACTCATTTTAGGTCGTGGGCCACATACAGACCAATTTGATCACATCACAATAATAAGATAATAACTTATAAGTAATGACAACTCCTAATTTTTCTCTTTGTCTTAGTGAAAAAAGGACAATTACAGACATTTACAAATGATCCTTTCACAAAAAAAAATTAAATAACCTGAACTTTTATGAACAACCAACAAGAAAAAAAAGTGCAATTTTAACAATATTATACCCCAACTTAGTCACAAAATATTTAGTAACGTGCATCTGGAACTGAAACACATTGCATTTAATTTTATGATCAATACAACTTGTCAGACTCAGTAACGCCCTTGACTGTCAGTACCTTCTGTGTAAGTTTTGCACTTACACAGGGCCAGATTGAACCCTTTGGAGGGCCGCTTTTGATCTACAGGCCGTATGTTTGACACCCCGAATGCATTTTGGAGACATCTAAATAACCCTGTGAATTATTTTTCTATAAGTACATTGTATAGACTTACTACTCCACCTCTGGAGCCTTACATCATTAAACAACCCCAGGGACACTCAGTCATGCCTCAGTAATTATCTAAAACATTTTAGAAACATACATGAAAATCAGTCCAAAACGATGCGTTGACAACACACTGAAAACCAGTGGAGACAATTGGCAAATACGTGGTGAAAACGTCTAAGAAATAACCTAAAACACAGTAGATGGGATACTTGTTAATGTCTTAAGCATTATCTAAATACATAAAAAAGATATATGCAACATATGTCCAAAATTTTAAGAACAGATCATAAATATGTATAATCTTAGTACTCTACTGTAATGGTACTTTCATTGTAATGGCATTTTACATATATTTTATATTACATTAACCTGTCTGAACTCTTTTATATTACATGAGACTGTTTGAAACTTTGTGAAACCACTGTTTATACTATCAAAAAGCAATGTAGAAAAATACCAAACCCAATCCAAAGTGACCATTTAAATAACAAATCATATAGCCTTACTCCTCACTGAATGTAGCTGGTGACTGAAAAAAAACTTAACAACAACTTGAAACACAGTGCAGAGTACATGTTAATGCTGATAAGACATATTTATAATGTCAGCGCTCCACCACCAGAGGACACTGATCCATTCTCTATTAAAGCCTTATCAGCACTTACTAATGCCCTGCCAAATATCACTTTAAAAACAGACCAAACCCAAACCAAAATGACCATTTAAAGACACTATATGAATTTACTTCCCACTGGGTATAGTGGTGTTAAACTTATAATCAATGTGGAGAAAAGTGGAGCTTTAAGCATTGCTGAAATAGTCTAGAAACACATACAACACACATCTAAACGCATAATATAATCTTCATACTCCACTATCAGAGGACACTGACAGCCATCTGGGGACGCTTTATAAAAACACTTGAAACACCTCAGAAAGAACTTATTAATGTTTTGTCAAATATTGCCTAAGAAACAGGCCAAACCCAATCTAAAATGACATTTTAAAAGCACATCATAAAGTCTTACTTCCACTGGGTGAAGCTGATGACCAATTGAAACATAATACTTTATAGACATATGGGAAAACCTGTGCAAAACCACCACTTTTGGAGCACATAGTAAAGTGTTACTCCACCGCCAGAGGCTATTAGCAACCTCCTGATAAAATCGATGCAACAACCCAAAAGAAAGCACTTTTTTTTTGTTTTGTTTTTTTGTTTATTTGGACAAGCAAGGGTAAAATACAAAAAACCAAACT
Source organism: Apogon talboti (assembly GCA_037367365.1). NCBI lineage: Eukaryota > Metazoa > Chordata > Actinopteri > Kurtiformes > Apogonidae > Apogon > Apogon talboti. The sequence goes on along the minus strand of JAPQRQ010000014.1, from coordinate 18,430,091 downwards.
TTGCTTTCAAGTGAAATTAAATGTCCATCTCTTAATTGTAGACATAGTAGTGTCCATTGCTAGTCCAAGTTTTTAACTGAAAGCACTTATTAATGACCAATTAATAACCAAAAACCAAATCAGAAATACATACTGCATGAAAACCTGTCCACAATTACCATATTCAGTTACCTCTGGAGGCAAACTGCAACCACTTAGAAACAAACCAGGAATCAACGCATTACCAATCAAGTTATGACTTTAATCTGGTGTTTAATCCTTTGTTCCACTGGTGACTTTCAGGTATCGTCATAGCACCGGAGGACGGGACCCTCCATATAGACCGAATTACAGAAGAGGATCAGGGATTGTATACATGCAAAGCAACCAATGAGAGAGGATCTGCACAAAGCTCTGCCTATATATGGGTCAACAGTGAGTATTTGTCAACCAATAGCATTTTCCAGCATCTGCACCTTTGACTGGCTTCTTAAAGATTCAGTCCAAATATGGTTATGTCTGCAGTGATTGTCTATTGTTGCCATTTCTGTAAATAGAGGTGAAGGTATACAGTGTATGAAGGTGCGTATTTATAAGTGCCGCATGATGGTAAAGATAGAAACAGAATGTCATGAGTCCTTTTTTTATCCAGTAAACATCGATCAAAGTAGGCCTTCCTATGTGGGACACTCAGCCTTTTGTTCAGTTTTCCCCATTCACACACCCACACACATCTACACACTCACTCATACAGTTCTTATGAATGGTGATGGCAGGTGAGGGCTTTTGCTACCCCCCAGTTTCAACACTTTGGCGGACGAGCTTCCTACAGCCCGGGTCTGAGGAGAGGAGTGGCTATAAGTGTGTGTTGTTGTGTTCTGATCAGTCAGGAAGGAAAACGTCTCCCGTTTTTATTTCCTCCGGAAGGGCCAGTCCTGCATCTCAGAGAGGCTCCATGCTGCAGTGAGCTGGGCATTTCGACATCTTCTGACAAACAAATGATTTAATGAGGGGGATGGATGGAGCTGTTAGGGGCCAGTGAAAATGCAGTGCCCCCATTTGGAACTGTGGTAGAACTGAAAACAGGGACATCAGCTGCAGTATTATTATTTAATCCTAATTATTTACAACCATCTATTGATATTCAACATATTTAAATAATTCAGCTAAAATGTAGTTTCTCAGCTTCTTATCGTCATCAAATATGACCCATTTGGACTTTCAGAGACTTCATTGTGAACATGGAAACATCAGTTCTATTGAATCACCACTAAAATCCATGTAGTTTGACACATGACAGTGGATGTAGACACTTGTTTTTATGTTCAGTTATTGATACGTTTTGTTGAAAAAGTCGCCTTTGTTTCAGTTTTCTCTGTTTTTATATATATAAAAAAAAAACTGGGAATTTACCCTGAGGTTTTAGGAACATCTACATGCTCTACAAATTAAATACTTGATTTTCACTGAAAAAAATCTAAATGAAGGGGATAATATAACAATAAATGGTGATAAATAGTTCAGGAAAGGTTCAATGTAGAGGAAAAAATCATTTAGAAGTTGTCACAAAAATAGTTCTACGTCTCAAAAAATCCAAGCACAAGAAGAAAAAAAAATCAAACATACTTTAATATAGGCAAAGATGTCTTTAATACTTGATATACAGCTCAATTTAAACTTCTTTATGTGTTTTTGCAGGCTCTTCAGGGTCTTCATTTCTGGAGATTCCTACTCTAACCTGTACCTGTGTGGTGGCCACGCTCTTCTGGCTTTTGATCACACTTTTCATACGGAAACTGAAACAGGTAAGAGGAAACAGGATTGTTTCTGCACCAATTCCTCAAATCTAGGTTCCTCTGGTGTTAAATGTACAGGCAAGATGCAGAATTCATTATGCATTTGGATGATGAACAGATCAGATTAATGTATGTTACTGCCATATCACTCTTTGCTTTGTCATTTGAACTTCCTCTTAATGTGAAACATGCATTAATAACATCCATATAAATTCACTTAACCTCCTAGGACCCACTGTCCACGTATGAGGACAAGAAATTCACAGCTTTATACAAAAAAAAAGAAACAACT
>JAPQRQ010000014.1:18392951-18415552 GCA_037367365.1 Apogon talboti | reverse complement strand
ACCCACCCAAGTGGTTTGTCCTTTCTGAAGGGGAACCAACAACCAAGGCAAAGGTAGGGGTGGTCTATTTTATGAAACAGATGCAACCCCCCCCCCATGAATGCCTCGAGTGGTGTGTCCCATTTCCTAGTGCGTCAGAATGAAGGGGTGTGGTCTCCGACCAGAAGAGCGGTGCAGTCAGCAGAAAGCTGGATTTCTTTTTGTTTGTTGGTTTTAATTATCAGTCTGCTCTGGTAAATTATGTCCATGTGTGTGACTTAAGCTCTCTCTGTACACCCTGTAGGCCACTCACACATATTCATAAAAATAACAAAAATTAACAAAAAAATTTAAATCTTAGTGCATCCTCCTCAGAAAAATAAACCCCAACTGTAGAAATAAACAATAAAAGCAGGAAAAAGTTCAAAACCATGTGGTTCGTTTCTCGTTTTGTTCCCCAAATCTAAAAAAATTGTCATCATACTTGTCACAGCTTCCGTATTTGTCCTTTTTATTTTTTTCCTTTTTCATTTTTTCAGCTGCGGGGTTTAGGAAAACTAAAAAAAATACACTTTAGAAAAAGCCTTCCTGGTGGACAGGGTCAGTGTATGTGACTGAGGTTCACGAAGCCCTGCCCCGCTGCCTTTGCCATGCTGATGTCGTCTCCATGAGCCTGGTCCTCCACTGTAGTGCAATAGTGTGCTCCAGGTCCGGGCAGTCCAATCCCGGGCCTGAAGTGGGCGCTACAGAGAGCCGGAGGCAGCAGCCTGCAGCTCCTGGAAGGTACTGTCGAAGCAGCGCTTCAGGTCCGAGTAGGTCACAACCAAGACACTTTTCTCATCCCGAGACACCAGGCTGATCTTCTCAGGAACGCCAGCGTCCAGCTGTATGAGCAGACATGAAGACACAGTATAAGTAAACGCCTAGAAAGTTCTAATACAACATCACCAGGCAGAGTCATTCGTCAAGTGTGTCTGGTGGCTTTGGAAACTACATTTCATCAATGACAAGACAAAAAACTGAAACTGAAAAATATTCTAACCACACACAAATCTGTTGTTACAAAAAATATTTCCATCGGTCAATGTGAAATACCTTAAGTTTGAGGATTTAAGATCAAAAAGAGGAGCAACAAAGGTGAGATATTGCCAAATTCTCCATAATTTTCTTGTTTGTTTCAATGCAAGCTAAGTAGTTCAACAGTACACAGAGATTAGCATTCTCCCTCCAGCATCCTGTAACCAGCTGTTAACCAAACACCAAATGTCAATGATGGAAATAGGCCAGTCATGTGACCTACTTTTACTTGCTCTTTTCTATAACAGAGTGGGAAAGTCATGCATGTTTTTGGAAGAGACGATCAGAAAATAGGCCACACTCCCTGCTGGACTATTTCACAGAAACTGCACGGAAATATGCGTATTCATTTTTCATCCATGTCAAGTTTCATTAGGATAAAAGAAAGCTCACTGACTTTGTTGAGGCAGGAGACAATGTGGCTGAGGTCGATCCAGGGCGCCCCCGCTTCCGTCACCTGGTGAAACAGATGATCCCGGAAAAGCTTCAACAGGTAACGGTCACCCGTCTCTGACCATGTAGGGTCTTTCTGAAACCTGATGCAGGAAACAAAACAAAAAAAACACAGTAAAACAAAACAGTATCAAATACGCATCAAACCACACCAGAATGCATCTAGACACGTGGTCCTTACTCTGGTCTCTCATTTATGGTGCCCAGTTTGGCCAGCAGGCGGAAGAGACGGCCGTTTTGCACCTCCTGCAATAAGTAGAAGAAGTCGAAGTAGAAACAGAATTTTTCCGGCCACTTCATTAGATAGACTATTTAAAACCATTACTATGCCAGTGAGGCAATGATTTATTTTTCTCTTTCACAATTAAAAAAAAAATAAATTGGGATTTGGCTCCATTTGAGCAGATTTTGATGTTATTTAAAGCCGTAAAATTTCATTTATTGATTTACAAAATAAGAAGTCTAATGGCATCAATTTTAAAACAAACCAAACAAACAGTTGCAGAATGTGACATTTCCTCCTTAAAAAAAGACTTTCACACATTATGACTAATAGTCAGAAATGCCTGTCTGACCTCACTTTCCAGAAGTCACTTCTTCCTTAATGAAAGCAAGTCAAAAGAAACTGCAGTTGCTGTAAACACGAACCGCATATTTATTTTTAAGCACTACAGCATCTCCAACAAACACAGCAACAAGTTCCAGCATTAGATGAATTTAAAAGACTTCAACATTTTATGTCAAAGGCTACACTACTGACTAATACATGACCTGCACATATGCCTTGTTCATACTCCATGTCAGGTTGCTGTACACAAATCATAGGTCACTTTGTGTCTCTGCAGATATAATTTACTCCTGTCTCTCCGTCTTCTTCCTCCTCTCTGCCCAACTTTGCAAAAAGTGTTTGACAGGATGAGACAGGCAAAGTAAAAATGACTGAAAACTAACCAACTAATCAGGCTGCTTTTGTCCAATATGTCTAAAGAAATAAACTGTGTCCATGTATCCACGTCATATTAAACGGACACCTCAGTATTTACAAAATCCCACCTGGAAAATAGCCACAAAAAAAAAAAAAGATTAAAACATCTAAAAACTGTGAAAGCTTTGATCCATATCAGCAAAATGTATCATAATGCCAAGATTTATATCCTATATTATAAAAGGGAAGTGGACTCTGTCTGTGTATGTGTCTTGGGCATCACACAAAATCTGGAAAAAGGTGACTGCTGCAGTTTGGCATACTTATGTATTTTTGGTCAAGGAAGAGACTGATGAAGACAGCGAGTTGATAGGACCAGTAGTTTGGAAGATATTAGTAATTTTGGAATACAATGGCCAATCACGTTGCTATGCCCAGAATCATAGAATCATCACTGAAGTGGGTTACCTAGCAACAGACAAATAACCGTAAAAACAAATCAAACAGTTGGTATGAATGAATAGTTAGTCCTAACTCATTAAAAACAGCAGCAGATATCTCACTCACATCTGCATTTATTTCAGGTTTTAAAAAATTATTAAACTTTTATTATATTAAAAAAAAGTTTTACAATTTAACTCACACTTTCAGAGTTTATCTGTTCGTTTGAAAATGTCAAAAGTTATAGCAGCTCAGTAACGAGTAAGATAACCTTAAAAAACGCTGACCACAATACAGATGTGACAGAGCTCAGGGATGAAATAGACATTGTCATGGAGCTCTTAATACTGTGACATGTATTTCTTTGTCAATGAATGCATTTTCAAATGGTTGCTGATAAAGCCAAAAAACATCAAGCAACTACAAAACATTACTACTATTCGATGTGTGTAAACCACATGTATCTACAACGTAATGCAGAGGTGGCCTGAAAAACAGGAAGTGCTACCACTGACCAAACCAGCACAGATATCAGCACATCACAGACAGTCTGGCTACACGAGCTACCCCTTTTTTCCTTCTTAAACTAACCCAGTTTTATTAGCATAATGCTTGTGTTCTCTAAAGTTGTTCCCTGAACCAATACTGATTCTTGCATGAGGTAAATAAAGGCAAGGGGGAAACTGAGGCATTAATAAGAAAGTTGAGGTGAGGGTTTGTTGTCACACCAACATGAGGAAAGACAATTCAAGACCAGACTGCAAAGCCCAACACTATACTGTACTACATCCTGTGTGTACTACACAACTTCGCTCTTAGCAGAGTAAACCCATGCCCCATTTCAGACCACCACTCTGAAAGAACATGTAAATTCATGAACATGGTTTGTCTGCATGATACAAACTCTGCTGTTTATGACCATAAATATGAGACATATTTGTATACCTTAGCCAGGTCCTCTTCAATGACATCATTCCTCATCTGTGAGGCGTCCAGTTGTGTGTAGAACCGGGCTCCGATCATCGGCATGATGTCATTGACACTTCGCAGGCGAGACTGTTCAGTCAGCAGGTACCTGTTCACAGACAAACAAAGCACAGCTTTTCAGCATGGATATACCAGGAAGCTCAAATTACAGGCCTGCATATCACATCAAATGGTTTAAAACTAAAGTACATATCTGTGGTAACATAACCAGTAAAAAAAACATTATGTACACATTTTGTTTCTGGTCAAATGTTTTATGAAAACATCTCAGTCTTCATGCAGCTAGCATTCTCATCAAACACATAAATGACAAAACCCTCCATGTTTAATGTGCACTTTGGAGAGTACCTTTCAAGATGAAGTGCTAATTATCTAGTCTTTTCCATAATGTGCAATTTCTTTCTTCCTAGTTTTTTTTTTTACTCCTGACTAACAGCACTATATTTTATTTTTTCCTAAAATTGGTGTTGTCCATCTTGTAGTCTGATCTGTCTTACAGAATGAGGTTCTTGAGGTCTGAAGAGTAGTTGATAGACACCAGCTCCATTGCCTTCTGTAGGTTTTCTCTTTGAATGCCAGCCAGAGAGTTACACGCCAACGCCAACACCACCTTGCCCAAGGACACGAGGTCTGCTTGCTACAGGACACAAACATATATCAATGAAGAGTTTTAACGTTCCTCAGTAGCATACGCTGTAGGACCAATCTGTAGTGTCTGCTTATGTGTTCAAGAAGACATCACTGACTGTACCTGGTACTGGGGCATTAGGGCAAGATGATTGGTCTGACTATTGTCAAATGTTAAGACATCAAACACCCCGACACAGTTCACCCGTAACCTGCAGAGATGAGAGGCCATTACTGTCAACACTTGGTGTGCATATCTGTGTGTGGGTGTGTGCACAACCACACAGTTGTGAAAAAGGGAAGCCTCAAATGAGAACACTCTTCTGCTTTTAATGTATTTACAGTTAACAGTAGTAACTAAACCTACTGATATGGGAATTGAAATACATGCAGGCTGTAATATGAATACTAAATTTCTGCTCAGATACTTATGCTTGTGTCAATACCTGGTTTTGCCAGTAATTAGAATCTTGCTGGGGTCCATGACACGGCAGGCAAGGCCAGCGGTGTGGATGGTCCTCAGGGCCGAACTGAGCTGGACAATGTAGGCCCAGATCAGAGACTCTGGAAGTAAACCTGCATGCTGCCGTGGTGGTGGAGGTTCATGTTGTCCTGCAGACAGACACATTTTTGTCACACAAACACAGCCTAGAATAAACTTATTGTGCTTATCTTAAATATCTTCCTTATCGACTTAACTTCCACACCTCCAGTTTTTATGTTGGTAAAAAATGTTGATTTCATTGAAGTGAACTTTAATCATCATCACTGAGAGGTACACTAACTGTTGAGGACAGTTACAGGAATTTGTGTCATTGTGATCACTCCTGTAAAATATTTGTGTGACACATGCAGGGCTGGGCAGTAGATCAAATAAATCATGTTTCTGCATTAATTAATGTGGAATATGCTATTCAACATTAGTACTTCCTCTCTTGAGCAAGTGGAGTTAAAAAATTGTTTGTCAATGTGTTGCAGATGGTGCTTCATTTCATTTATAATTATTTTTAAACAAGTAATGCTGACCGACACCCTTAAAGCACTACTTTATGCTCATCTTGTCTTTCAACCAACGTTTTATCTCAAGTTCATCTGGACCGAAAAACACAAAAACCATTTATATTTTTCACCATGTCATTTTTTTCCAACAATTCAAACCAACAGTACATTGGATATGTTATATGAGAGTGTTGCGTGAGTGTTACTTACAACATACAAACAAAAGCCACAATATCGCACCAGTAATGTGAGAACTGGTTATAACAACAGCTTCTTTAAACACTACCCCAATGAGACATACATTCAGTCTACATGATGCTATATCTGCCTGGAATTTAACACATATTGCTGTACAGTAGCAGCATGAAAATGCTTATTTCTATACAGTTGAAACAGTATGGTAGTTGCTAAAGACTAGACAAAGACCTGGGTCTGACAGGTTTTGCTTCCTCTATCTGCATTCCTGTGTGTTGGCCATACAGCACCTGCCCTAGGATCAGTTTCAGCCACAGTTTCCTTCGTGTCCCCAAGTATCTCTGGCGCACGCTAACTGTCAAAACAACCTTACATACACTTTCTTGGCTCTCTGCACGACAAAAGAGTACAGCGGTTTGTGGGAGCATGTATGTCTGTGTAGCACTTTGGTCAGTCACAATACACTTCAAACCTTCCTTTATTTCTCTTCTAATCGAGGATCCAACAGAAACACCTTTTCAATTAGAAGGCAGAGGTCCTAGCAGACACTGGGGGCCAACATTGGTGTATTGAGGAAAACACAGAGAGCAGGATCTACACTGAATCTCCTTCCTTTTTAGAATTCTCCTTAGTACCAAAGGCACAGGCTGACCCCTGAGACGGACGGGCACTCTGAAAGTAATCTGAACTGCAGATTCATTCAGGTCTGACGGTGGCATAAAGCAAGAAAAAGTAAAGGACAAGCTGAAGAAACGCATATACAGAACCATGACGGATCAACGTTCTTTATCCAACGAGAAAACACAAATTCTAAAATTCCGTCTAGTCAACCATATTTTCAGGTTCAAGGCAGACATGTACAGAAATTCATGCTCTGCGGGTACTGAATTGCAAACCTAAATAAACTTAGACTAATGACCTCACTCGCGACGAAGCAAATAAATGTGTGAAGCGGATGCGAGCCCAAAGGCACTGAGGTGATGCTGGGTCTATTTCTGCGAAGGAGGAAGGGTGGAAAGACCACTCACCCCACTTCCTCTTGGTGAAGTACGAGTCTGCTGCTGGGTCATTGAAATGCCTACTGAACATAGTCTCTGCACCCGCATGGAAGTCGTACGAGAACACCAAAGCTGTGAAAGAAGACGAGGCGAAGGTCAAAAACACAACATACAGTTACACATAAGGTACATTTATGTTGACTATCTGGAACCAATTCATAAAGGAAAATCATCACACAAACCCTTTGACTTTCTAAGGGGAGGAAGTCAAACATAAAACTGGAAAAGAATCTTGAGTGGAGCTTGGAAAAAGTACAATTATAATGAAGAACATAAATTTTTTTACTTAAACACCTGCTTCTCCAACTACTGTTAATATTACTCCTTGAACACACAGAATAGACATAAATGCCATAGAGGCTGGATGCTTGTGTACACTCACAGTGGTCTCCAAAGGCCTTGGTGGTGAAGACCTCCCTCAGTGTTACTGAGTTTGAATGCTGAATCTTCTTCCACATGTCCACCAGCATCATGCACTTTGTGTTAACAAGGCGGAAACCTAACATTTTATAGCACACAACACACATACAAACATTAAAATACTAATAAATGATACTCTGAATTCAACACCAGTTCATAAATAATAGTGTTTTCGAAGCATATTTCCCATTTTGACAAAAGAGAATATAAGAATACATGCATGGTGCACTTTTTTTTTTTATTTTGTAACTCTTAGTAGTTTTACACATAAAAAAATAATATATTTACCACAACTTCAATTTATTTGTTAACGTAATTTCATTAATGATATATAAAAGTTGTTTTTGCATTGTGCATACACTGACAATGATGAGACTGGCTCCTTAGGTGATTAGATTTGGTGTCAAACAAAGGGATTTTTCAATACTTTGTAGTATCTAGGTGATCTGGTCAGTGCCACGACAGTATTAAACTTTTATATCCAGTCCTAATAGTGTATCACTTTTAATATGACAGTAGACATCCAAAGCAAGTATTAAACCATCTGAAGGGAGCGAGAAGACATTAAATATAATCTATGTGTTATATATTCTGAATCTTACTTGTCTGTTAATTTGGTTGAAAAGACAGATGACCCTAGCAGGACAACCAATACGACTTTAAAAAAAGGCAGAGGCAAGCAATGATTTAATCCAATGATCTATATCATTTATCCTTATGGCAATTTTAAGGATGTGAAGTCTGTGTAATGCATCCTTGAAAGTCAAGTGTTAATCATATTACGTCTCTTCTCACCATGTATCCTCCTCAAACAGTAAGGCAGGTCATCCTTGCTGTTGACGGCTTTGTAACAGGAGGTGATGTAACTGAAGTTGCTGGTCTTCTGCATACGGTTTGGTGGAGGGAGGGGCTCCAGTGGGAAAAGGCTGTGGTAGCTGTCCACTTCAGATGGTACATCTGTAGAAGACACAAGCCGTTTCAGAGAAGAAAACAAAAAACGACACAATGCACATGCACTAAAAAGGGAAAACAACTTTATGTAGGTCGTACATTTTTGATATGTGCATTTAGAAACATATCAAATACATTAAGTATATTTTTATGTTTAGTACAAATGCATTTCAATAACAGCATGTCTTGCTCTGCTGCACACACATCATGTGAGCAATCAAATGAATGTAGTCCATACTTTGACGGTTCAGTCTGACCACAGTCAACCCCTTACCTGGATTCTCTGAGTGGTCAATCTGGGCCATGGTTATCAAATGTCTGTTTATCAACTCCTGGGGGAGAAATAAAGGGGAACATTGCCTCAAGAGGAGCTGATGGAAGGATGTTTATTAAAGAAGAGAGGATGGTTTTGAGTTATACCTGTCGGAGTTCGTCAGCCATAAAGAAGGACGGGGCGTTCGCTTTGGGCTGCATGTAAGCCACATGGGGTGCAGTGGGGGGGTAGATATGGTAGGTAGGAAACACCTGCAATGAAACAAGAAAAAAAACACAGGTTCCTGTTTATTACAAAATGAAAGCCAGCTTGACTACATATGTAGTATTTTTCCAACTAGAAGCTTACCTAAATAACTGTGATTATTTTGTGCATCCATGTGTCTACCCCCCCCATCTGTCTTTCCCTCTCTCTCTCTCTCTCTCACACTTTACCCTCTCTCTCTAACCCCAGCTGGTCAAGGCAGACGACCATCCACCAGGAGCTGTGGCCTGTTTGAGGTTTCTGCCTGTTAAAAAGAAGTTTTTCCTCACCACTGTTTGCTCCTGGAGGATTCTGTTGGGTTTCTGTAAATTGGCTTGAGAGTCTGGTTTAGACCAGCGCTATATGTAAAGTGTCATGAGATAACTTCTGTTATGATTTGGCGCTAAATAAATAAAATTTGATTTGATTTGAATTTGATGATTATCTGAAAAATGAAACTAAACAGGTTTGAACTGTGTGCTGTATTATACACCCTAGCATACCACAAACATTAGATTTGGATAGCCACACTAGACAGCTTACAGAGAAGAGTAGTATAGCCTGCAAGAATTAAAACACAACACTCTTGTCTCCTGTCTGCAAAGGTCACTGTATTATGCCACACAGCTGCACAGTCAGCTAGGACTTCAAATGTCATCTAGTGTGAACCCAGGCTAAAGTCTATAAGCACTTTCTGACTAAAAGGCAGACGCGGACTGCCATTTTTAACACATACCATCCCAGCCATTGGCGCTGGCGTGTTATCCGTGTAGAAGTAGGTCGTTCCACCGACAGTCTCCTTCTGAATAATGTGAGCGCCCTGGTCAGATGCAGTGGTGGGCACCATGTAGTTGGCAGGGTTTGGTGTGTGACTGCGTCGACGTGGAGCCGGTGAGGTGTGAGGTGTAATTTTTGGGGAGTGAAGAGGAGAAGAACCCGCAGACAGAGACATCCCTAAAGTCGAGGACAACATAACATATCCTATTAAAATGGGCAATCACTAATGTTAGTTACATACAAACATGAAAGAAAGCCAGCAGACAAAAAGATCTGCTAGTGTTTAATCAGTGGCACATGTGCTGCTATACACAAGAGGGAATTCCCAAACTTGCTGAACTGTACGATTTCAGCATTAAAGATGGAGCACAAAACTGAGCAATCTAGAAAGTGGAACAAGGCTTAAATAAGGGGATTTCTCAGTTGGTGCTGCTCCTCACCTGGTGCCAGTGCAGCCGCTGTGGAGCTGCTCAGGGCAGGATGAGGGAAGAGAGGCGAGGGGAAGGCCTGGACAGTGGACTGAGCCATGGTAGCCATTCGCGGAGTTCCTTTAGGGATAAACTCACTTGCTGCCGGGTTAGGAGCCTGAAGACATAGAGGGACGGAGTAAAAAATGAAGAGAGGTCAAATTTATCCGTTACTCCTACTTACACAAAAGTAAAAGCCACTGTATAATTTTAACTCTTGGAATCACATCAAAGATTGAAAGTGTATGCTCACCTTTCTCCTTTGGGAAATGCTAAGAGCACCAAAATCACTGAACAGTGAAGATGTTGGGGAATTCACTGGATCTGTGGGGGACATAAAATGCCAAGAGTTGAGTACCAGTGCGTTCACTATGCAATTGAAGAGTCGACAACTGTTCTACAGAACATTGTAAAAAATCTTACCATGAGTGCTGTGGCTGTAGTTCTTGGCACCATCATTGAGGAGGCTAGGAGAACTGCTGCTGGTAGTCATTCGCTTTAGGAAAAAACATAAATAGTGGATATAAAAATAAATGCCATGCAAAAAATGTAAATAACAGATGCATTACCCAGTGTAAAGTTCAGATTAACAGGTTTTAAATCAAACTTAAGACTTTTAAAGACCCATTTTGCATTCCATCATGCTAATGCCAAGCTTCAATAATGCTCAAAGTATCAATGAAAATCAATTTTGAGAGATGGCTGGAGTATGTTTTTCCACAGTGGTGCTGTGTTTTTATTTACTACTCATGCAAGTCTATACGTTCATAACCAGAATTCCTGAAGTGAGCATTTTCTTGCAGGTGCAGCAGGCTTGAATTACATTATTTTAAACAGGCTTGAACCAAGAACTAAATCTAATCAATTTTCAGCCTTTTCAAACTTGTATTCAAGTATTTTATGGCCTAAACTTCCTTGGTGTATTTATGGAAGAACCTGCAGAAACACTGCTGATAACGTAAACAGCATCGACAGATAACATCATCACTTTTCAAAGGTGCATCAGTGATAGGGTTGTAACGATGTCATGGTGTTACGATTAATTGCGATTTTGAACGTCACGGTTCAATAATCGTCACGGCTGCCAAAAACCATCTCATGAAGTACAGTATTATTAAGTACAGTTTATTTCTTTATATTAAGAGCAAAACCAAAGACACGCCAATATGCGGTTCCTGCACGGAACGTAAGCAACATTACACATGCACTGCATTCAACATTCCACGAGTGAAAATGACAAGAGACAGAACAAGCTAACTGTCTGTTTCAGGGGCGAATGTATTCTGGAAGACATATTTCACTTTCGTTTCCATGGAGTTTACGTTTGTTACCATCATCTACGCAGCTTCATGAGCCCCTATACATAATACGACTGCTTATGTACCTTATTTGATTTGTACTTTCTACATTTTATTTCATTTTATCTTATTTTCCCTCTTTCTTTTTTCTTTTCTTCTGTATGTTTTTATTTATTCTCCTTATTGTCACGATTTACTTGCTTGTTAATGTTGTTTTATTTCAATCTTTAAAAAAAAAAGTGGCAGGGGATGCAGTTTTCTGCAAGGAGCAGAATTCGGCACCAGCTACTACCGAAAACTGCATCCCCCATCAGAATAAGCTAGCAAAGCCAAAGGAGTGAAATGACGTTAGCAGCTCACATTTGCAGCTATTCTGGTGTGACAGGGTTAATTTGGTGCACATCTCCATCTTCATGGCAGACTTAGGAAGGGCTAGCTGTTTTCAGCAGTTTGAGCAGTATTCGGCAAAACACAGGCTAACATTGCACAACCAATTCACAACAATCTGGCTGCATAGCTTTCATAGAGTAAGACCATTCTTCTCCAGCAGTTCAGACTGTCATACAAGCTTCAGGAGGGTTAACTTGTGAATTGATGCAGTAAACACACTCTGTTTGATCACAAGGGAAACTATATAAAATAGTCTGATGCACCTGTAGAGACTACAGCTGACATTCGAACAGGTAATTACAGTTTGAATTCAGACTTTTCACCTCATGCTTGAACGAATGTTTGTAGTTCAAATAAAAAGTGACAGACCTAATAAGTACTGTTGTGAAATTAATTTGCACAAAATAATCGCAGTAATCATGAAACCACAATTACTTCTCTAACCATAATTGTAGCACGAACTTCTCTAATCGTTGCATCTCTATTCTGTGACACCACGTATTAAACCTAACAATAAATTGTCCTGTACCTGCATCATTGAGTACTTAGACTCTGCTGGGCTTCCAAACCCATTGACCCCAATAAAGCTGCTGCTGAAGTAAGAGTTGGTGAGATTGGCATCACTCAGGGTCGCTCCTTCCATCCCTGGGACTGTGGATGACAGAGGCCAAAGTTAATTTTAAAAAAAACTGCAGCTACATTTGCATTACTTAAAGATAATGCTATACTCAAACAGGCTCCATACTGAAAAAGAGTCCTGATAATCCTAGTACTGCTCCGTGTTTGCTTAGCCAATCACAGAGCTAATTCGAGAAGATGTAAACATTTTCAAAACTGCAGTGAGCCACTTACTGAAGCATGCTCCAGGTTGATACATTAAGCAGCTAATTTTATCAGCGAAAACACCGGTGTACTGGTTAGCGATAAACGGTGGCTGCAGTAGGCTTTCAACAGCTGTGATGCAGAGGGGTGTTCGTTATGTGTTGTTTGTTTACACCGATGAAATAAGACAACACAAATCCAAAACAATGCCTTTTGGACAACTAGCGTAGCTACTAGCTAATGTTAGCTGTCGTTAATCTAATATAAACAACAGCCATACATATCAGATAAACTACAACTAAAAAAAGGCTAGCGAAGGAACCGCACTAAAACTGACAATCTTTCAGATTAACAATCAATGTATTTGAGTTAGATGTAGCAGCCAATTTGGTGCTAGTCCAGCTAAGGCTAGTTGGCTAATAGCTAGTTACACCAGCTAACGCTGTAGGGTCGCGGATTTCTGCCCACTCACAGCTGTCACACGGGCCTCCTCCGGGCAGAGCAGCAACAGCGTGGCTAATGTTATGTTAATGGCTCAAACTGGTGTTGCAGTTACACAGAGCTTTCCACAGGACAGCCAATGGGAAAGATGCGAGCTAGCAGCAAACAAACGACAGTCTGTATAAGCATGGCAGGAAAATGGGAGGTTAACCCACATTGTTTTGGGTTTTAAAGGCCGTGGTGAATCCTCGGACTAAATTTTAACAAAGCCCCGGAAGGCCCTAAAGTGAAGTCCCAGTCAGACGTAGCAGTGAGAGGCCTTGTAACTCACTTGTTAACAGCTGCCCCTCCAGAGACGTGCCTGCGGGCCCCAAGGTTTCGTTCTTTTTGGACACACCGGTCCCCCCGCCGCTCTGGCAAGCCGCCGCGGAGCCACTGAGGGAATACCCTGCAGGCGTCCCGCCACCCCCAGCCATGGACAACGGGACGGGGCTGCCGCCGCCGTGCAGCGGCAGACTTGCCATGGACGGATCCTCATGCAGGAACTGACACTCGTCTCCATAAAAGCAGGTTTTGTCTTTCGCGTAGTATCTGCAAAACTTCACCTTGACATTGGGTATCCCGGCACCCCCGAGCGGAGCAGCTGAAGCTGGGAGTCCACTGTTCATGGCACCGCTGCTGCCGCCGCCGCTGCTGCCGGAAGACACTCAAACATAGAGAGATGCAGAGAGCTAGCCAGCTAGCCAGCTAGCCTGCAAACTATTCCCCCTTAAAGGAACGGATTAATATCAACTAAGCTGGTGAACGACGGTTAAGACGCGGCAGTACTCACATTATAAGGCTATGGTGCATTTGGTTTGAGAAAGTGCCATTTTATGGGTGAAATCCTGGTCGTCGTTGTTTTCGCTGTCCATGCAGCTGCCTTCCTCTCTGAGTAGCCTGTTGTTGTTTTTGCTCCGTTCGGGTTGCTCTGCTAGGAACAAGCTAGCATGGCTTTGCATTGTGGGTACAGCATGAGCAAACTTTACTGGCTGCAGAATGAACTAGCAGCGCTATGTGTATAGAAATGAATTGTCACCAGGGAATAGAAGCCTTTTGGGTCATATTTATTTACATAGTATCATGTTGGTCCCATCAGTCACCATGGTGATGTATTAAAACGGAAGTTTATTAAATCCACCAGTTGACATTATATGAAACTAAAGTAAAGTTATCTGAGCAGCGCGCAGGCAGCTCAGGAAACCAGATATGAATACGATAACACATCAGGACAAAAGCCACATGTCAGATATTAGAAATACGCAGAATAATTAAGTGTGCAATTTAGGGGGAAAATATGAAATTTTTTTCTGATGTCTAAAATTTAAAATAGGACTATTTATTACTTTATCATAGTAAGAAATGATAACAAATAAAAAAATATATAAATGATACCAATCATGAAGTCCGACTTTGTATGTTTCCACGCGTATTTTTATTCCATCTTACAATTTTTTTTATAGGCCTATGTATTCCTGTGTAACACCGTGAATTGTTAGATTTTTTTTCGGACAGTCTTGTAGTTTTTTTAACCTTATGAACATTGCAGCCACTTGTTTTAGTCAGTCATGTGATACTTCCTCTGTTTATAAAGGGACTGGCTCTCATCTTTGTCAAAGTTTCACAGTCTGAGCTGATGAAATGTGACAGAATAGCATCAAGACGGAGGCGCATGAATATGAATGCAGGTGAGTCAGAAAAGTCTGTCATTTATTTATAAGTTGTTCACTGATACAGCAGAAACAGAATCACTGAGGAGTGTAGTTTATCCCAATATTAGGAATGATAATATTCTAATTTTATCTGATTACATCTATACTTTTTATTTACTTTACAAATGCATTTATTATTTTACATAATGGAAAATAAAGGGAAATATGGGAACACTCTTTAAAGACCATTACTCTGTCACAACCAAATGTTTCTTAATTCCTGCAAGCGACAGTTCAGCATGGGGAACAATAAAGGCCAAAAATGGCTTTTCTGTGGTTGCAATCTCACATTTACCAGTGCACTCTTTGATGCAAAGTGTAATATGATGTGCTGTTGGAGTACTAGATAACCTGAATATCAGACCATGTACAGTATGTACTTGCCTTTGTGTAAATCCAACAAAAGTTAGGTTCTTCCTGGTTCAAAGAACTGTTTGAGAAAATGTAAACAATATTTT
Source organism: Apogon talboti (assembly GCA_037367365.1). Taxonomy (NCBI): domain Eukaryota; kingdom Metazoa; phylum Chordata; class Actinopteri; order Kurtiformes; family Apogonidae; genus Apogon; species Apogon talboti. The sequence goes on along the minus strand of JAPQRQ010000014.1, from coordinate 18,400,519 downwards.
CTTGGGATATATAATCACATAATAAAATGCGATAGCACTGGAACTACACAAATAAAGCTAAGATATTTTTTATAACAATACTTATCCTGCATTAGAGTTGTTTTTTATATTTTTATTTTTATATACTCATTTTAAATACTGTATTCTTTAGTCTTTGGATTTTCTTATTAAGAAACTACATACAAAACAGGAGTGTAAAATACATATTCATATTTTCTGTCTTTTAAGCTGTTTTTCTGCTGTGCGCTGTCGGGGTGTATTGCTCTGATGGTGTTTCAGCGCAGAATCCATCCTGTCAACCCAGTAAAGAGGTGAGGGAAGTTTACACCTTGTCTTATCTGACACAATCATATTGATTACACTTGTGTAAAATAACCCTCTAAGTTACAGTGAAATTGAGGTGCTATTCTTTATCAGGGTCAGTGGTGTCTTATGAAAATGTGTTTAAATCTGGAAGTTTCCATTTGAATATAGTGACATGCATCATTGGGAAAGCACAAACTCAGTCATGGGACACAGTTGGGCATACATTTAGTCTCTTATTTTACAGAACATAATCCTTTTTGTTGGTATAAATGTTAAAAATATCTTACCTGCACACTAGAATAATTACCAATAAGGTGGGCCTTTTGAGTACATAGTATAGAATTAGAATGGAACAGAAATTAAACCTGGTTGCTGGATATTAAAGGAAGAAAAGATAGAAACATGTCTTTATCTTGTAATTTCTGTTTCCCAGTTTGACGTCTGTTATCCATTAATATATTCACACACAATGAAACATCACTTTGCTGCTGATACAAGAAGCTATTTGTTTTTAAAATACAGTTTTAATACATTAGTGAAGTGAAAGGAAATGATTAAGAAGAAATAATTTCAAAAGGACAAAATCTTCATATTGTGTGAGGTATATTCTATATTTATAAGCCATTTATTTGTCTTGTACAATTCACTTGTTATTTATATATTCAGTCACAGATCATACTTAAATCATTTAGTGTTACAGGAGCCAGCTGTTTCCTCAAAAATATAGTTTTACCGCTGTGCAGTATGGAACCACACACACCAAGTGCTTAAAAAAGCTTAAGCATATTTGCTTTACCATATTTGAATTCTACTTGTAGCTGTTCCTGTTTTACCTCATTCTAGTTGCATTAGAATTGTGTGACTCATTCTAAACTTTTTAAAATTATTATTATTCAACTGAATTGCTCCCTATTTTTTGTCTCAGCAGTGTTTTTCCAAGTTTCTTGTTGTAATTCCTATAGTTAGTTGTTTTGGATTTTATCTTATCATAATTTTTTCACGCTGTTTTCTCAATTACATTGCAAAGGCAGCCTTTATCTCAATATTTTCCAAGATTAAATAAACTATGACCTTCCACCTTTAACAAACGTTGAAAACAAAACATTTTCGATGGTGGCTCACATTAATAGTGTTAAATTCCCCAATGTATTTGATCATCCTTTTAGTTTTTGTGGTGTGTTTGAGAATATAAATCAAAACTTTACAAGTAATTGACATCATACCATTAAACTGAATTCTACATGAAACTGGGTGATTGAGTGGTATGACTGGTTTTTCAGGTGGTATGTTTTGTGCCAGCTGATTATCTGAATGCATCCCGTCCTGTCAGCGTCGAGGTGTATGTTGGTCAGAAAGTCGGCATCTCCTTGGACCACATGTCTGGACATCCTGTCTGTCACTGGGTTCAAGGACAAGTCCCAGTAAAAACAATGTCAGTCAATCTATGTCTCCGTCTCTTTTCTGTGTATGTATATGTAAAAAAAACTCAGGTACCTACTTAAGTTTTTTCTTTATACTCTCCAGAAATGGAAGTGACCTGATGGTTCTACCATCGCTTTCTGAGAGAGACTCTGGAGAGTACAGCGTGCACTGTGAAAATGAAAATGGGTCCATATCCTCAGTAAATGTGTCTCTTCATGTTGTAATGAGTGAGTAACCGCTCTATCCTTCATCCTCACTTCAACACAATACCACTAAGTATTGCACACAAACTACTGGGTACTGATAAATGTTTGTTTCTTATTAGAATGCCTTAAAAATCAGTAGTTTCTCATTGGAATCTTGTTTTATCTAGAACGTCCCACAAAACCACGGCTGGTTCTGGTCCCAGCAGCAAACCCACAGCGGTCCCCTTACTTCAAGTGCATTGTTGATGACTTTCCAAAACCCACAATTAAATGGTCTGGGTAAGATGTTACACATTGCATCCGTAAGAATATGAAATTAAAAACAATGAGGTACTGACACTAAATACATGTACTAAATAAGAATAATGTTTCAATTCCTGTTTAACAGAAACGTTGGGGAAAATGTTCCTGCAAGTGGTAACAGGGTAGAGAACAAAATAAGTACCACCAAATATTACAATACAGGAGTTACATGCTGTGCTGTCAATGGTGAAGAACAAGAATGCTCCCAACTATACGACTATGGTAAGTGATTTTTTTTTAATTTAATGCCAAATTATTTATTACGGATTCCTGACAATGTGAAATTTCTGGACGTCATACTGCTGAACATGTTGGCGCTCATGAATCAAGAAACTTCTTTTTTTTTTTTTTTATCCATGAGATACACACATGGACACTCACTTTCTGCCAACAAGGGGCTACATGTCCTCAAAGAATCAAAAATACTACATAAAAATAAGTATTACAAGTAAAACAAGTATTGTAGAGTCTTGCCTGATTTGAGGCCTTTTTTTTTTTTTTAACCATAGACTTAGGCCTTGACGTTATGAGACAAAATGAGTTTTCTGATGTAACCCTGAGTCCTGGTGAGTCCTTACTGCTTCGCTGTCGGACACAAGAGCGGTCACTTCCAACACCTGTGTGGGAGAAAGATGACCAAATAATGGTTGCCAGCAAATTACCATGTTCATCAGACAAGAAAGAGGTACAGTTATTACCCATGGGACCAGTATCTATTCTATTCTATTCTATTCTATTCTATTCTATTCTATTCTATTCTATTCTATTCTATTCTATTCTATTCATTATTAATTATGTATAATTATATATTATATATATATAATTAATTAATTAAATTTTCTTTTCATTTTGAGCTGAATAAACCTGAATTACCATTGTCTTGAAGCTGGTGTATTACAACATTTCAAGATATGACAAAATGCTGCATTGATTTTTCACATTCAAATCATCAAACTCTGTGTTTGTCTTCCAGATCTGCATTAAAGAGGACAAGCATTATCACAGTGTGATAACATACCTGTTTGTTGAATCAGTTAATATGACCCACAGTGGTACATATACATGCAGGAGTCCAAAAAACAAAACAAAGTCTGTTCATGTTCACATCCAGGGTTAGTTAAACTCATTTCACTTTATTACTTTGCCTCTTTGTGTGTGTGTGTGTGTGTGTGTGTGTGTGTATATATAAATAAACAAATATATATATATTTATATATATATACATATAAAGACAAGAAGCCAAGTGGCCTCTGTGTGCGTGTGTGTGTGCGTGCATGCATGTGTGTATGTGTATCTGCTTTATAACTGAAAAACTGGACAGAGCTGGCCTTTGCCGTTTGGAGTACTTATGTATTTTGGGTCAAGGATCAGACTGGCAAAAACGCAAGTTGATAGGACCAATATTTTGGGAGATATTTTAATAATTTTGGAATACAATAGCCTTACAGCCATGTTGAATCATAGAATCATCATTGAAGTGGGTTACCTAGCAACAGATAAATAATAGAAACGGACATGCCAGCTGAGAGTTTATTCAACTGAAAATGCCAGTGGAATTTACCTCATCATTGAAGTGGGTTACTTGGCAACAAATAAACAAAAAGACCACATTGACATGGTATCAAATTTCATGTGCAGAAACAGACATGCCAGCTGAGAGGTTATTCGACTGAAAATGCCAGTGTAAAAAAAAAATATTGTGTGTGTGTGTGTGTGTGTTTGCATATACCACTGGGCTCACCTGATTTATTGATTTTATTTTGTTTTTTTGCCACAGCTGAGGGTTTCCTTTCTATCCAGCTGGATGAAAGGATAATCATACCAGCCTGGTCCACACCCAACCCCTGCTTGCAGCCCAATATTTCTTACCATCCTGTGCTTCAACAATGTACCTGGGAGGCTCCTGACAAAACTAAAACTAAATGCACCAGAGAAGAATGGGTGACAAAGCAGAGGTAACTGCCCAAAGCAGAAAAAGCATTAAGAATATCCATAACCAGTACTAATCATATACTATTGATAAACTCAAACATATGTGGCATAATGTTGAGGAAACCTGACATTCTGTCTATAACTGTCTTCGTAGTCATGTGACACTATGTCAGCTCAAAACCGGGGAATATAAACTACACATGGTAGCTGGAGGACAGAAAAAAACAAAGACTGTATCAGTGTGTCTTGTAGGTAAGCGGTTTCCTTGAACATATTCTGCACATTACCCGTCATGTTTTCATTGATAATGAATTGCCCATTGACTTTATTCCAGACAAACCAAGGTTCAAATTTGATATCAATGCGGATAACGATACTTTCAACATTAAGACTGTGAGTCTTGCACCAGCAAACTATACTTGGATGTCTTGCTCAAATGCCAGGTGCGCTCAGGGTGTCAGCTTTCAGCAGTTATGTACAGTACGTACATCTAAATTCAAGAATTCTCATGTTCCTATTCTTTTGTCTCTTTTCAGTTGCGAAACAGAGTCGTCCTGGGAAGAAGTCCCAGAAACCTCTCAGACAGATGCAGAGGTTTCCTGTAGCAAGACAATCAAGAGTTCCTTGAGCAGACATGTTGTGTATGGACGACAAGTAATGTTTTGCGTCACTAACTCAGTTGGAATCTGGTGCCATCAACCCACAGTATACTACCCACCCAGGCTGCAGCCGTCCACAGGTAATGAAAACTTTGTCATTACAGAAACGATCATCCCTCACTTGAGAGAATTATTCATAGATGCTATTTTGTAGGTCTTCCACATCCTGATACCATCAGCCCAAACGTTCTGAGAGTTGGCATTATTCTCCTCTTTGTGGCTTTGACCATTGTCACTATTGTCCTTTTGTATTATGTTAGGAAAAAGGTACAGTATATAGATTTTACATATCTGCACACACACATAAACATAAACACACAGGAAACCATAATGCCAGCACCTTTTTGTGTCAAACAGAAACCCCAGTATCAGCCACAGCTACAAATAATCCAGATGGTTGGACCAAACGACAATGATTACATCTACATTAACTTCAAGGACTTTGAATATGACCCAAAGTGGGAGTTTCCAAGGGAGAACCTGGAACTGGGTATAAATTAAATAAACATTTTGCTTATTTGAGATGTCAGTGGTCCGTGTTTAGTTACAATATTCAAATCAATTCATATAAGAAGGTAAATTTCTATATCATCTACAGGTAAAGAACTGGGCTCTGGGGCTTTTGGCATGGTGGTCCAGGCTACGGCTTATGGCATCAACAAACCGGGGGTCTCACAGCAGGTGGCCGTCAAGATGCTCAAAGGTCAGCGTTGTAAACAGCAGTTCCATGAGTAAAACAAACCACGCTAGGGAGCTTTTTTTCATTATTGGTATCTGACACTGCAGAAAAACATCAAACCGTGGAGAAGGAGGCGCTCATGTCAGAGCTCAAGATGCTGACTCACATCGGTCACCATGCCAACATTGTTAACCTACTTGGGGCATGCACAGACTCAGGTACACTCACCGCTGATACCTGCAAATGTGTACAGCAAAGTACTCATTTAATATGATTTTATACTCATTAGTTGGGTGTGTTTACCCCAAAAAGACGATATAACTAGTTGTAGACTCTCATCTTTCATCAGGTTTAAAAAATTCCACATATATATTTTCCTGTAGGACCCATATACCTGATTTTCCAGTACTGCTGTTATGGTGACCTGCTGAACTACCTGAAGGAAAACAGTAAACGCTACCACAAGTCTGTGACCGACGCCTTTAACAGGGACCGTTTCAGCAGCCTTTACCACAACCTGAAGCCCAACAAAGCCTCTAGGTAGGAACGGAAACACAAGGACAAGAAATGTGACGTATTTTAGCAATGAGGTCAGAGAAGAGTGGATGAAACACAGACGTTCCCATAACATAACAGTTTGTTTTCTCAGTGACCTACAAACAGTGGACAACTACGTGCCCATGTACAGTTCCACCACCAGGGGGCAGGAGGATATCGCTCTGCTCACACTCAACTCTGGGGACATGTATGTTCTTGAAGGTCAGAAACATCATTTAAAGCCAGGGGAACATGCTGTTATCAAATACATTAACTAATACAATGTATGGTGCTCAGTGAAGTCCCAGGTAGCAGCACTTGCCCCTAATACAGGGGTGTTAAATACATTTTAGTTCAGGGGTCACATACAGCCCAGTATGATCTCACTGGACCAGTAAAATAATAATATAATAACCCATAAATAATGTCAACACCAAACTTTTATTAATATTCTAGTGTGAAAAGACTATAATTGCATTATGATAAATGCTTACATCTACAAATTATCCTTTAAAAAAATATGAATAACACAAACAACCGTGAACAACCTGAAATATCCAAATAAAAATAAGTGCAATTTTAACAATATTTAGTAATTTTACTGGTCTGACCCACTTGGGCTGAATGTGGCCCCTGAACTAAAATGATTTAGACACCCTTAACTTAATATTTTCAGTGGAAATTTTACATCTCACGCATACATCCCATACACCGGATTGGACTGGACTCCACGGTGGGTCGGTTTTGGACTGTGGGTCATATGCTTCCATCCCTGCTCTAAACCATGTTGATTGTAATGCAGACCCAGAGATGTATGAAAACCCAGACGAACAGACCGAGGACCTGCAAGCCCTGACCTTTGACGACCTGCTGAGCTTTGCCTACCAAGTGGCAAAGGGCATGGAGTTCCTCTCCTCTAAGAATGTAAAGAAATTTATTTTGCGATGCGTGAATCCATATTTTAGAATAAAATTGGATATTAAAAAAAAAAAAACTTTCCACACTTCCTCACTTACTATAATGCCCAGATTGTATTTAGACAATGTTGTACTTACTGTCTCTTGTATATAGTGTATTCATCGTGACCTGGCCGCTCGAAACATTTTGGTAACAAAAGGTCGACTGGTGAAAATTGGTGACTTCGGACTGGCCCGGGACATCGACAATGACTCCAACTATGTTGTAAGAGGAAATGTAAGTCAAACAATAAACACTATCTGAACTCACTATTGCTCATTTATTGAAGACTTGTCATATTTTATGCGGGTGACACATGTGGCGTCCTTTTAGGTGCGTTTGCCGGTAAAGTGGATGGCACCAGAGAGTATCTTTCAGGGGATGTACACCATGAAGAGTGATGTCTGGGCTTATGGCATTCTGCTCTGGGAGATATTCTCACTAGGTAGCATTCTTCATGAGCTCTACATTAATCAAGTAATCATCTAAGCCAGGGGTGTCAAACATGCGGCCCGGGGGCCAAATCCGGCCCGCCAAAGGGTCTGGTCCGGCCCGTGGGATGAATTT
>JAPQRQ010000014.1:18372111-18391751 GCA_037367365.1 Apogon talboti | reverse complement strand
TAGTTTGTAGATGTAAACATTTTCATAATAGAATTTTACTTTTTCACTCTAAAACATAGAGAGATAGTTTGGAATTGACATTATTTATAAATATTATGTTATTATTTTCCTGGTCCAGCCCACTTCAGATCAAATTTGGCTGAATGTGGCCCCTGAACTAAAATGAGTTTGACACCCCTGATCTAAGCAGTTAATAAACGTGGACTTTTCTGTTGATCTCAGGTATTACACCGTACCCGGGCATGAAGGTGGATCACACGTTCTACTCTTTGATTGAGAGAGGGTTTAAGATGGAGTGTCCGTACTATGCCAACGAGTCTGTGTAGGTGTCTTCAGTCTGTGCATCTGAATCATCAACCAATGGATACACTTTGCATATGTTTATGGCACTGAAAAAACTCAATACCTGAATCATTAGTGTAAAAACCTGCTTATAAGATGTTTAAGTTGCATTTTTATTATATGACCTCTATACATTCTGCAAAACTGAGACTGTTTGCAGACAACAGATCTACTAAAGCCTCTGTATAAATCTGTGGATGCTTCCTCTCTTTTATCTTTAGCTACGGGATGATGTGTAAATGTTGGGCCCTTGAACCCAGCGCCCGCCCTTCATTCTCCAAGTTGCTGTCTTTTATGTCTGACCAGCTGGCAGACATAGAGGAAAAGGTCAATCATTTTATTCAAGGAGGTTTTCATCTGGATTATTAGATGTAAAAATACTACCCGTACTTTGATAATTAGTCTTTTATTCTACTTTCAGCTCTACCATAACATGCTCGACCGCTCCTCCAGTGACTACCAGAATGCCATTTTGGACATTTCAGCGTTGACAAAAGAAACCACAAGACAGTCAGGAAATGACTACTGTCTAGTCAATGCGACTGAGGAAAGCAAAGCAACGGTATGCGAGTCAGACACCACAACAGCGGATGACAAACCCCTGAAACAAAGTGGTGCAGAGTGATCACTTACCACTCAATGGATCAAAAGGTTCACACCATTTCATCTATGCTCTGAAACATTTTACTTAATTATCTTTGATGAATCATTAATAGTAGTATGCTTTTTCTTTATATTCTATTCAGTATTACAAGCATTTTCAGAATCCTAGATGGGTTCAGATAAAATATTGTTACTTTTATTTTTTACAGATCAAGATATGAATGTAAATACTAAGTGTATCTCTCAGGACTATACTGTAGACATGTAAACTGTAGAGTCTATAAATGTACATCTGTACGGTAGCAGCCTTTAGTTTCAGATTGTATTTTTACTATGCAAATGGCAGCAATCTAATACTTACAATGGCACTTTTTATCTTTTCCTGTGTCAAGGCCTTTTCATTGTGTTGGAATATCAAGATTAATAGCTGCCTCTCAGTGTATTGTATAATAAAAAATTTTATACACATTTCTCTTATTCCGACTTCATGGGCAACAGTGTATTTGCAGAAGTGCATGCATATTCTTTACTCGTGTAGAAGTACAGATACTTGTGTTAAAAGAAGAGTGGTAAAAGTAGATGGACTGATTTAGTGCCTTTACTAGAGAGAAAGTAAAAAGCACAGGCTCCGGAATTTAATAAAGGTAGTACAAGTGCATAAAAGTAAAAAGTGCATTTCTACCTGCTGTTTATATACAAAGCTAATGTGACTTAAAAAAAAAAAAAAACAATAAACTGAACATTACTAACATTCTGACATTACTCCATGTCTTTTTTTATTCTTGTGTTTTATTTAATCTTCATATTGTTAGGTCTATGTTTTTTCGTGTGTGATATGCACCAATGGATCACCTTTTCAGTGTTATTGTGCTATTCTATTTTTGGTGAAGTCAGCCTTCATATTTGAAGGACATAAATACCATAAATGAGAATTAAGCAATGAAAATCTAAGTAAAGAACAAGGAGTAGAAAGAACAGATAGCCTATTTAGGCCAAAATGTAGGGAGCAGATGTAAAAAGTGAGGAAAATTCTACTGAACTACTCTAAAAAAGCACCAGCTGAAGCTCATTTCCTGTTGCTCCTTTTATACACCAGGGGGCGCCAGAGATCCGAATCCAGACTTTTCCTATTCAAACATACAGATGGTGAACATTAAGGCCTAACCAGTAATTTGGAGCAGTGTTTTCAAGCTCTGACTAAGCTAATTTCTTCTTCTCACCACTGCTGAGCTTGTTACTATCTGAACCTAACCTGATGAGGCAAAGATTAACCACAGCCAAGCAGAGAGGGGGGTTGTTCTATGTCCCGCAGTGCATTAACCTTTGCGGTAAATCCTGTTCTGGGGTCAGTGGGTAGACTCCAGAGTACATGCCGTCCCTACTTTTGGAATCTAACATCTGGTGAACTACTAAAAGTGTCCTAAACATGGACTTCACCACATTAAACGCCCTCGACTATGATGATTTTGTGAATATTTTCGGCAATGTGGTGGAGAAATGTCCTATAATAACTGCGGCTGTGTGGTCAAAGCGTCCTTTTGCGGGCTTGGCTGATCTGGAGGCGGCCATTAATGAGTTTATCGATGCTCTTCCAGAATCAGGTGAGCCGCAACTTAGAAAATATTACCGTTTTAGTTGTATGAGGTTTAATTGGCAGTTTTAGACTTCTTTTGGTTCTTCATTGCCTCTTTTTCACCGTGCGCGTAACAAACTACGTCCAATTTGTGCGTCCAGGTAAAGAGGGCATCCTCAGGTGTCACCCAGACCTCGCGGGGAGGGAGCTCCAGAGCGGCACGTTGACCCAGGAGTCCCGCGAGGAACAGGCGCGAGCCGGACTGGATGCGTTAAACTCCGCCGAAGCGTCTCGGATGGCCCGGCTCAATCTGGAGTACAAGGCGCGCTTCGGGTTCCCGTTCGTCATCTGCGCCAGGATGAACGACAAGGCGACCATTTTACGGCAGCTGTCCGAGCGCGTCCGGAACGAGCGCCAGGTGGAGAGGGTGCGTGGCATAGAGGAGGTGAAAAAAATCTGTCACCTGCGCCTCCAGGGTCTCCTGCTCACTGATGTGCCCAATAAATTATAAAACTTTATCAGTGGTGTCGATTTGGTGATTTTTATGAAGATTATTATGCACATGCTGTGAATATTTTCTTTATTTTAAATGTGGCATTAACTCAATTAACGACTTTGTCAAAACAATAAAAATATTTGAATAATTATAATATTACAATAGGCGTACAGGTAGACTATACATTGCGAATATTGGATATAGCACATACATATATTGATATATTTGCTTTACTACTCACATCTCTGAGGCGACATAGTAGGTGCTGTAAAACTAGCCTAAATAAGCCATAACAACCACAGTTTGGGTAAATAAGTCTTTACTCATACTGGCTCTGAAAGGAGGAAAGTTACAGTTCCGTCTCTGGTCCATTTGCCTGAAGGTTCTTCAAACAGAGGTGGGGTAAGGGTGCAGGAATGTCCCGTCAGTAATATCCCACATGGCTCAAATGTGAGTTGTAGCCTAATATGCGAAGTTCCGGTGATCTCAGAATCAAATATCCATGTAATATAAGTTTCCTTAGAGTCTAGATCAGTTCCTCTTGTAGGTTTAGGCTGGCTCCCTTGTGTGGCAGTGTGGAGACACAGGGGGTGTGGTGCTCTGAGGTCCGTTGGTGGAGGACAGCCCTCCCGCGGCCTCCCTCTGGTCTCCAGAGGTGATGGAGGAGTCCTGGTCGGGGTCGGCCCCCCTCGCCCTCCTGCGGTCCTCCTCCTTTTTCCACTTCATGCGCCGGTTCTGGAACCAGATCTTGATGTGGCGCTCGGTGAGGCTGAGGGTCAGCGCCAGCTCCACGCGCCGCGGCCTCGAGATGTAGCGGTTGAACAGGAACTCCTTCTCGAGCTCGAGCAGCTGGGCGCGCGTGTAGGCTGTCCGCGTGCGTTTGTTTTCCTCGGTCTCTGCCATCACATATGGACCTAAAAACACACACGTTTTAGACCCAGAACAATCACATAGGATAAAGTCACATAAACAGGCTGCATTTCTGCTTAATCTCTAGCTCCATCTGTGTTGTTTTTTTTTCCCACTATAATAAAACTAAAAACAGGCTATTATCTCACTTGAAAATTACGGTTAACTGGATTGGAAGTATCCTACAAGTGAAATTAGCATATCGGCCATATAGTTTGTCAAAATAAACATAAACTTCATTAGACAGAGTTAATTAAAGCCCAGACGCATAAAAAAACTTAAACTCCCACTTAGAAGCAACAAGTGACAAAAACAGACATAGCACAGCTTAATTCAGATTTATAAACGATTTGTTAAGTAAAGGCTAAGCTATTAGGTAGCCTGAATAGAATAGGATAGAATAGAATAGAATAGAATAGAATAGAATAGAATAGAATAGAATAGAATGAGAAACAATTTAGCAGCATCTTTCTCGGCAGTCACAATAAAACCTAATACAAATACAACATACGATTGACAATGATATTAAATAGACAAGAGGAGAACAAAGACCAGCTATATTGAAATAAGACCGTAGCTGAAAAGCTGCACTGTGAAATGTGGTATAAGGCACATGAAGATAGAATCCACTGCATATCCGGTTTTGATGGTGAAAATCCATAAAACACAGCCACTCTCGCATTTACAATTGGCATATGTCGACCCATACATCAATCCTTAATAAGTTGTATCTTATGCAATGTTTAATACTGATTTAATGTTTGGTGCCGAACTTCGGTTAATGTTTTATAACTGTAAACATACAGAGTTCTTTTTATTGTCACTGGGAAGTAACATTTTATCACAAATTCAGGATTCTTGCTTTTAGTTCGATATGAAAACTACGGACACGGTTCAAGAACAACCTAAAAGGACCTAATGCTATGGAAAATTTTAACCCTAACAAATGGGAGAAATGGAAAAAAAAAAAAGAATGTCACGGACAAATAAACTTTTTGTTTGAGCCTTGTATACTCATTCATCACTGCCTATGTGATTAAAAAATAGTATTTAATGGGTAGAAAATGAGTAAACTAGCTATTTTACGCAGCGCATAAAGTTTGTCTTGAATATTACATTTGATATCGAGCATTTATCATAAATAATTTACTTGAAAATGGTTGAATTACGCTGCGTAGTCATTGTGTAATAGTGTAGGTACAATAGCTTTATAACGGTAAAATTTATTTTTATTATTTATCTATTCTTAAGTAAAGAATGGCTCATCCACTGATGGTTCATAGCACTTTACAAATCAGGACTTTACTTTTTTTAAAGTTAATTTTATCTCCATATCAGCTATTTAGGATGCTTTGAGTTTCTTTATTATGGTTTAATTAACAAATATATGCCTGCAAATGAGCTAAAAGAAGCCATTTTCTCACAGGAGATGACTGTAAAGTCTAAACAGCCTAATTAAATATTAGCTAATTACTGCAAAATCTTACCACTTATCAGTAAATCAAATTGTTTGCTTTGTTGAATTGAGGCTTTTCTTTAAAAAGAAAGTTAATATATATCACCACGTTTCTCTGGAACAAACGCCCTCATTAAACTCTTATTCTAAAATAATTCAAGTCCTGTCTCAGTATACAGATCAGTATCCTATAGTAAATAATTCATTAACATAATTCATTATGTAAAATACAGAATAAAACGATCGGTGGATAATAATTCCCAACAAGTGTTGTTTTTTTCATTAATCAAGTCGCCTGTGTCATATATGGGTGTCTTATTGAAGAGTTGTAGATATGTGGATATGTACAAATGCATTGTATGGACAAAACCTACATTTTTGTGACGATAAGGTCTATTAAAAGCAACCAGTGACCTTCCGGGTCTTTTACAAATTGACTGACAAGGTAAACTGCAACACCCAGGATAATACTGTTGGGAACATGATGTCATTGTAGGCCTCAGAGTCACGTCAGACTGGTCAGTGTTATGACTACAGGCTTATAGTAGGAATAAAACTACCCATGTGTATTAGAAGGAAACTTCAACTACGACGTCTGCGTTGAAAATCCCCATTTAGATCGAGTGAGAAAACAAAGAGCATTTACTGACATGTGTCAGTTTCAGTTATTACCTGCCCACTGTCCCTTCCATGCGTGTGAGTGGGATTTAGTGGTTTTCATCCAGGGGAAAGGGAGGTGATATCTGCTCTGTTCCACCGTGTCACCATAACCTGCAGCAGGCTGAAGAGGCTGCTGCTGCTGAAGCACCTGTGGGTGGTGGAGCTGAGGCACCCCTGGATCATCTCGGATGGGTAGAGTATAAGACGGAGCTATGTCAGGAAGGCTGGCCTGCTCCAGGACTCCCACGGACGGCGGAGTGTAGACGGAGTGGACCTGCCTGCTCATGTAGAGACAGGGCGGCGGGCTGTGGCTGTAGTCCTCGCTGTGTGACCTCTGGTAAGCGCAGGAGTCTTTAAAAACCTGCGAGGGGTAAAAATTATCTTCCCGATTCATGGCTACCGAGGACCCGAGGCTGCAGGGAAGTTTGCGCGCACACACACCACCTGCGCCCTGCCTCGGTGTGGACCTTCTGCTCTACCTGCCTCTGGCGCAACTGCGAGGCCTTCGCAGCTCCGCACAGGTGTGTCACCCTATCACCATGTGACTCTGCAGCGCCCAAGTCATTGGTTTGACTGTTTGCTCAAAACTGTAGACCTATGGGCGCGATCCCAGTGCAGCTTGAGATTTTTCAGTAAATTGAACAGGACGTCCGTGCGCGCTTAAATCAATGCCACTCGGTAAATACCACGTTTACCTGGCTCCCCCCCCCCCCCGTTTGTCACCACAACAGAAACAAACACGGGTCAAGCAGTGTGAATGGGGACCTTGTGTCTACACAGAGAGAAGGGTTAGACACAAACCGACCCAGCACAGAGACAATATATATGGATATATCTCTTCTCTGCACAACACACCTGATAAATCGATAGGTAAGGGCGCAAACATTGGTTGACCTACGAGATAAGAGAGTTGGATGTTGAGACAGTTGTCTTGGAAACTCGGATGGGAACCTCAAACACCAGGCCTATTTCCACTGCCACTTTTTGCATTTGTCTGTACCGCTCTGATTTGGTGACTTTTAAAAATGTACCCATTACACTTCTGTAAATGCATCATTTAACACCATTTAGCGAGTGTGAGCTCACTGTTCCCGCACGATGGGCCCTTGGCAATAACAAACACAGAGCTGCCGAGGCCGCGTTACTCACTGCACTCTGGCCATGTTTGCAGGCCATTAGCCTTTGACGGGGGTGCGTTCGCCCCATTAAACCACAGCTCTCGTGGTAAACCAATTAGGATGGAGTGAACTACAGAACACAATTAACGGGTATGTGGAGCGTGTGGAGCGCATCTCCACGACCCGGGGACGGCGGCGGTTTTATGCAACATTTTGAGCCTTTGTCACAGGACAGGTGTAATTCACCGGTTTTCAGGTAAATTGTACAGGACGTCTAGGCTTTTAACTCTATAGTGAATATCACCACACTATTTGCACAGAGTTCTTCAAAAGCAATTATGGCCCTTTCCACGGTATCTTAATGGGGCACTCAGCGATGCAATAAAGTTCAAGTAAACCAGTTCTCTACAAATCACCTCCTGCACTATGGCTTAATGGTGTTTATATTTGATCACTGTTGCAAAGAGGAAGGAAACAGTTAACCGAAGCTATTCTCCACTACAGTGGAGATGGACAACGTGATTTATGGAGCATGATGCCGCGTAAAACGCATTTCACTTTCCAGACACAGACCTTTGCGTAATGGCTCAAGCGAAGAGAAACACAGGTTAACTCAGCAATAATAGACTTATGGGTAAATCATAACCCAAGAGACCGACAACTGCCGTCTTTATAGAACGCGCGTGGAACAGTAAAAACAGAACAAACAGCAGGTATTTAAATACTACAAAACCTTGAACAAATCTCCATATGTCCAAATGTACAGGAGTTAAGTAACTGTACCTGCATATTCTTTAGTACGGGTATTTTTTTTTATATTGCTGTTAGAGTCACTGAATGATCTCATGTTCAAGAGGACTGGGTGACCATTAGGAGTGCCGGGAGAACTTTAACAAACAAAACCGTTTCTGATAGGCGGTGTACATACACATGTCAAAAAGTTGGACACGCGATAAAAAGTGCTTGCCCAGTGGCGACAGCAACATGGCCTCAGTAAACATTGACAGAAGAATGCTAATGACATTATAATTGAAACCAAACCTCCTCTACTGTATGGTGAAACAGATTTACACCAGATCCTTAGTCATATGAAATATGAGAGCTCAGAAAAGGTACAGCTTTGTAAAAAAAAAAATGTTGCTGATCTACTAAACGTAATTAGATATTTTATTCAACCCCATTCTGTGGAATTATTCATAGAAATAGTAAATAAAACTCTGCTTATCCTAGTCCATTTTGCATGAGGGTTCTACATCTCTACACTACAATCTGCTTCAAGCTTCTGTAAAACAACTTTAATGGTTGAATGTCCACCTTGTTTCTGTGGCTTAAGACAAGCCCATTTTTATTAGAACGGATAAAAAAATAAAAGCTATTAAAGTCTCTTCCATGTCATCTAACATACCAGCTATGCAGGACACACTGCCAGAGGCTCTGTGAGGCGTTTGGGTGGTTGGTACAGTTCAGGAGTGGCCTTTGGAAGAGGAGTGCCACAGATCTTCATTTATGTTTGTCTCTATTTCTGTTATGTCCATCTTTCCTGTGTCTCCCATCTGTGTTGTCTTTATGCCTGTGGCTCCTGTCCTTGTCTTTGCTGTGTTTCTTATGTTTGTTTGTGCTGCTGTCCCTGTGATGATGTTTATTGTCTGTGTGGCTTCCATTACTACGATGATCTCTGGCGGGTGATCTGCTGCGGCCGCGGCTTCTCTCCGGGGACTCGCTCCTCAGGCGCCCTCTAGTGGCGGAGTGCCCCCCTCTGGGGTCACCGGTGCGCCGCTGCAGGCCGGTGGAGCGAAGGGTGTTGAGGAGGAAGCGCTTGTTGGTGCTCCTGAGTGGACACTTCAGCCTATAGGGACATCAACAAAAAGCCTTAAACATGACATCACTCTAAGGCACACTATTATTAAAAAGTGAGGCCAAGAGCAGGTTATATGAACAATGTGTCCAACTCCACATACTGGTCGTTTATGCTTTAAAACGTTCTTACTGCTCTACATTGCTACTGAAAAAACCCCATGTAGAGTCACACAATGGGAATTTTCACTGCTGAAATTCTATTTCTTATGATAAAATCATGTTGCATGTTTTAGGAAGCCTAGATCTCTGTATGTTGACTGCCATGTGAATTAATTGTTCTGCTGTCATGTTCAGAGGTGGAAGAATTCAGACCCTTTACTTCAGTAATAGTACAAACAGCACACTGCGAAAATACTCATCTACAAGTGAAACCACATTGTACTTTCAGTTAAGCAAAAGTCTAAGCAAAATATGCCTAAAATATGAGAGAAAAACAGTGTTTGTGCAGTAAAATGGTTCCTGACAGTCTTCTATTTCTTTTCACTCACAATAACGATACATTAATGTATGTTACATTTTATAGCTGTAGATAGATGGTGGTTGTAACTGTACAATAGACTGTTTGTTAAACTAATCAATACATGTTTAATGATGTCACCATATGTAAACAGCTTGGCTTTCCTGTGAGAATTACAAATCTACAAAAGACAGCTCCATTTTCTGTTTTGTGACAATGGGCTTTCCCTCACTATCTACAGCCTTAATAATGGAATTTTCTCAACCCATAAAGGAGCACTTCATATTTCAGTTTACGATATTCAAGACGAACATTTTAGGATGCTTGCATCAATGCAGTCAGTGGCCAAGGAAGAATCAAACATGTAATCTGAAAAGTAACTAAAGCTCAAAATAATGTAATGCAGTAGAGTAAGTGCGATATCTGTAACACAGTTGAATAAAATATTAAAACTCGTTTTACGTAAATGAGCATCAGATTGGCATTTAAGCAAATTGTGTAAAAGAAGCTCAACAAAGCGTTCTTGTCACTGACATCTTCACCTTGACACAAGACAATGAATGGGCAATTGCCCCAGTACAACAAATGTTAAGTTGTTAAGTGTCAGTGTTCTTGGATGACAGATGTGTGCAGACTGACACAGATGGCATGTCAAAGACAGTGCTCACCATCCTGCAGGGCCCATGGTCTCTGCTCTCACCCGAGCCCTGTCAGTCTCCCGGAGGAGCTCCTCTATTGCACGTCTACATGGATATGGAGGGTGAAAAAAAACAAAAAAATGAGTCAAGTGAAGGGGAGGGATATGGCACAAAATCTCAAGGGGGCGCCAAGGGGAAAACAATTTAATTAAGCGAGAAAAGACACAGTGATGCAGACTTTAGAGGAGAAAGTGAATCATTAGTGCAGTGAATGAGGGACGGCGTCAGTGTCCCGGTTTGACCCGAGCTGCTGAATCAGCACAGACTCTGAATTAGCCGACCTTTAACCACGCAGCTAATGTTATCTTTAGCAAATGCCGAGTGCAGTTACGGTGGCAGGGTTTTCTCACAACCTTTTCACTGTCACAGCACTATAACTGTTAACAGCTGCCGACAAAAATAACCCTTCCCCATCCCACTCCCTCTTTAAGGAAACGAGGTCTTTCGGTTGCGGCGGAAAACTAGCTTAGCAAAATGTGTGTTAACCGCAGCTAAATGAGAACAAACAACAAAATAGTTACATACTTTTCTAGTTCGTTGTCCTCTGCCATTTAGTTGTGATCGACGCGAAAAACAAAACGCGTTAACTGAGTTTAAAAAGACGAAGGTGGCAAAATTAACGAACCATCATTTTTTGTTTACTTCTCCCTGAGGTCCTTAAACCGAGGACCCCATGGTTTTTGTCCGTCCGTGTCATTGCCTGATTGATTTAACCTCCAAAGTCAATTGTATGACGCAACAAAGTAAAATATATAGACAATTTGTAAAGACAGCATTAATCAGTGAAATAAAAATTTAACTCCCTTCATATTTCACCCTTTAATGTACATCTTGCTGTACGTTTATTTCCCAACTGTTGACGTTTTCATTGATAATTTTGTTTCTTATTTTTGAAACAGCTATTCTTTCCAAGGTTTCATTCATTTCATTTTAAAAATCACTATATTAGTATTATATTCTGTTTATTTTGCCCCAATTGATGTAAAATGGGACCTCCACCTTAGAGTAGGCCTATAGTATTTTTGGACTTGAAAATAAACTGTGAAGTGTGAAGAGTTTTTTTATTATTATTCATTTATTATTTGATTTATGTTTGTTGGAAAGTAACATACATGGGTTTATTTAGAAAAATAAAGAAAATGAGAAATTTTATCACAGTAAGCATCGTGAAATACACATCAGTATATTTATTATTTACTTGTGTCACAATCAAGTACTGAAAATATTCTTTTGAAAAATCTTTAATTTATTTTTATTTTATTTTATTTTTAAACAGGCGACGACGATGCGACCTTTGTTTCACGTCTGGAGTGACAGCACCAGACCCCGCCCATTCCAGTTGACGGACAGCTGTGGGCGGGGTCAGCGCCACCAAAGGCACGGGGGCGTTTTCGTGCGGGTTTGCGGAACGGTCCGTTGCGGTGAATGCGTGATTGAGGTCCCGCAGCTAATGATAGTCCCCCTTTTTGGGGCCGGAGTGCGCGGCGCGGAGGAGCAGCCTGCATAGGTAACATTGCATCTGCATATGTATTCTGTCTCCACGTCCACGGTGTCACTGTGTGGCTGGCTTTGCATTGATATTGCCATTGTCGCTGCATCTGTCCGCTTGTGGAGGGTGGGATGGAGTCAGACAGATGGGGGCAATGATTAAAAAAATACTCTTGTCTAATCAAATGCGTTAAATGCCTACGGATAGCTTAGTGATCATGACACTGCAGTTGCTGCGATGCCAAGGTAATTCGGGACTGTGACAGTTCAACTGATTGCAAATTTTCATTTGCATCACTGTCATTTTTTGTTGTTATCATTGCATGTCTGTGTCACTGTTGTGAAAAAAGCAGCGTATTGCAACAGACCCTGCAGAACAGCAGCAGGCCTGTACTTCCAAGTGGCCAACAGCCTTTCTGGATATTTTCTAAGATAAGAGACGACGAAAGGGGCTTTATGAAAATGTAGGCTAAGCCGACAGGACCTGAGATTTAAAATCTGTCGCCCAAAACATCATCTCATCTTATCTGAAAATGTAATTCCTGCATGCATGCGAGGTACTTCATGGTTTGTTGTAAGATTAGATTGTCATCTCTGAAAAATGGAAAATGAGCATAGACAGGTGCAGGGCCAGGACTGTTATTTATTAATACAGAAAGCATTGCAATGACAATAACAGCATGGCCTTGGACTCTCACACAGACATGCTGGCATTAAAAGAGAGATATTTCACAAGCATTCGTCAGTCTTCATATGACTTGTGTAAAAGAATCTGTTGCCACAAAGTCCAATGATGTTTTAAATAGATTTAAGTGCTTTTTGCTGCCAAGCTGTAAACTGCTGCCACAGTGAAAACCTGAGGACTTTACTTATTGATAAAGACTATTTACAGGATGTGGTACCCAAAAAGCCTTTGTGTATGTATCCTGTGTGTTTACTTTTGCTTCTGTAGACTTATGCTTGCATGTCTACAAGTGTGTGTGTGATGTGGTGATGTCACAGCTTTGTTATAGGAACAGAGGAGCCTTGTGTCCTCATGATTAATTCATGTCCAGCTGCGGGATAGAGACAGAAGCAGCCAGTCACACACAGACAGGAGCACGTACTTAAAGGAGACTGAAATAAGTAACTACCGGTCCTGTAGCCAAGGAGACAGAGGAGACAGGTTGTCTCAGAAATGGGTATCCACGGAAACGAGGCAAAATAACCTAGCAAAAAATAAACTAAGGGGGCTGTTATTGTCTGACAAGCTTTCAGGCGTGTACCAGGGAGGAGCAAAGCATCCTGCTGAGAGAAGTGCATCTGTTGTGTGGCTTCTCTGCATCCTTCTCCGGCTACACTCTGAATGTCAAGCCCCACTGAACAGAACAGACTCCAGGTCGTCATGGAGACAGGAGCAGACCCTCATTGGAACAGAGGCAGGTAGTCACTGTGGCTTGGCTAGCCCACTGTGCTGAGGCACGCCCTCTGCTGTCTGCTGATCGCATCAGGCCCAGAGGGGGCTCGGCTAATAGACCGGCTGAAGGTCTGAATGGCTTTGGATGTGAACCACTGTGGAAATGATCAGCCCATACAGTGCATTAGCTCTGGGGACACACTCTGCTTGGTAGAGTGCTATAATTTAAGACTTTGCTCTAGGCATGTTCTCAGTTCCTGTTCTAGAGGAGACTAAGTGCATCTACTGTACACGGCCTGAACCAAAAGCGGCAATATCAACTTCACTGTGAGGAATGTTTAAAGAAGCCCCTGAATGTCACAAGCCTTGACGTCTTTATTTTTGTCTCCAATGTCAGCTTGACTTCCTTCCCTTTACCCTATTATCTCTTCCTCTTTTCCTTATTTTCTGTGTCTTTCAGATTTTTCTGCCCATTAATCTTTTTCACTCTACTTCTTCTCTCTATGCTCCTTTCTACCTCTTGCTGGCACTATTTTCCCTCTCTATTGCTTTCCCAATCCCACTTCCTCTGATCTGTGTCCTCTCTCTGCCTCAATCCCAGATAATTCCCTCTCTGTGGAATTGGAAGATTGCAGCAGGCGAGAGCAAAAGAGAGATTATACTGTCAGATTAGTGGACAGGAGCAGCAATACATAATCTCAGCACACTCTCTGACAGACACACACTGATTCGGACACGTGGGCTCACGTGCACAAAGCATTTGCCACATGAATAAAAACACAAAATCTGACACTTGTTGTTTCTCTGAAACAGCTGTTTAACCCTCTTACTTTGCCTTCTGACCCGCAGGACAATGTATGATCAACCACTGGGGGGCATGTGTCCCATCAGCAACCTGTTCATCCTCTGAAGCTTATGGGATAGGAGTTTTTGTGCCCCATCCCAAAACTACAGTCCCACTGGAGTCACTTGTGCCAAAGCAAATTTGTGTAGAAGGAGCAGAGATGGGCAGCCCAGGCTGCGAGGTGGGTCTAGCCGGGCCAGTTGAGCCAGCCCTGGAGGTTCTATGTCCTGAGTGTGGCCAGATCCACCGCAGCTGGGAGAACCACCTTTACAACTACCGCCTGGAAGTGGATGACGACCTGGTGTGCCATATCTGCCTGCAGCCGCTGGTGCAGCCGCTCGATACACCATGCGGCCACACCTTCTGTGCCCGCTGTCTGCGCAGCTTCCTACAGGAGAGGGACTTCTGCCCGCTGGACAGGGCACGGCTCCAGCTGCAGGCATGCCGCAGATCCAGCATCCTGGTGCACAAGCTGCTGGATAAGCTGTCTGTATCGTGCCCTTTGACCCCGGTCTGCTCTCTCAGCATGCCGAGATGTGACTTGGAGGCGCATCTCAAACACAGGTAACCACACTTCCATTTGCTATACCAGATAGACCCATGCATGTGTGTAAAAACTATGGACACATATATAGAACTCAAATATTTTCTATTTATATTATTACATTTCATTAATGTAACATTAAAACTCTTCCAGATCTTCTTAGCAATAATTCAGGTAATCCAGATAATCAAAGAGGCAGTAACATAATTCATTACTAGTGTATAATGCTCACTTGTGATATTCAAATCACAGAAACATGTCAAATGTTTCATAACACATTATAAACATTATAAAGGAAGTTTTGTGGTGCTACAGAGATGCTCCAGTCTACAAATTAGATTGTGCTGGAACATGGGAGGGAACATGTTTATTATATACAGACCAGGACTGTTACGATAATGAAATTTTGGTAACAATGAGTCATGTTTCTCTGTTCATTTTATGGTTGTGGTATAGTTTATACTGAACAATAGTTTACAGTACACTTAATGAAGAAGAATCATTTAGGCTATTAGCACTGAATACTGGAATACATATAAAATTGCATTTTATTTTTTGACTGAGTAAATTAAAAAAAAAACACAGGGCATATTTGAAATAAATAACAAGCATAAAAAACCTACTGGAAATGGCCAACATAAATAGAAGTGTTGGGCACCTTGAAATGAAGGGGACGCAATGAGATGACATCTTTACGAACAAACAATGGAAAAAGATGTTGATAGTAGTGAATTAACATTTCTGTTAGCTTCATTCACCTCTTTGTGTGCAGGTGAATGGAGATGATAATCATATTCATGCAAAATAATAGTGGTTACCTTAACCCATAAAGACCCAAACAGCCGCTAGCGACCGAAACCAATTACTGGTGGAAAACATTTAATACCTGCTGATCCTCTAATCCTATCAATACATGCAAATAATTGGTGTAAAATGCAGTTTGTCATCTTTTCATGGTCATCAGATATGACTCATTTGGACGTTCAGAGGCTCCGTAGTGAACGTGGAAACACCGTCATCTTCTACAACATCGATTCACCAGTAAAACCCACGGAGTTTGATCAATGACAGTGGATGGAGACACTTGGTTTATGTTCAGTTAATGATGTATTTTACTGAAAAAGTCACTATTTCTTCAGTTTTCTCTGTTCTGATATAACGACATATGAATTTACTCTGAGCTTTAATGAACATCTACATGATCAGTGAATTAAATATAGGAAAATACATGATTTACACTAACAAAAGTCAAACTAAAAAGGATAATAATAATAATAATAATAAATTTTATTTATATGCGCCTTTCAAGTCACCCAAGGACACTGTACAACAGTAGTTAAAAAGGTAATACATAGAATACAAAAGAAATAAATAAAAAAAAGGTAATTACAAGGAAAAAAAGTGAAGAGATGCTGTACACGGCAAATGAGGTGCAACATTTACAGTGGGAATGCCATCCTGAATATTATAATATTATAATAGATGGTGATAAATCACTTAAGAAAGGTTAAATATAGATGAAAAAATCCTTTGGGAACTGCCACAAAAGTTCCACTGGGTCTTTATGGGTTAAATAACTGTGATAGTTCACAGATCAAAAATCACATCATCGTTTCTCTGTAGACAAGAAAATGCGAAAGTGAACTATTCCCATTAAAATTGTGACTCATGTCGCAATTACGACTCTGCATGACCCACAGCTCTAGTTACTAATACATTACTTTTGTGGATATTATAGGAATTATTATAAAACAACATAAGTCAATGTATATTTCATATTCATAATTGGATCATTTCTGGCTAAACCCGAAGAAATACCATAGATCTGAGTCCAGAATAACTAGACTTATCTTTAACCTTAAGAGTTCCCATCCCTCCAGCACACTTGGCTTTTGGCCTGTCTGGACCAGGTGCTGTGAGACCCTGAGGGGATTATTGGGCTGTAGGTCATGTGACAGGGGATTAGTGCTTCCCTACCACAGTCATGGGTTGGCTGACCAGAAGCTCCATGTTCTCATTTTGCAATCATGCTGAGCAACTTCAACACCAGAGACCTTTTCAACCACTTCTTCTGTGAGACAGCCAAGGGCAACCCTGGCTTGTGGTGAGTCAAACACAGCGTGATGTTGGGTCAGCGCTACTGGGGATAGGACAGGAAAATGCATCGTGTTCTCAACTGTTCCTACTCATTTCTCACTTTCTTCCAGGTTACTTTCTACATTGCCTTTTCTGTCGTCTTTGCTCACCTCCTTTGGCTTTCTGTCTTCATATCTTCTATGCATAACAACTGTTTGTGCTAGTTACCGTGCAGAATGATGACTATGCTGACCTGTTAAAAGTCATTTGAATGCAACATTTTGGAGGATATATAGAAAGATGTAGCAATGCTTAGCATGTTTATGCAGGTTTTACTTTGCTTGGGGAAGGTTTTAGGTATAAAAATGCTGTTTATAAAAAAAAATATAAGAGGGATATGATAAAAACCTGCGTTGCTGACAAAGGAGCAGGTGTCTCTAGGATTGTCCGGTGCAAAGGAACCGACCAATGGTGTTTTGACTCCTGCTTATTGACTGGTTATCCACTGATCACCTATCACCTTCGTTAAGTAGAGGATAAAATTCCTTAACAAGCTCACGCTAACAAGCTAACAAGCTGTTTAAAGCTTTTCTGAGTCAGCTGTTTTAACAGGAGACCTCACTGCAGGGCTTCGATTTTATGTCTTGAGGTGTGTTCAAGTCTGAAGCTAAACAAGAAAAGACAGAAAGTTCCTGAACTCGCTGATGTGTTTTTTTTTGTTTTTTTTTTTCCTATCAAGTATTACACCATCAGACTTACGGCTCTATATTTCATCGCTGCAGCCCTTTTAAATGTCAGTAGGGTCCAAGCTTTTTAATCAATCACAGCAGCAGAAGAAGAAGAAGAAGCGTTTGTGTCATTGAAGGTTGCACACATTGTGTCGTGTCAAGAAAACACGAGAGGATGGTTTAAGGCAGATCAAACAAGGTCACCGTGAGAACTAGTGTGACATTCTTTAGTAAAGATTAAACCTCTGGCCCACGTGGACTCCCTGCTCCCCTGGCCTGAAGATTTAGGTCTAAGATAGGAACAGGAGCCAGGATTCTGCTGTCACTGTGGGACTTTCAGAGTCAGTAATGTTCATGTTGAAGATTAGGGACACTGGACATGAGATTAGAAGATGTGAGAACCAGGCTAAAGTGTTTGGTGGTCGAGGTGGAGTGGACGATCCTACTAATGATGGCGAATTCATTATGTATCTGCAGGTTCCAAAGCTTATAGTGTTTAGTGAATATTTTCTCTTGATTACAATAGAACTCATCATTGGTAAAAGAAGGAAACAGGAATTTAGGGATGAGAACACCCATTACATTATGAAAGTCTGACCTGCACCACTTTATATTTTAAATATTGTAAGAGCATCATGGGACAGTAATATTAGATATATTAAAAGGTTGTCCTATTTTTCTTTAAAGGTAGAAAAAAGCTTCTCTACAGTTTAATGAGCTACGAGCCGCTACTCAAACACTTGAGAGCCAATTAAGAGTGAGACCACACTCATCCCTCGAGTCTGTCTGTCTGCATTTATTTTTAATCATTTCTCAAAGAGCAGGATCTATTTGTGGGACGGGACCGACACATCCCTCTGTACCAGTTTAATTTAATGGTTTAATTAGAAAGCCTAACATATTTGGGACTTGAAATGCATGAAGATTTGTTATGAAAGGAGACTCATGAGCCCCTTTTTACACAGCACTTCTGTTCCGGGAATATGTCACCTTTATTCCGGAACGATGTCTGTGTAAATGAAATGGTGGGATCATTTAGTCCCACCTCTGTCTATACTGAGATGCCTCACTATAGGACTCACATTACTCGGTGGTGTATCAATGGAGACTTAATCAATCATCATTTTTGACAAAAATAATCCTTAAATGTGAGAATTTACTGGTTTTCTTTTGTTTTATATGACAGTAAATTCATAATATTTGTCATTTATTCAAACAAAACTTTATGAAAATTACTTAATCATTTAAAACATTAAAAAAAAGCAACACACTGATAAAATAGTTGATTGTTTAACAATCGGATGATTACACCAGAATATTTGAAATTATAATCTTAGATATTATGAATAAGTAAGAATGAGGGGCATAATACATGCAAATTTGACCATTTATTCACAATTTTCAAAATGAATGAGGTTTTGTGATAAATGTGATTACACATCATAGTCAGGATCTATTCTAAAAAGCAAGTATTTCTTCTATTTATTTTAAATTGAGTAAAAAATGGCAGACATCAGATGAGAATTGACAGAAATACAAAAGAAAATGCCAGGAAAAGCACATACAAAAAGAAAAAAGCAAAGAGAACAATTGAATAAAAAACAACTATACTGATTAAACTGATAGGTCACAGTGAAACATAATCTGAAGTATTACCCAGAGCCCGCAACTGAACCAATATTGGATAGGGTGAACAAGTAGTGGTATAAAGACATAACATTGAAATATTTTCATTGAGAAAATGTATATTTCCTCAGAGACAATTTAATAGAATTCTCCATGGGACCCCTATTGTGACTTTTATTTGAGAGAAAATCCAGTTTCCTGCAGCTCCATAAACTATCTCCAGACATCTTCTACTTTACCCACTGAATTATTCCCCACTTCCTGTGACCCTTCCCCACTGACCTCCACAGAAAAAGAGAAATACCCCATTGGGAGTAACTGAGCGCCGCATTAGAGATACTGTTTTCAATCAGACTGATCCCTGTTTCTTGGTGAAAGGTGTCCTGGGACACGGTGTCAGCAGACCAGCGTGGAAGGCCCGCGAAGTGAGAGCGGGGACGAGCGAGCGATGGTTACCACCCCCCCCAGGTCGCCCCACTCCCCACAGACAGACCTGAGGGACAGCACCCCCTCCCCACCCGCCGGATCCAACAACACCTGCACCAACGGGCCAGTGTGGACGGACGACGCCGGCCTCGACAACCCCGCCTTTGAAGAAAGCACGGAGGAAGACAGTGAGTTTGTCCTAAGGGAGATTTAACCCATAAAGACCCAGTGCTACTTTTGTGACTATTCTCTAATGAATGTCTCTGTAGATTTAACCTTTCTTAAGTGATTTATCACCATTTATTATAATATTATCCTCTGTATTTTGCATTTTTTTCAGTGA
>JAPQRQ010000014.1:18339549-18354717 GCA_037367365.1 Apogon talboti | reverse complement strand
TAAATTCATCCCACGGGCCGGACCAGACCCTTTGGCGGGCCGGATTTGGCCCCCGGGCCGCATGTTTGACACCCCTGTTCTAGAGCATAAAGGTTTGACCGCAGAAGGATTAATTAGGTTCAAGCTTGAGGAGCATGAGGCATCATTTTCACACCACCACATCTTCCAAACCTGAACCCCACTGAGAATCTTTGGTATGTACTGAAGAAGACTTTACACAGTGGACTGACACTCCCATCATTAAGACAAGATGTCGGTGAAAAGTTCATACAACCCTGGACAGAAATAAATGTTGTGACATTCATGGTGACATTGCACAAGTATTGCACGGCCTGAATGACGTCACGGTGAACGCGTCCCGCAACCGAAGCTGAGGTTGCACTGAAATATTGGCAGCTTATAAAATCAACAGAACACGTGCTTTGTTCAGTCGCAGTCATAAACATCTCACCTGGAGAAATAAGGTTGAAAAAAATATAATAAATGAAAGTAAGACAACACAATTATATAGTATTGTGATTCAGGGAAGGTGTGAGAGCAGATAACTGTGAAATTGTATCATGCTGTGCAACATTTGGTGGTGTGAGCCTGTCTCCGTCCACGTCCAGTGATCCACCTTGTGTGTGTTTCTGTGTGTGTGTGTGTGTGTGGTTAATGTGTAACACCACTGGTCGATACAGCTGCTCTGAGCTGCTGGCTGAGCTGACAGACTCAATCTGTGTGTGTCAAACCAGTGTGATTAAGGAGTTCATAGTGCTCCGCGGCTTTTATCCACATGCCTCGTCTTTCTGCCCTCCTCCCTCTTGCTTGCTTTCTCCTCCTCTGTTTACTTTTCGTTCCTTCAATCAGTAACTTCCGTGAGTCAGTGCCACACATGACACTATGATCTCACACACACACACACACACACACACAAAGGCCCTACAGTAGATGTATAGGCACGATGGATGTCTTACTAGTCTACTGGGAAAGCATGTGTTGTCGAGGTAATAGTTATGTGGCATTTTATTTCACACAAAGCACATAACAGCAAGAATGATCCACTCTGTGTTCTGTCACTGCAACTTGTGGGAATATACAAAATGTTTAGGCACCGTTTGTCTTATCTAAACACCACAAACCACATCCAGACCTTGTCAATCAATACCAAGGGCTTTAGGTGCCAACTCGCTCATTGATTGATTGTATTTTATTTTTCCATCTGCTTTTCCTGGTTTTATCTGTCCGGCTTGTTGGGTACTTATTACTCCATCCCTGATAAGGCCTGTGTCTAAATTCCCTGACCTCAGGTGTGTTAAGGTTGAGGGTGAAGACAACCTGAGCACGTTTATGTCAGAGGGCTGACTCCATTGTCCACTGGAGGATTTCAACATCTACATTGTACAGGGGTGTCAAACTGATCTCAGTTCAGGGGCCACATTCAGCCCAATATGACCTCTAGTGGGCTGGACCAGTGAAATAACAACATAATTAACCTATAAATAATGTCAACTCCAAACGTTTCTATGTTTTAAAGTAAAAAAAAGTAGAATTATATTATGAAAATGTTTACATTTACAAACTATCTCTTCACAAAAAACGTGAATAACCTGACATTTCTTAAGAAAAATAAGTGCAGTTTTGACAATATTACACATCAGCTTATCATTTACACATGTGCATTATAACTTACAGATTGCATCGGATCTATAAAGACACAAAACATTTAGCACCAGCCATAATATTGTTAAAATTGCTCTTACTTCTCTTACGATGTTCTTATTTGTTCAGGTTATTCACATTTTTTGTGAAGAGATAGTTTGTAAATGTAAACATTTTCATGAAATTTTACTTTTTTTACACTAAGACACAGAGAAAAAATGTCGTTGTCATTATTTATAGGTTATTATAATAGTATTTTACTGGTCCGACCCATTTGAGATCAAATTGGGCTGTATGTGGCCCCTGAACTAAACTATTTCACCACCCTTGATTGTTAATATTTGCATTTTCAAATTCATCCCACAGTGCAGATTGGACATGTTGGCCCACAGGCTGTATGTTTGACACCCCATAATTTACCAGGGGTACTTTGAAGACGCCCAGGGGGTGCTTTTTTTTTGAAAAATACATTAAATAAGTCATTATGTACTGAATATAAAATAAATAATGAGAATTAATGCTGAAATATAAAACACAATAAATACATTCATATAATAAAATTGACACTCCTAGTTTTATTATCAGTCGTCTTGTTTAAGCTTTGGTAACATTTTAAGAACATTTCTATTTTATCTTATTCAAGATGAGGTTATACGAGTAATTCAGTAATCATTTTTTGTTGATGGAAGGTTCATTTATTCATTTATGACCAATTAATTCATTTTTCTTATCAATGAAAGAGGGCACATTTCAGTTTATATTTTACACACAAAATTCATTCATAAAGATTTGCTGTTTTTAACATACTAAAGTTAAATATATGTTGTTTGTTTACAAAGTTTTGCCAAAAATCTAAAATGCTGAAGCAAGAATTGGGTGAACATGACTAAAAAAGTATATTTCAGGGGGTACTCCACTGTAAAAAGTTTGAGAACTACGGATCTGCAACATGTCTTTTCCTCTTTTTTTTTATTTAGAAGTCCTAAAAGTCACATCTTTTCTCCCTTAAAAGAATGTGTGCTCCTGCAGAAATAAAAATGCTTAACCTGATTCACACACACACACACACACACACATACACTAACACATCGCCCTGTCATCTGCTGCTTCTATCTCTGTAAACTGGTCCTAATAAGTGCAAATATTGGGTAAAGTACCGAGGTGGGCTGAGATAACCTATTTGTCACATAACCAGCCAGCCATTCAGCCTCCACTGATTAAACAACACACATCAAGTGGTCCACACACACATACACACACAGCTCCAACATCAGACAGCTCTCACACACATTCAGATATGACTAATACATGTGAATAACATTAAAAAAAGAACAGTGCTATTGAAAAAAACACATATTGGATCATTGCGTCTCCTGCTGAAAGGTAAAATATACAGATAGATTATTAAAAGAGACTGTTCACAGGCTGTTAAACATTTTGTTGCACCAAATGATGGGTAATCACATAAATCCGTCATGCTATGTTGCATTTTATTATGAACAGAACCTCATATTGAAAAACTAAAGCAGTGATTTCCAACTTAAGCCCTGAATGACAAGTTGAGTGTCACCTCAGGACCAAAGAATCCCAAGTCTCATTTTATATATATATATTTTTAATGTATTTTACATTTTAATCCTGTTGCATCTTTTCCACTGTTTCAATCTTTTCACCTCTTGTAAACTGTTTTATGCTTCATCTTTTACATCATGCCCTTCTTATGTCCTTTTCTTTTACATTATTTTTGTCACATCTTTTACAACTTAAGCCTCTCTTCTGCATTTCACAGCTTTATTGGCACAAACATTTATAAATTCTTCCAGGGAACTCTCTTCTTCTGTTTTCATTAGGAAAATAAATTCCCATGTGATATTACTGTTATATATTTTCCTCAGCCAATAAATACAGCCATGTGAACCATTTTGGCCCTGTTTGGGAAAGACAAGTATAGATAAGTTAAAATCTTATTTTATACAACTTGCAAAAATGGTCAAATTAGTAAAAGCCTTATCTTTTCATTGTAATCATTTTGCCAATTCAATCTACATTCTAAATTGTCATTACTGTTTTTGCCTCATGTTTGCAATTAGGCTTGTTGATCTTCATTTTAATCTAAAAAAAAAAAAGTTAATATTGGATAATTACTTAATATGAGGATCTTAGACCAGACATACAGCCAGCCAAAGGGTCCAGTCTGACCCACGGGACGAATTAACATGCAGAAAATACACTGCAGACATTAACGGTCAAGTGTGTCAAACTCAGGTGCCACACACAGACCAATGTGATCTTAAGTAAAATAATAGCATAAATAAGATATAAATAAAACTCCCAATTTTCTGTTGTTTGATGTGAAAAAACTAAAATGACATTAAAATATTTACATTGACAAACTACCCTTTCACAATAAAATGTGTCCACTGTAGACACCAAATGTCCATTGCAATCAGAGAGTTGTGTTAATAATAAGCTGAGACATTGCATTGTTGAAATTGCACTTATTTTTCTTAATAAATTTCAGGTTGTACATGGTTTTTCATTTTCATAATGAAATCAGATTTTTTTTAATAGCTTTTTTAAATTGCCTAATGGGGACAAATACCTTTTAATTAAATTAAAACAAAGAAAAAAATTTGAATTGTTATTTATAAATTATGATGCCTATTATTTTACTGGTCCGGCCCACTTGAGATCATATTGGGCTGTATGTGACCCCTGAACTAAAATGATTTTGACAGCCCTGTCTTAAACCATGATTCAACAATTCACCCACCAACTAGAAGTTACACATAAATCTGATCTGTAGTCAGTGCACTACAATAAGGCCCTAAAAACGTTTTGGCTTTTAGTTCTGTCCCTGATTAGATGTATATAGCTCATTAAATCTGGGTTATTTGGCAGCAAAATGTCCTGATGAAGACACTGGATGAGTTTAGGCAAACTGCTGAATCATGGTCCGTCTCACTGAAAACATCTAGTTCTTGGAAAATACTCTGCAGTTGAATTGTCCACTGCAGGTGAGATAAACACACGATACTGATACTATTATGTTCAATTATTACACGTATTAACCTCGGTTATCACCTAAACACCTTGCAGTTCTGCAGTGCATGTCTCCATCTACTACAGGCCTGATGCTAATGCTGACTACAGGGACATTTCATTGTGCACACTGCCACCTAGTGCACAAACAGAGAAATGACCGGAAGAACCAAAGGATGCAGGTTACATCATATGCAAATCATCAGGGCATCTGTGAATTGGTGTAAACTCAGTTCTTGGAATATTCCAAATTTATTTTCCACATTTTATCACCCGTTACTAAGAAAACTGGACCTTTGTTAATAATTTAAAGACATTGCTTCTGTAAAGATGTAAAACATTTCAACATTTATAATGACACTCATTTTAGCTCACATTTACACGTAAGTAAATCCTGATGACTTTAGAAGACATTTATAACCTGATTTTCTACTGTCTTGTTACATTGCTTTATTCCCCTCTACATGTAGATATTTCCACCGGTCTCTTGATGCCTTCACTATCTATATATCAATTTCATAAATGATTTTAAGGGTTGAGATCATTTGTGATCAACACATCCATATGGTCTGAAAAAGCCTCTTCGAATTTCCATTAAACGCTCCTTTATAAACTGAAGACTCATTTTTAATCTCTGCATTGTTGGAATTAATCTATGTAACATGTAGCACTAGTATTTGACATTTACAGTAACTTTACTTGTAGATTTATATGCATGAATAGAGCCTTTGCTTCCATTTATGGAAGGGGTAAGCTATTAATTTTAAGTAAAGTATAAAGAACATTATAAAAATATAAGGCATGAGTGTAATAAATCATATACAACACTTTTCAGGACCTAACTATGTCTGTTTAGCAATAACACAACCATGGAATTCTAAATCAAGTGCAAATCAGACTTTCTCGACTATAGAAGGGGGGGGTGAGCTATGTTTACACCTCTGACTTTAACCTCCTAGGACCCACTGTCCACGTATGAGGACAAGAAATTCACAGCTTTATACAAAACAAAAAAAGAAACAACTGTCCACTGCAAATGACATTCCATAAAAATTTTTAAGAATGCATCTGAAAAAACTGTTGCATCATGATGTTTCCAATATAAGCAATTATTTAATTAAAAAAAGCCAAAACTCAAAAACCTATGGGGCTCCTGGGTCTTAGGAGGTTAAACATTATGGTTATCTTTATTTTTAATGAAAATTTGTCTATGGCTCTCATCCATATTGCTTTGGTACATGCTCAGAATAAAGGTCCTTAAATCCAGTGGTCAGTTGTACAGTCTTATTGTGCAGTTCTGAAGTCTATTAAACCCAATGCTTTTATGTCAATCATCCCTTTTGTGAAACTGAACTGCAGACACATGTAACCAGAAATATTAAGACACTGGTTGACCATTTACTGCTAATGATTACTGGCCCATATCATGTCAGTGACAAATGACAAACAGTAGATGTAGATGTGTAAATGCTTGTGTCACGTGGAGTCACTCTCAGATCGCCGGTGAAATAGAAAGTGCGTTTGATTTCATTTTGTGAAATCATAGGAGGAGGATCATCACTGAATGACAGCACACTGTGACACTTCATTTTAGTCATAAGTTTAAAAAAAGAAAAAACACATGTCCAAGGGTATGTGTACAAATATTTTTTATTTTGTGAGCACTTTATGCCATGAACTCGTAGGGGATGGGCTCCAGCAGCTGGGGGGTGTTCTTCTTGGTGCTGACAAAGTGGGCTTCACGTGGAGGAGCAGGCTGTACAGACAGAAGAAATATCAGGTGATGAATGAGCAAATAAATACATTCAGATGAAAAACTTATATGTAATTTAATAAAGTTTCCAGACATAAAACACTAACTCACAATACTGATTAACTGCAGACATTTTAATTTCGGCCTAAATTTTGGGTTTACTTTGTGGACAGTTATCACAATATGAAATCTGCCAAACAGAAATGGCTTAAAATAATGCGCTCACAATAAAGCAGACTATCACTACTAATTGACTGAGCTCATACCTGGCGCTTCAGCTCCACCCAGGTGCCTTTCTGCTTGGCCTCCATTTTCTTGGCTTCATTCTCTTTGACGCGCTGCAGGAAACTGTCCCTGCTCTTCGAGTGCTTCACATGCTCAATGCGCACGTTAATCCTCTTGGCCAGGATCTTGCCCCTGTGAGCCAAAGGCACAAAATATAAATCATGTATGCGACCTGCCTGGTGGCTTTAACAAAATACTGCTGTTTGTTGGTCTCTGCTGTCTCCTCAATACAACCGCAGATCTGACAGGACTCAGACCTTTGGTGCTTAAGGATGAAATATTTTTCCCCACATGAATGACCACTGAGGACATAAAAAATTCCTGGTGGCAAAGTGAAGATGGGGTCACATCAGTCTTGCTTCGGTTTATGTGCAACCAAGATTTAGTTCAAAAACACTCAAAGAATCCAACATTGTAATGTGACATGCGATCAGACAATCGTAAATCACTCTGAATTCTAGGTGTACGTGTATTATATCAGGCTGTGTTTATCACAGGTGTTCAGTAGAAGTGTATGCTAGCTTTAGAACGCCAAAACACCACTGTTTACTATTAACCTGGCGAATGGCTTTAGCAATTGATTCTTCAGAATCTTTGTTAAGATATCAGTCATTTCTTAATATTGAGACAATTTTACCAACTACATAATATTTCCTCAAATCTTTCCTGTATGCATGAATACAATTTAACGAAAAAAAGTACTTTAACCAATTGAGGCAATAGTTGGAATTTGAGGGGTGTTCAATCAAAGGCAACTTTTCTACTTACTTGACCTGCTTGTTGACAATGATGCCGACAGCATGTTGGGTTACATTGTAGACTCGTCCCGTCTTGCCGTGGTAGCACTTATGAGGCATACCTTTCTGAATGGTTCCTGTGCCCTACAAAGAATCACATACACACCAATGTAACAATGCCTAGAAAGATGCTTTGTCCCAGCAAGGACCCCAAAATACCGAACAGCTCAACT
Source organism: Apogon talboti (assembly GCA_037367365.1). Taxonomy (NCBI): domain Eukaryota; kingdom Metazoa; phylum Chordata; class Actinopteri; order Kurtiformes; family Apogonidae; genus Apogon; species Apogon talboti. Next base: position 18,347,026 of record JAPQRQ010000014.1, on the reverse strand, counting down.
TTACGACAGAGACTCAAGTGTAAGCCTTTCCGCAGAGATTTTACCTTAATGTCAACGATATCACCCTTCTTGTAGATGCGCATGTATGTGGACAGGGGAATTGGGCCTGTAAGGTACACACACAAAATTCACTCATCTTATTCTGACAATGCAAAGTTTAACAGCAGTTTGACAACTAGTCTTTGAGTCCGTACTCACCATGCTTGCGGAAAGGCCTGCTGAACATGTACCTTGTCCCCCTCCTCTTGCCTCTGGTGTTCGTCATGATGCCTGATTACTGAGAAAATATTCAAGTCAGTTTCAATAGATCATGGACTTACAATGTGCTTTTCTCATATCTCACTTGACTATCATGACCTAGAGTCTTATAATACCAATCAAATGAATTTGAGTACATAACGGATCAATAATGTAAAGTGCTTTGGATGCCTTGAAAAGAATAGAAATCCAATGCATTATTAGTATTATTATTATTATTATTATCACTATTACTACTACTACTACTATTATTATATGTGTACTTTGTGGTGCCAAGTGTGCCCAAGTACAGCACCCAAACCAAGTTAACATAAAGGTTAATAAAAACAGAGTGTACTGGAGCAAGTTTAAATACCCTAGCGTTTATCAGTCTAGCTGTGTCTGAGAGTCAGAACAAAAGTGGTCGAGTATATCTCTTAACCCAAAGACAAGAGACAAATTTGGAGTATAAGGATTTCATTTACCACAATCTGTACTTGTGTTAGCGGCTGTAATCATGCTAATGTGTTAGCAAGAAATGATCAACGTGGCCAAGTTGTGATATTAAAAGCATGTTAAGAAAAGAAAGAAATATCACAATTTATAATGCACTAAGGTTTCTAACAGTACTATTGAGAGAGTGTCAGTGAAAAATAAAGAGTCTGCTCATCGTTACGTTGCCTCCCAGGCCCACATGGAGAACCACGCTACTGATCCCACTCTCATAACACGGATAATATCGATATGTTGGTCGCGTTTATCGTTTCTATCAATTCAGAGAGATGTCAACGGAGGCTTGTGACTTATATACTGATATATCAACATTCAAATACGCTAAAAAATAAGGAAAATTTATAATTTAACAAGGAGAAGCTCTTACCCCCGGTCTCTACAAGATGGCGGGTACAGCGGAAAGGGAGATTGAAGGCCCCCAAACTCCGCCTTGTAAAAATCCATTTCAGGCAGGCTTAAATATTGCCTGAACTAAAATTGTGAAGTAATAAGCAGTCGAAATTCGTTGCAACGAATTACAAAGAATCGATGCCCTACAGCTGTCACCATACTGGTCCTAGAAAAAAAATTATATCAATAATATTTTTCTCCTACGCATAGGAAAGCGACAAACTTTCCATTAATGTATTTTTCTATTTCTGTCACCCGACAAATTTGTATATTCGTATATCTGGTTTAGCTCTGTGCTACAGAACCTGAGGCACATTGTTGATTCTTTTAATGAATAGCAGTGACAAATCAATGTTGCATTCTTTGCTGCATTCACGAGCACCGTTTTATAATACGCATGCGCCAGACTGAGCAACGACAGACCTGTAAATTATTTGATCGCACGAGGAGGCGTGCTGTATGGAGATTTCGTGTTGCTCAATTTGAGGTTGACAAATAAATATTTATCAGAGTAAATTGTGGGTAAATCAAAGTTTGTATCCCAAAATGAGGAGATTCACGTTTCTGGTCACGATATACCGAAGGCGGAAGTGATAGACAGTACATGCTCTTGTTTTCTTGAGCCAGGGACCTTCCGTCGCGAGCTCAGCAGTATAAACAGCAGAGCCGATCGCCTGCCCTCACGAGGGGAGCCAGCCCAGTCTTGTCAGCGCGCGGCGGTGTAGTGGAAGATGGCGTTAGCCGAATGGAAATCCTAATGACAGTCTCAAAATTTGCCTCTTTTTGTACCATGGTAAGTTCACGGCAGTCTACTACTTGAATTAGTCAGGTTATATGGTCATACAGACACCGTTGCTGTTGTCCTACTAGCCTTTTAAATCATAAAATTATCAATAAAAGTACAACCTGGTGTCTGTGCTAGCCAAGCAGTTTTCCGTCCAAAGCAAAGCAAGCAGCCACCCACTACCTGCTCCGCTCTGCTCTGTTTCCTAACGATAGTAACGAGATTGACACTCTTGTGCGTATTTTGTTTCTTTAGTTAGAGCTTGACGCCTTAGCTGATTAATATTTATCAAAGCTTCTTTGAGCACAGTGACAGTGCACCTGCTGCAGCTGGGATTCACTGCTAACTGGCTAACGTTTAGGCATCTGAGGCTAAACCACTGTTGGAGTTAGCTTGCGAACAACTGGAACACAGCTGGATTATAGATGCCTTCTGATTGATAGACCATTAATCAACTGGATTCATGGGGAAAAACGGCATAACATGAAGCTAACTTTACGTATTGGCCTTTGACAAGCTACCAGATATTATTAACGCAGGCAATGACGACATGGTTTAACATTAGCTGCGCAGTTGTGGACCCGTTCCAGGTCCATGTACACCCCGCACAGTTTGCTGCTGTCTGCATATCGCATCGTACCATGTTAAATGTTCTTGCAAAATTATAGTAAAGGGGCAGGAAATTCCCAAAACAGACGGTCTCGAATCAACTTCCAAGAAACTCCTTGGATTCGTCCTGGCACATGTGATTTTTGTCAGTCTGCCCATTTTGTTTTGCATTTAAAAGCTCTTTAGGAACAGTGAAAGCCTAGCCAGACCAACTTCACTGTTAGTTTACAATAATGCATGCTTTTAGCATCGTCTTAAAGGACATAAAAAGGATCAGTTGGAGTTGGCAAGGGTAATGCATAGTCTCATAGTCAAGTGTTTAGTTCATCCAAAAAGCAAATGACCTTGAAATCCCAAGCTTGGCAATACCTCGCAGATCTAGAAGTGCTTTTGTCTTGGTTTACCACAAATAATAGGAAAGCATGTGGTTTTGTCTTGTTTTAAGAGCATTATATATTATTTGACGTTGTGTTTTCACAGGGCGCCAATGCCTCTGCTCTGGAGAAAGAGATTGGATCTGAGCAGTTTCCGGTCAATGAGCACTATTTTGGCCTGGTCAATGTAAGTGAATGATATTTTGTTCCAATACAGTGAGTGATGTTTGAGTGTTTTTCACAGTGACAGTTCTAACTTGTATGCCATGTGATATATTGATTTCAGTTTGGGAATACCTGCTACTGTAACTCGGTGCTGCAGGCTCTCTACTTTTGCCGACCATTTCGGGAGAAGATTTTGGCATACCGTAGTCAGCCCCGGCGGAAGGAGAACCTGCTCACATGTCTGGCCGACCTGTTCCATAGTATTGCCAACCAGAAGAGGAAAGTGGGTGTCATACCACCCAAGAAGTTTATCACACGGCTACGCAAGGAGAATGGTGAGGAAATTAAAAAAGCTCATCAACAATGAGTTAAGTAGTTTGTGGCATATCCCCAATTTGTATTACACTGAGGACCATCTCATTTCCTGTTATTATAAGCTATCCAATAATGTAAAAACACTTAATTGCAGAAAAAATTCTGCACTTTCATGACACCTGGGAGATCCTGAAGTACCTGCAGAACATGTAGAATACCAGCACAGCAATTCTAACTTGATTCTCTGTGACTTTCTTCCTCAGAGCTGTTTGACAACTACATGCAGCAGGATGCCCATGAGTTCCTGAACTACCTGCTAAACACCATTGCCGATCTGCTTCAGGAAGAAAGGAAGCAGGAGAAGACCAATGGCCGCCTTGCCAACGGCACATTGGACTCTCAGAACAACAACAGCAATGCCACACCTGCTCCCACCTGGGTCCATGAGATCTTCCAAGGCACTCTGACCAATGAGACACGCTGCCTCACCTGTGAAACAGTAATGAGTGATATGCAGGGATTGTTAAGCTTTACTAAACAAGACTGGGGGGAAAACAGCACAGCAGTCTTTTTATTTTAGGAGACTGAAAGTGCAGACTATGTTAAACATTATGGTAATGCCTGTGTATTACAAAAATATTCAATTGTAATCTTTATTTACATGTTCACTTTTCTCCTCAGATAAGCAGCAAAGATGAGGACTTTCTGGACCTTTCTGTAGATGTTGAACAGAATACCTCCATCACACACTGCCTCAGGTAATGCAGCACTGCAATACGGAGAAGTAGACAAACACCTTTCGTGTTTCTTTCCACCCATTAAAATGCAAGACTAGAGAGCATGGTTGCCTCTCACACAGTTTCACTTCCTATTTACTATCATGAAAGTAATGTAGTATTAGTTTTAGACATCTGAACCAAGTCTCTTTCCTGTTTTTTTTTTAAATTTGTATTCATGTTATTTCGAAATGTATTTTCCATGTGTTCTGCTGTGTTGTTCACCAGCCTGTATGAGGGACCAAATGTGGACCCCTGATATATTGAAGGCTGTTTTCTTTTTCTTTTTTTTCTGACTCCTCAGAGGTTTCAGTAACACAGAGACACTGTGCAGTGAGTATAAATACTACTGTGAAGAATGTAGAAGCAAGCAAGAGGCACACAAGAGGTCGGTATTCAGATTCACCTTACATTTCATAATTTTAAGTCTACGTCCTGCAATCTGACACTGGTTTGTGATTGCAGGATGCGTGTAAAGAAGCTGCCAATGATCCTGGCACTGCACCTGAAGCGCTTTAAGTACATGGAGCAGCTGCAGCGCTACACCAAGCTGTCCTATCGCGTTGTCTTCCCCCTGGAGCTGCGTCTCTTCAACACCTCTGGAGATGCCACCAATCCTGAGAGGCTCTATGACCTGGTCGCTGTGGTGGTACATTGTGGGAGGTGTGTAGGTGAACACAGGAGAAATACAACACCCTATTGCTATCTCCACAGCAACCAGAGGCATACATACAAGTCACTGTTCTGAAAATCAAATGCATCTGAATCTGTTGGCACAAGAATAAAGAGCATTAGCGTTTGAATAAGATACAACAGGAGGAAACGCAGACCCTCGTTCGTCAGTGCTCAGCTGTGGTGTTCTTCTTCCAGTGCTGGTTTTGACTCTGTGTGGGTGGGAGTTTGTCTGTTGGTGTTAATGCAGGGTGTTTCCCTGCTCTTTACAAAGTGCATGCTTGAACAGGCTCCAGCCTTCCCTGATTCACAATAGGCATGATCTTACAAGGAAAATAAATACAAGTCAAACTTGAAGTCTTGCAGATAAAATGGTGAAGGTTTCTCTTCCTTTTTTTTGAGCCGAACTACGCATATTAGATTTTTTTTCTCTTAAACAGCAGTGAGATGTGTATCATAACGTAAGTGTTGTGAGGCTGTCTCTTTTGGGATTTTGACCAGGACTCCATGGACGAAAGAATGTTATCGCAATGGGACCTACCTGGATAAATTAAAAAACATGTCATGATGCATAAATGATACACAATATGATGCAATGATCCATTTATCAGGATTACATAAACAAATACTGTGCAGTGACCAGCATATTAGTGTTACTTTGTTAATTTGCAGCTGCTTGGACGTGTGTTTTAGAAAATGTGTTCCTAAAACTGTGTAAACTGAACGCTAACCTGCACTCTGTAAGGCTGATTTAATGTTTTATTTCTTTTCAGTGGTCCAAACCGGGGTCACTACATTGCAATTGTAAAAAGTCACGACTTCTGGTTGCTGTTTGATGATGATATTGTAGAGGTGAGTCTCCAATATTGGTTTTTATTTGTGTACAAGTCTGCATAATATTTCCTAACGCTGCTGTTTGTCGTCCGTCTGCTCTGCAGAAAATCGATGCACAGGCCATAGAGGAATTCTACGGCCTCACCTCTGAAATCTCCAAGAACTCTGAGTCGGGCTACATCCTCTTTTATCAGTCCAGAGACTAAAACGTTGAGCTGAGTGTTTTCACCACAGCAGCCGGGAGGAAACTCTGATCCCGCTTTGTGGGGAGCAGTGGACCATAAACGCACCACAGCAGCTCGCTTGGTGTCCTACCTGCTCACACAGCTGTAATTCAAACCTGTGCTTTTAGGCACTCAGTGCTGCAGCTCAGCCATGGAAGTTTAACCCCCCTTAAGTACCAGCTGCCCCACCTCATCCCCTTCACTCTGGCTGGACACTGCTGCAGGGACAATGAGACAATAATGAATGAAAACTGTGTTGAGATTGTTTCTAAACAGATGCTGAATGAGGGTTGTACAGATATTAGTTGGTGTATGAGTGGCGTACTAGTTTTTGCCTTGGGTGTGGGATGAATGGTTATTTAATAATTCATATGACATAATATTGGCCCAGTGTTTTCACCCCCACACTGTTATTCTGCACTGGGTTTTACTTTGACTGGATCATCAGTTTTGATCACGGATGTAAAGAATGATGGGTCCGGGGGTGAGTGTCCTATCTATGGGACAGACTGGGTTGTGTATTTCTACAGTGTACAGAATGGTATTTGTATAAATATTACAAGAAGATAATATTATCATTGGAAAATGTTAGACCTTAAGAAGATGTATTAACACTATGGTGCACTTTTGATACCGTTTTGTAGGTGTTGGCAAGTTTAATGTGAGGGTTTGCTTGAAAAGGCCTGTTGTGAAGCGATCATTTTCTGTTTTAAAGAAAAAGAAATAAAGCCCGTAAAGATTGAGGCTTGGTGTACTCTGTTTCTCCTCTCCGTGTCACTCAGGTGCGCACTGATGACTCATAGGAGCTCGACATTGCCCCTTAGCGGTGCTACCTGGTAGACCCACTTTCCCACTGCAACAGGAGCTATTTTTAATTCATTCAGACCCAAAAGGAAGGTGCTTTGGAAAAACGGCCACGCTCACTGCCGACATAATGCTTGTCCAGCTGAATATGGTCACATATATGCACGACAAGTCCGCCATCAGTTTCTCATCAGCAAAGCAGGAGGAGAAGGAGGAGGTGTCTTTGGAGTCAATGCCGCAAGGATGGAGAGATGAGGCAGAGAAGATGGAGGACAGGGGAGATGGAGAAAGAGATGTGAGGAGGGGAGGGGGTTGGTGACACACATCAGGGTTGCCGTTAATAGCACAGACAGGACCAGAATAGCAGGGCGTCGCAGGAGGAAAGCGAGTCACTGCATCCAGCATCTTCATATCTGCAACTGGACTCAGATATCCAGAAAATCATTAAAAACAAACCAGACACTGGAGCTGCGGGGTTAAAAGGGCTTCACTGGTAGAAGCAGATGTTGAAATACGCCTGGAGAAAGAGAAGAACGTCATTAAAATGTGTTCGATCATCTGAAACTATCTGGACACACACACACACACACACACACACACTAAAAACTAAACCTACATTTCCACCTGTCTGTGTCCTTGAGACATCAGGGACCAGACGTCAGGTTTTTTTGCGGAGTTCAACCGGTCTGGCCCATTTGGGACTCCTCCTTCATCAACATCCCCCCTCCCCTACTCCTCCTCCTCCCCCCTCTACACACACACACACACACACACACACAC
>JAPQRQ010000014.1:18328893-18339449 GCA_037367365.1 Apogon talboti | reverse complement strand
ACACACACACACACACACACACACACACCTCTGTGCCGCTGCTCCGCTCGCTGCTCACTGCACAGCCGCAGTCCACGGCGATGCGCCGTTAACGGCAGAGCCGCTCCGCGCTCTTTTCTTTCTTCTTCTTCCACCATCCTCGCTTTGAGAGGATCATCATCATCATCATCATCACCACCATCAGCAGCAGCAGCAGCAGCAGCAGCATCCCCATCCCCTCTCCGGGCTGCGTGTTTGTCCGCCGGCGCTGCACCGTCCTTATCAATACCATGGAGATACCAGGCTGTCATTCTTCCATCTAGACGGGAAGTCTCACCTCACACAGTCAAGGTAGGCAGCTGGGTGAGGCGAAATGGGATTATTGAGCATCCTTCACATGCATGAAGTATGATTTTTTTTTTTTAACGAGCACCCTTTTCCTGACGTGAAGCCGCCGCTGTGTTTTTCCAGCGCCAGATACTGAGCGCATAGGAACACCATATGGTCAGGGTTAGGTGGATGTATGGCGGCAGAGGCAGGCTTTAGCCGTTTTCCAAGGCGGGCGCGGTAGGTTGTCTCCTGCTATGGAGAGCAGCACCTGGTCATTGACAGCACCATGAAAGATTACCGGAATCAGTGGGAAAAATCTGGCCTAAAGAGACCTATAAAGACTGCATTGGATTTCAATTATTAGTGTCCCTAGTCTACACATTAAAAATGCAGTTCTTCATAGTCCATTACTGTAGGCCTCTTAACATAAAAGCTACGTAGATCTATACAGTTTAAGATTTCATTTCACCCTTGATGTTGGACTTTGGGAAGCATCAAGTTTCTTGTTTTACAATAGCAATATTAAGGTTAGTGTGTGCTCCTGCATAATGAGCTCTCACATGTCTCCACACACAGCCACACATTAAGAACATAACCTTGACTGTTGATGTGGAACTTGTCTTCAAGTTGAGCGCTGCATACAAATGTGGGTCAGGGGAAGTAGAATGACATGGAACTGTAATTCTTAAAACAAATGCAAAAAATACAATGGCATCCCAATAGATACACCCTCTGTCCCCGTTGTGGTTTCGATCCTTTGTGTTTCTTTCCTGCCAATTAACGCCTGCATGTGTTACTGGTGATGAGCATCAAAAACCCAACTCAGATGTAAATATGTTTGTTTCAGACGGGGGGCACAATGAGTGAAGAGTCACCGGTCTCCCCCAGTTGGCTGACCCCTGACCCCACAGCATGGGCCAGCGGAGGCGGGGGACCGATGGACAACAGCACCAGCATGGGGACGTTTGCCCCGGAGGAGTCTCTTCCGCCCAGCCAGTTGCCCCTGCTGGTCAACCCCTGGGACATTGTGCTGTGCTCATCTGGGACTCTAATCGCCTGTGAGAACGCCTTGGTGGTGCTGGTGATCTGGCAGAACCCGGCGCTCAGAGCCCCCATGTTCCTGCTGATTGGCAGCCTGGCGCTGGCTGACCTCCTGGCCGGCCTGGGCCTGGTGCTTCACTTCACCTGTGCCTACCTGCTCCGCTCTGACTCGGCCCAGTTACTCACCGTGGGCCTGGTGGTGGCCTCCTTCTCTGCTTCTGTCTTCAGTCTGCTGGCCATCACTATCGACCGCTACTTGTCGCTGTATTACGCCCTCACCTACAACTCTGAGCGGACAGCAGCCTTCACCTACACCATGCTGGTGTTGCTGTGGGGCCTCTCCCTGTGTCTGGGCCTGCTTCCGGTCACAGGGGTCAACTGCCTGGCAGAGGAGGCCACATGCAGCGTGGTTCGGCCACTCACAAAGAACAACATAGCAGTGCTGTCCGTCTCCTTCCTGCTGCTCTTCGGCCTCATGCTGCAACTCTACGTCCAAATCTGCAAGATTGTGATGCGCCACGCCCACCAGATCGCCCTCCAGCACCACTTCCTGGCTGCCACGCCCCACTACGTCACAACGCGGAAGGGCGTGTCGACACTGGCCATCATCCTGGGTACTTTTGCTGCCTGTTGGATGCCATTCACTGTCTACTCTCTAATCGCTGACTACACCTACCCTCCTCTGTACACCTACGCCACGCTGGTGCCTGCCACCTACAACTCCGTCATCAACCCGGTCATATACGCTTTCAGGAACCAGGAGATCCAGAAGGCGCTGTGGCTGGTGTGTTGTGGTTGCGTGCCTGCCAGCGTGGCCCACCGAGCACGGACCCCTAGTGACGTCTGACCAAGCAGGCCCAGGTGGGAAGAGAGAGGCACCCTGGGTCAGCTCTGCTCCTCACTGGATGTGCCCAGTGTCAAAGAGAGCAGCAGCAGCAGCAGCAGGAGGAGAGAACAGGGGAAGAAGTGGCAGAGGGCTGAAGCTGCAGTTCTGACGGGAGATGTTACTGGCAGAGGCAGTTTGGTTAATTATCCACAGCCCTCCTGGATGGATGGCATGTTTTCCTTTGTTATACCCATCATAGGGCAAGGTATCTCACTGTCTTCCCCAGTAAAGGCGGCCATTACTGGGCTGCCTCCGCCCCCTCCCATTCAAGCCGTGCCACGCCCTTCCTTCTCTATTCTGCAGAGAGCTGAGAGCATCACATGTTACAGGCAGCAGCTGTATATAGAATGTCCATACAGCACTGGAGCTGTGGTTGGCACGTGCTTGTTTTGCTTCAAACGGCGGGGAGGGATTATTATTTTGAGCTTCTGTGCGTGCGTAAATACGCGCGGCGGATTAACACAGCAGTGTGCTCGGTGCGGTGAGGTGAGGAGAGATACGGCCTCTGCTCAATACGCGGCATTTCCACAGTAAAAGCCCGTCTGGAGCAGCATCCCGTCGCTGTACTGCTGCACTCTGAACGTGCGTCGAAAGCTAAGCAGCCACGGAGAGCTAAAAATAGACCCTGGCGCTCACTGATCCGCGCCCTGCGTCCTCCACGGACGTCAAGAAAGAAAGAAATCTAGCCGCCTTTTCTCCTCGCCTCTCCTATATTCTCATTTCTATTTTTTTTTTCTGGATTGTGCGTGAATGTGTTGTAGATTCAGTCTGGGTTTGAGAGGCTATAGCTGCGTCTTAAAACAAGGCCCAGTTTAGCCACCATTATTTTTTTATTGTTAAGAAGCGCCGAACCGTGTAGAAAAGGAGTAAGATTATGTAACCCCCATATAGCTCTCCAGTTCATCTTTATAAAAGATGGGATGGCTATAAATGTATTGCTGTTTAAGGAAACCAAGAGAAAACTTTTATGGTAAATTCTGAAACAAACACTTTAGAAAGGAAATCAAAATCCCTATGTGGAAATTACTAAAAAGTCAAATGAAAAATAGAAAAAGGTGTGCTTTTTGTTTAGGACTGCATAATCTGAATGTGTTTACACGTATTTGATCTCTAATGGCTCAAAAGAACACACAGCAACCACATAATCTCTAATCTGCATGCTAAACTCTAGTGTAATTTGCATGCAAGCACAGATCCCACTTTTTCTCCTGAATTCAGTGTTTTAGGTCACATAGGCCACTGCAGGCGATGTGTCATGGGATCCTGATGTCATCATGACCCAAATAATTTTCATGTACCTCACTTGTAATGCATTGAAAGAGCTACAATCATCACTGGATGGTCACAATGTTTAATGTCTAACTGTATTGTGCAGAGTTCAGAGGTGATCTGATTATTCTAGTTCACAAAATCTAGCAGCTGATTTGCTATAACCCAACAAATATGTACACACTCATACAGATCATGTCAGCAATAACTAGCCTCTGAATGGTAGTTTGTTTTTTGTTTTTTTTGTTTTTTTTTTTTTAGAAGCGAAGCAATACTCAGACAGCAATAACATCCATACCCCACCATGACTTCTTCCTGCAGAGGTGAGGCGCCTTCGTGGTCGCTCTGGTGGGGGTGTGTTGTAAAGTGCAGAAGCTACAAGTGACGCTGTAGTGATACGTCTTCAAATAGGTGGTAGGATGGATTGTGACTTGGGAAAAGTGGACGAGGTCAAAATGACTCAATTGTAACGATGACACCACTGCCTCATGTCTCTGCTAAGGGTGTTGTTTTTCCCAACCCCTGTCAAAATTTGGGCTTCGATCATTAGTCAGACCTGGATGAAATTGTGAACTTCTTATTGCCTCTGCCTTTTGTGAGCATCTGAACTGTCCTAAGTGTCTGTGTGTGATTAGGGACTCGTTTGTTTTGTTTTTATTATATTCTGTTTGTTCGTGCATAAGGTTATGAGTTGCATGGCCTCTGGGTGTGTGCATGTACGTGTCCGTGTGTGTGTGTGTGTGTGTGTGTGTTTTTGACCCAGCAGCTCAGCAGACCGTAATCTGTCTGGTTGTGTTGTCAGGGGTTAAACCGGGGCGGAGGGAAACAAATTATTGTTGACCACTGACCTTAGAGGATAATGCTGCCAGTCTTCCTGTCAATTCTGAGAGAAGTGGCCTCGTTCTGTGTTTGTCTTACAGCATGTCAACCTTTTAAAGAGAGAAACTGGACTAGGATGCGAATGCTCCTGCGCTTCAAGCCAAAGTGAAAGGACTCTGAATGAACTGGGATCCTAGTCCTACTGTGGTCTTTTGTCTTCTCTATATTACTAATATTCTCCTCTACTTTAAATCAGTCTCGTCTGGTCAAGGCAGGTGCCCATTAAGTGACCTCTGAACGATTCAATGAGCTAAAATTGGCCGCTTCCAAAGACAAAGTTAATGCTTCTTCTTGCTTTCCTTGCTGAGCTCTCTGTCTTTCTGGCCTCAGATTATGTGGAAAGCGTTACAAGAAAATAGGCGAAATGTGTAAGGAAAGCAGAAGGACAGCATTTCTTAGCACTGGAACGTAGCCTGCGTGTGTGTGAACTTGTGCACAGTGTCAGACTGAACCCTGTAGTTTTTTCGATGAGCACCGACAGGTCAGGCTGGCACATCACAAACCATCACAAACTCTTATTCCTTTACCTTTGGAGAAAAGTCTATTTTGTTATATTCATTGAAAAGTTCTATTTTTTTCCACTTTAGTCTGGCCTGAATTCTTTCAGATTCTGATGTTGTATGATATAATGGCGCTGTAAAGCCTTTTTCTGAATGTAGTAATAATCAACAAATTGTTTAACTGATACCCCCCCTCCCCCCTCTTGACTAATTTGTTTCTGTAAATAAGGCATGCTTAAGAGGAGGGACTTTATACCATTGTGCATGGTGCTACCAAAGCCAGTCAAACTAAGGGATGAGTTGGTTTGCACCAGTATTTGAATGATATTTCACCAAGGCTGTTAATGTAGAATTTGTTCCTGTTGAGTTTCACTTTTCTCGCTTCAATATGCACCAGTTTGTAAAGGCTGGTTAATGGGTAACTGAGCGGATCTGGCTACACTGATGGGGGGATGTTTGAGAAAGAAATGGCAGAAGGCGTCTTCTGATTGGTGAATGTTTTCCTCATGTACAGCGAACAGTATTGTCGACCTGGAATCTGTAAAGATGTTAAGGTTTTTTAATGGTTGAGCAGGTGTGAACAAGGGCTTTGTATCCAAGAATAGTAAAAGACTGTGATGTTGGATGTAATACTTATCTGTACACCTGTTAATCTACTGAATGGTTTCACTCTGTAATAGTACACAAAGTATGGCTGTGTGCAACACAACAAGAGCTTGTGGGTTTTTTGGAGGAATTGTGTAGCCAGTGATGGGACGTTAGTTCAGAGGGAGGCGGTGTCCACTAATCTAGAGCTAAATATCAAAACACTCAAGGGCCTGTGAATGTGTGTGTGTTTGGGTGGGGGTGGGAGTGGGAGTGGGGTGGGGGTCAGAGATGGGGACACCACAGTAACAGCATCTTGTGTAGACGTATGCGTAGTTTTCAATGTGAAATGCACTTTATTTTTTGGATGAAAATGGCACAACAAATTAAGTATCTGCAAAATGAAACGTATAAACGATAATCAACATGCACTAACTGAGATATTGTAAAAACATTGTGTGGACGTGGTGTCTATTTTTCCAAGGTGTTAGTTGTACTTTTTATTGCTTTGGTTAGTTCACTCAACTGAGAGATCTTGTTAATTTTGTATTAAAAAATGTGCTGTGCATAAAACTCACGCCTTGACTAATTTGTTCATCCTCATCCTGGCTCAGTGCCTCCCTCTTCGCACTCCTCTGTTTCCCTGGCAACTCAATTCTTAGCTGTACTGTTACCATGGAAACTGAAGTCTTAGCGCCAGGTATGTGTCGTCTCTATGACGACAGTGGAACAGTAAAGAGACATGGCAGCTCAGCCATGATCCTTCATTCATCATTTTATTTTTCAGAGCTCACACTAGCGTATACATTGTCACCCCCCCCCCCCCTTCCCCCCAGCAGTGAACAGCATTGAACTCCTGCACACGCAGATGGCTCAGTCAGTTAGTATACTGTTTTCATCATCAGTAAGACTGTTTACATATGGCCCTTACATCCAGTTTTCTCACAGCATTTCAACCACTCTCCCCAATCACTCCTTCAGCTTCCAGTTATTGTCATCTACATGTTAAAAACTTGCCTCATGGTCTATGGCATAAGCAACTGTTTTCAGTAAAAACGTTAAAAAAAAGACAAGTACATTGGTTAGCTCAAGAGGAAAGTTTCTAGCATTTCTAACACTCTTAAGCTTTGACTATACATGAAATATAAGCACCTTCACTGGGTGTCTATAGTGTTACAACAGGTTAAAGAAACATCTATTGGGGTGTATTCACAATGCCTTTGAATATAATTGTCAAACTGAACCTTAAAGTTTCATAGAGTGGTCAGGATTACAGTATATTACTTTACAGTGTGTATGCATGTTGAATACACCCCCACATTTCCAGTTTTGGACCATTCAGCTTATATCAACCTACAGCATGTGATTGTGTGTAGGTGTAAAGTGTGTGTTTTCAGCAACAAGGTGTGTGTGGCATCCTGTGAATGTGGTACAGTGGGCATTCTTTAGGTGTGCGTGTGCCTTTAGTGGTTCTTCCAAGTGTGTGTTTTTGTAAATTTGGGGTGTGCGTTAATCGGACCAGTCGTTCTCCTCTAACTCCGAGTCGTCCTCCGAGTCGGAGTATTCCACCGCGATGCGCCGTGACAGGATGGTGGCCACGTCGTTTCCAACCGGCTCTCTCTTCGCCTGCTGCTCCTGCTGCTCCTGCACCTTCTTCAGCTGGATGCCTAAAGGAGGACATGGGATGTAAGGTGTGTTTTAACTGGTTTTCACAGTACAACAGCAATAATAGGACAACTATTATGAAAAGCAGCTTTATTTCAGTGCTGAGAGATTGTTGGCTTAGTAAACTTGTATACTCTTTGGGACAGTAGCCAAAACACTTTTGTTGATAGTACAGACGTTTTGGTATTCTTAATAAAATGCACAAATTGAAACATTTAGACACAAGCTCTTACCCATGCGTATGGCAGCCAGCAGATCACTGCGAGCATCACTGACCGCTGCCGTCTCAGCAGGTGCAGAGGAGGACATCTTGCGTGTTGTGGAGTGGGAGGCACCAGCTGGAATGGGAGGAGGTGGAGGACCTGGGGGAGGTGGGGCTGCCTGTGCACCAGACACAGGTGGTGGAGGAGGAGCGTAGCCTCCAGCCGCGCTCATTGGTCCGGGAGGCATCGGACCTCCAGGAGGTAAGGCGAAAGCAGTTTGGGCAGAAGGGATGAGGGGGGCGGGAGGAGGGGGAGGAGGAGTGTTGGCATAGCCGTCCATACTGCAGGAAGACATAGCAACAGAGTTAAGAATCTGGACTCACTTTTTCAATCCAAAGCACAGTCACCACGGTCCAGAAATGAAGCGTAAAGATAATGTCCCACTAGATGGCAGCATTAGCTCAAAGTTAACAGATATATGGTTAAATGTGGGCATGGCCTGACCTCTGACAGTATGTGAAACTAACAAAAACAGCAAAAAGTTGAATTTTAACATTACAGTATTTCCTCAAACAGTGATCAGGGCCTTTATTTGAAACAGGCTTGTAATAGAGGCCTTTATTTCTAATTATTTTTCTCATTTATACATTCGATTGGTCATATTTAATTACAGATCTTCCTTTTGATTTTTATGCAAATTTCATTACCTAGCAAGTTTCCCACAGCTTAAAACTGTTAATATTGTGGCACTTACCCACTATTGTTTTCCCTGACCTTAATTGAGAACTTATATATTGATTGGCCAGGCTTTATTTAAGGAAACGCAGCACTTACAAATTGTTCAGAGCAGAGTAGCACAGCTTGACTTACAGTGTTAAAAGGACATGACAGATGTGTGTCTGTAAAGTGTAGTGTGTTTGTGTTTACCTGTAGTCCACTGGTGGGAGGGACATTGAGCCTCCGTTCATAGCCTCAGTGGGTGGGGGAGGGAGCGGGACTTGGTGGTGAGATCGGCCGAGTGTACCGCTCGGATAGGCCATGGTCCTGCCTCTGTTGTCATGGTCACTTCCTCCTCGGGCGGTGTGTCCGGCAGCCATCTGGGCAGCCAGGACGCTGGGCGGAGGGCCTGAGTAGGTGTGGGCGTGGCCAGCGTGGTTCATGGCATTGGGGTAGTGATGCTGATCAGGACCATGACCCCTGAATGACACGTTACAAAGTTTAATGTAAAGTAATACAGCACATTTCTTCCACTTTTATATTGGTTGATAAACTCACAGCATTACAGAGAGGCCTGAGTGAGACAAGTGCTACTTTACCTGTTCTCTGGAGACATTGAGCCCTCAGAAGAAGCACCTCTGTCTCGATGTATAGTGTGCCGGTGATCAGGCCTCAGCTCCTTATCCAGAGCCATCATATTCCACTCCTGACGGCGGTTCCTTGCCTTGCGGACCTTCTTGACCTCCCGCTGTAATGTGCCGTCCACACAGCGTCTCTGCTCCTAAGATAAGCAGAGAGAAAAGCAGCTCTACTTTGATGAAATGTATTTTGATCTACCAAGTAACAATAGCCTCAAGGACTATTTGCGTAGCTAAATATACACTGTCTTGTTTATGGATCATTGATTATTCTCTCTGCTGTAATAAAGATATTTTTGGTTGTTCAGACTTTTGGTATCTTTTTTCAGTATGTTCATTTTGAGGTATTTTACTTCACTACACAATCTCCCATGCCAGGTGGTCAATATGAAATACCACAGAAGTGAACAGGAGTAGAAGGGAAATAGACACACAAGGCCTGAATGCAAACCTAAGTGAGTCTGAATCTCCATCACGTTAAAGCTGAGGCTGATATTGAACTCAAAAACCAACAGCTTTTTTATGAAGTGAGAGCTTTGCATCAAAAAAATACTGCATCCGACCTGCATCAGAAAATATTAAACGTGTCTGTGGTAACAGCCAGGGGGTTTGTTGCTACCGGTTTATAGGTTAATGACATTATTTTCATCTTGTGGTCTTGCAATGTTAGCTTGCTAGTTATGTTTATTTCAGGTGAAGCTACATCCACGGCAGTGTCATCATTCTATAGGAATAGGAAAATTGGTAATTGATATCAACATTTGCCAAAAATGTACTCTTTAAGAACTCTTTAGAAGTATTAATAGTAGTAGTACTATAGTTTATAATAGAAGATAACTGTACCTTCTGCTTTCTCTTTTCTTTCCTCTTATCCTCTGTGTCCTGGAGCATCTTTTCTTTCCACAGGTCAAAGAAGTAGGAGGGATCAGTGTAAAACTTAAGTGCTTCCTTGTGGTCATCCCTACAAAGACAAATACAAAAGGTTACATCCATGTACACAAATGTCTGAAGAGGAAAGTAAAGACCTCGAGTGGTATTTTTTGCTCAACATGTTTCTGTGAGAAGGCTATGCAGGGATAAAACATGTGAACCTATCAATATTGTAAAAGTGGAGAAGTGAGTGGAAGAACAAGGACGGAATTATGAGTTTAGTGTCGTGCATTTATATCACAGCATAACTGGAAATGACAGCATGAGAAGTGGACAGGCAAGTATGCAGGAAGAAAGAGTAAAGTGTGCGATGTAGTCAGGGTTACGAGTTAGATTCCCCCTGGAGGCTGCCATACTAAATATGTAATGCACTGAGAGTACTCGAAAGCACATGGGGTAAAAGCAACTACCGAATACCATTAACGAAACATCACCAAATCTGCAGCAACGCTCGGAATTTAGGTCAGAAACGGGCCAAAACTGTATTTATAGCCAGTGAGAGCTCTCATGTATGAAGTAGAACACAGGGTTACAAAGAAAGTTTCATCATCAACAAGAGAAATGTACAGTATTTCTCCTTTACTTTCACAATAATTTACTATTCCTTTATATGAAACACATCTTTATGTTGACACTTTCATATATATATATATATAAAAAACAACAACATTGTAAATATTTGAAGAATACACTTTAGAAAGATGCACACGAACTCCATCATCTTCATGCAACAAAGTAAAAAAAAACCTCCACTGACAGGTTTGATAAGTTAAATTGAAGAGTTTTTAAAACCATTATGAATGGACAGTGTTGATACATTTACAAGCTGTTGTAGGAAATCTAAATCTGTTGGCTTAATGACTCGAATAGTGAAATTACCATGAGCCGCCAAGCCCAACAATGGAGACATTGGTAGGATGTTGATATATATATA
>JAPQRQ010000014.1:18280054-18319543 GCA_037367365.1 Apogon talboti | reverse complement strand
TTTTCCTAGCTACTGGTATTTGGTGCTTTGTAGTATTTTATTTTAGTCCTTTATAAACTGAGCTAACTTAACTTTACTTAATCCTCTTCACCATTTTGTGGTTATAACTATTATTAATAAAGAACCCCTCTCACATACACCTTTACTGACTGCTTGAAAATCTAGCCCCTTAAAAACCAAGAAAAAAAACCTTAGCAGGATAGTATATCAAAGAGTCATTGTATCAAGACTTTGCATCTCACACCTGCTGCTTAAGCACAGACACTCCCAAAATATCAATGTTTCCACTTTTATTGTCAGGATACTTGCTTCATGTAAAATATTTCAATACAATACAGTACAATGCATGTTCCATCTGCCATCCTCCATGCGATTGGTTGGTTTTGTCATGTTGTAAGGCTTGCCCACAGCATACAGCAGCTGAACACTCATCCAGCACAAGCTGCATTGCCACTCTTGCCATAAGAACAAAACCATGAAAACAGATTAAATTATAAACTACTAAAATCTTTTTTGTCATTCTTTTTTTTGTCCTTTCTGAACAAAAAACCCTCAATGCCACAGCTGTGGGGGCTCCATATCTTCCCAGCATGCTTCACAGCAGCTCAGGTCAGTCCTCAGCTGAGGCCCTCACAGGGCCACACAAAAAAGAAATGGGTAGACAGACAGGAGGACAGACAGACAGGGAATCTGTCAATGCTGGCAGTCACATAGCAGCTTTCAGCCTCATCCAAGCTTCGACAGGAAGAGGGTAACTGGCTGGGGCAGAGTGTGTGTAGAGACAGGTGGAGAAGAAGGAGGGGAGGGGGGGTGAAACAGCAGATTAACGTGTCCCCCAAACTGAGCCATCTTCTCCTGGCTGGTTCGATTTAGTCTGAGTAACAGAAAACAGTCTGGATTCTCAGCTCCATAGGTTGGGAGCATCTTTATGCTCCTGCCTTGTGTTTCCCATTAGCTTTTGCTCTATAGGGGTGCTTCTAATACTGGGGTTACTGTGTTTTATCTTGAAGAAGTGTACATTGTTGCCATTCTGGCCTAACGGACTGCTGCAGAGAAGGTGCCCTCTGTGGGGTGGGGTGATGTGGGGATGCTGTTGCCATGGACACCCCCACATCCCTCAGTACATTCTTTCAGGTGGGCGTGGTGAGGGCGTTGTGTATGTGTGTATGTATTCGCGTATGGGTTGGATGTCTCAGTAGCGGTGGGTCTGGTGAGAGTACTGGGGCGGCTGTTGGGAGGTAGAGGAGTATCCCATGCTGCTTTGGGGCAGTGATGTGCTTGGTCCAGGGTTCTGGTAGGCAGCATGTGGATTGGAGCGCTGTATGGATGACAGAAATCAAGATTATTGATTTGTGTTCCACTAATTCTATATAAGTATTGCCGTATTTTAGCCTATACTTCACCTGGACCCACATACAAACCTCTGCAAAAATGCAAGTGATTCATTTTTTAGTTAAGTGTTAGGGAGACCCAGATTTTTAAAATCACAGCCTAGTTTATTTGCTCCAAACCAGTTCTCAGAAAGGCACATGATTTGCATTCTCATTTGTGCAACTTTTCGAATGTTTGCTTCAAACCGCTAGACATCTCACGAAAACACATCTTATGGGACAAAGAGAGCTACCTGGTAGTCTGAGGTCATGATGAGGCCACCTGAGGTAGTGGTGGGCGGAACAACTCGCACTTTCTTCAGAGGCGGGCCTTGGGCGTGGCTGTTTTCAGGGTTACCAGTGTGCCCCGCTCCATTCGTGTGGTTATTTCCCTGTTGCTGCTGCTGGTTCTTCTAAAAAGCAGAAAGTTGCATAGAACTCTTTATATTCCTTTAACCTTGCATATGTAATCCTAAATAAAATAAGCACCATAAATAGCTGAAATGTCATTAGATAGCACATGTTTCTTACTTTATCTGCCTTGTCTTCTGGCTCCTCCTCTGTCAAGAACTCCCTCTTGGGATAGGGAATCTGGCAGCCTGCAAACACACTGGAGAAAAAAGCAAAGACGCTTGTCGACTTATTTATTCCTGTGACTAGCAGCTAATTAGCTAGAAACCTGTTTAAGGTAGCACTTCATATTTCCTTGGACAAATGACCCTACCTAATGAGTAACACAAGATATGAAAATTTGACTGTGTGACTCACTCAGAGGTTGGCAGAGGCTCCTCCAAAAAGTAGGGGTCCTGCATGGCCTGCTCTGACGTGATTCTACGGATGGGGTCCATGGTCAACAGCTTCTGCAGCTTTATTCAGCAACACACAATGTAGGAGTCAGTGTGGTGAACAAGCGTACTTCATGTCCCAATTACCCAATAACTACATATTTGCAAAGGATTTAACTCATGTTTTCTATAATCTATGCAAATTATTTGTCACTGCTTTATAACTGAGGCATTTGAACTTACCAAGTGGAATGCTTTGCTGTCTGGTTTGACTTTGTGTTTTTCCATGTATTTTATAAGGCTGCAGTTTGTATATCTGCAATAACAGGGGGGGCAAATTGTAATTTTAGGATTCATACATTTATATATTTCAAAAAATGAAGAGATACAGCATAATAATAATAATAATAATAATAATAATAATAATAATAATAATAATAATAATATGCAAATAATTGTTATGAAACATAAAAACCTCTTTGCTAGCAAAGAACACTGAAGACTACTTTAAGAAACTGGGACAGTGATGCTGTGCAGACTCACGTGTTTCTTCTGAAGTCTTTCATCAGTGTGGAGTGTTCTGGCATCTTTTTGATGTCTTCCCAGTCTTTATCTGTTAAATAGGAAAGACAGAATTACACAATATCACACCCAATCTCCCCTCACTAACAGATTATTCAAGTTCTAGGGTCTGGATTACAATATTAAATATAAATGCTCATTATTTCATTGTAACTGTTAAAGTTACAACTAAACACAATGTACTATAAGATGCAAAAATGCATTCTGAGATGTTACATTTCAACTACACAACTGAGTAAAAAGAGCCTACAAGTTTATATACATTCTTTTCACTTAATAGCCACAATTACTTTAATTGATGATTGTGCACTGGGACCGTTACATTTGTCCTGATACAAACTTTATAAGGCTCTTTCCCACACAAAATCAAACCAAATCCATCAAACAAACTGGTGAATTACACAACGAGAGCAGCAGACATGGTAGAGGGAAAAAAAAAAGAGAGAGAGAGAGATCAGAAGCCGCTTAAGTGAACTGGAAAAAATAGGCCCAAATGTAGCCCTGCAAGGAAAAGTTACTATGTTTGTGCCTTGGCTTCTATCTCTATATCGTGTCAGTGGATTGATGTTGAGAGCCCACAGACCACAGTACTGCCCAAAGAAAAAGGAGGAAAAACAACCAGGGAAATAATCAACTCTGCTAGAAATGGAAAATGCTGTGCGAGAATCAGCATTTTCCATTGAAAAAGGGAGCACAGTATCTAAGACCTGTGGAAAACAGCAATGAACCAGCATTAAGTTACAGTGGAAAATCACAAACACTGATTTCCCTTAATATTGAAGCCAATATGCTGGGTTTTTAACCAGTTCAGTTTAGTTATTAATAAATAAGGATGCAACTAATTATTGACATTTTTAACTATTTACTCAAATCTGTAATTAGCTAAGTCTCACCAGCAGGGAAGCCCATAACGTTAAAAATACGGTCCAGTTGGTCATGGTGGTAAGGGTTACTGGTCTTGATATCCTCCTGGCGACAGTGGAATATAGGCTCAGACGTCAGCAGCTCTGCAAAGATGCAGCCAATCGCCCAGATGTCTGAAAGGAGGGCAGACCACACAACAATGCTGTCAGCAAAGCCAGCAACAGAGGACTTCCATTTACATGATTTCTATAGACAGTTCTCACCGATGGCTTTGGTGTAGTGCCGAGCCCCCAGCAGCAGTTCAGGTGCTCTGTACCAAAAGGTGACCACCACAGGGTCGAGATCGGCTAAAGGCTTCAATGGTGAATTGAAGAGACGAGCAAAACCCATATCCGCTACCAAATAAACACAATACTGAGTAAAGCAGTAACTGCTGCAAAGACAAAGAGCTTAAATATATGATGAGAGATATACATACCAATTTTTACTCTCCCCCTCTCCGGCCCTTCCCCCATCACTAAAATGTTAGCTGGTTTCTAAGAGGAAAAAACACAGGCAGACACACAGAATCAAGAATAGATTCCCGGAGTTTAAAAACATGACAGATGAAATTAATAAAAAATAAGTTTGGACCAGCAGTTAGACTGTAGGGCAGTGTGATTTGCAGTAGTTGGTGTAAATGCAATTCTGTGTGGCTGCCCTCTAGTGGACAAAACAAACAATGCATCCCCAAGGAGAGGTCTACCATTACTGTCACAATTATATCAGTCAATGGGAGTAAATGGCAGTCTGGATTCTCAATTTTAATATAAAAGTACAGCTTTTACTGCAAATTTGAAAATAATAATAATAGTTTTACACTATTTTAATATTAATTCAAAGAGAGAATTCCAATACCCCACAATTTACTAGATTTCCAAATGAGAAAAAAAACAGATAGAACAAATGCTCTCTCAAACCAGCAGCAGGTTACTGCATGATAATTGTGCAATTTTAAACAAAGCGCAAAATATGTTAGCGATGAGCCATCACTAAACACGTGTAGATCGTCACAGCTACATGCTTTTGACAGATTCTCTGGCCGTTGCCAATTTTTCATCATCTGCTGGCTTGTTTTTCCCTCTACCTAGATATTTTTTCTCTCCCACACCCTCTTTTCTCTTTCCCTTCCTGCCCACCCAAATCCTCTTACAAGGTCTCTGTGAAGGACCCAGTTGGCGTGGAGGTAATGTATGCCATCCAGAATCTGGTAGAGCAGGGACTTGACCATTCCTCTGGGCAGCTGAAGTGGCTTCTTGTTAGCCTTGGATGCTCTGTGGAACTTAATTATGTGCTACAGAAAAGAAAAAATAATTATAAATTGTTAACCAAAATTGCAAAAATGTATTATTTGGTGTCTCTTACATTTCTATCACAAATGTAAGTTTATGCTACAGGCAACATGAGTAAGGCTGCTGTTTGTGGCATGTGTTTCCACTTCATGAGAGTGGAATGTGAATGTTGCAGCTGTGTGGCATAAAATGGCATTTTAACTCAGTTCTGATGCCCTGCCATTTAAAACCACTAACCATAATGCAGCAGAGATTTGACTACTGAATGTTGAATACTTCTTGGTAAGTGTTGTGCTTTAATGAGACTTAAGAATGCATAATTAGCACTGTTTTTAGTCTGTTTTCTCAGGACGGACTGATGAATAATTCCTAATTTGTTCATTGAAAAAACAAACAACAAAACCTCATACATATTAAAATAACATGGCATAAATATGTTGTTACCTATTGTATATACAGTATGCTTGTATACATACTAGCCTAAATACAGCCTATAATTAGCATGTGCTCATATAATGAGTGAAAATCTGCTTAAATATAATATCAACAATACAATGCATCACCTTTAATATTCTGTCATGGACCTCAGGTATGTTTATGTGTGCCTGTGTGTGCATTTTTACCCAGAGATCATGTTCGGCGTAGTCAAAGAGCAGCCACACTTTACGGTCTGCGTGTGATAGGAAAACCTTCTGCAGTGAGATGACATTGGGGTGCTTCAGCTCCCGAAGAAGCTGCAAGAAACAAACTCATTCAGAGGACCAGTCACACACCAGGTGGAAATCATAGACAATGTACCAGTCTGTATTGGTTGTGGAGTATCTTCAACATCCATTTTGACACCACTTTGATGTATTACAACATTAAAAAAATAAAACTAAATGTAATATTTCTTATTATGTGCTGCTTTTTAGCCTCTGTGATTTATTTGCTGCCTATTAACCAAATATATGAAGAAGGGGGATTTGGACATTACATAGAACACATAAGAATGGCATGAAGGTGTTTAACAGACATCACACCAAGGGACACAGGAAGACAAGCTCTTACTGCAATCTCTCTGCAGGCTGACATGGAGATGCCAGTGCCTTCAATCTGCTTGAGGGCGTAGTCCTTATCATCCTTCCTACAAACATAGAGAGAGAGGCAGAGCAACATCAACACCAAACCAGACTGCAGGCCCCCTGAGAGCTGTCTGCACAAAAACATAAAGGGGGGCACTTGGCAGCTGGCACAGGGACTCTGAGAGGAGGCCGAGTTGCATTACCTCCAGATTTGTGTAATCAAGCTCACCTCTGAGGCTCAAAACAATAATAGGAGAGAGGAAGCAGGCCCTGTCTGGCAGCTGGCAAGGGACAAACAGAGCACTGGGACTGGCTCTCACTTGAATGAATTGGTTACAACCCCTCCCTCCCTCCCCCTGGCCTAAATCATCTCATAAACCCATGCTTTGTGCCTCCTCAGGCCTCGTCCAAGTGCTGCAGCACAAATAAGCTCACAGAGTCTCATAAACAGCAGCCTCCTAAAGTGAATACAAACATCTTTAAACACTTTAAGGCTCTTTTGTGTGGTTCCGGCTGCCAGAATGTACCGGGCTGAGATAATGGGCCTGGTAGCACAAAATGCCTTTAGCTCTCCCAAACTCTAGTCTTGACATACAGCACTTAAGAGTATTTCTGTAAATGCATTAAGTACAGCCCAAATAAAAGAACATTTCTTAAAGCCTAAAAAAAATGAGAGCCATGAAAATAAGAGCTAAAACGTGATAATAGAAGCAAAGTTAAAATATCTGTATACCTAACTGTATACTGACCAGATAAAATTCACAAGTGTCTGCATTCACATGACAGGGGCTATAAACGTTCACACAAAGCCTTCTTCTGTGTGACAGAAAATATCATACAGGCAGGTGTGGAGACAGCCATGTGATTTATTGTGGATTAAAAAAAATACCCCTTAAAAAGCACAATTGAGAGACTTCATCATGAGAACATGGTTGCATGTTCACCTGCTTCATCCTGCAAACACTATATCACCAGTAAGAGTGTTACTTTTACTAATAAGTAAAAATGGCTACTGCTGAGCATCAACACAACACATGTATTTCATCTGGAGATGTATCACAAATACTCGATGAGGTAAAGCTCTCATTTGTCAAAGAGCTACTACAAGGGAAAAGGAAGCAGCCATTACAACGTTTAACCATATGTCAGTGGTTTTATACACAACAGAAACCCTCATCAGCAGCCTAGCACTGACACAATTTCAACACACTGCCTCTGTCGTAGTTCTTTCACTGCTCTGCATAAACCACTAGCAATGCCTCCGCTGCCAGTGGCACTCGATTCTAGGCTTGAAGGAGAAAAAAGTAATTAAAATTTATTTGGGAGAGGGAGGGGGGCTGTCGCAGGGTTCACTGGTTAGAGGCCTTGCTGGTCATCAACTCACCCATCTTTTCTCTTCGCCTTGTATACATGGCCGTAGGTGCCTCTTCCCACTTTGCATCCTTCGTACTCAAACAGGTCCTCGACACGCTCTCTTTCGCCGGTCAGCTTCACTTTAAAATCATAGTCCATTTTCACCACTGTTTGGGCTGAATGTGTCCGCTCCTTCCTTTTTAAAGCGTCGCTTGGGAGGCAACTAAGCTACTCCAACGAGCTCGGTTTGGTAATTCGGCTAGTTGCCTTCCCCAGCGTGGCCCTTTCTTTCCTCAGCCCAGCTTCAACATCGAGTTCTCGGGTCAAATTTGGTGTAGTCGGGAGGATGCGCGGTGCGCGGAGAAACCCCAGGTGGAAAACGAGCCCGAAATGTATTCCTTTCTCTTGTTGCTGCGTTTCTCTCAGCCGGTATCTGCTCCAAAGAGACGCACTTCACTCGGTAACGACGGCGTATTCGCGCACGGCACTGTCGCAAAACGTCGTGAATACAGCCCTGCAGCAGATAAAGAGCTGAGGAAAATGACTACACCACGTGGAAATGCATTCTAGTAAAATAAGAGCTAAAGAACAAGTTTGATCAATCGATAAACAAATAATGTGGTTTGTTCATCTCCTTGATAGCCTTTGATATTTGGAATAAGCTATGGTAGGATCAAAGTCAGACGCTCGCTAAGATATTTCCCTTTTGTCAACCAACTCAGCTTTGACTCGATGCAAGACGGAGCATTTCACTCTAAATAACAAAGAAAACAATACATTTGTGTCCCCATAGTTATGGGGCACATTAAGCATTGCATATTCAAAACACAAAAATGCAAACATCAAATAAAACAGGCTTGAGTTCCGGTATAAAACAGATATAGGTTGCACTAAAGTTAATTTAAAGTCGTTTCCTGAAAAATGACAACATTTGAAATATGAAAATATATATATATTGAACATCACCTACGGCTATTGGTCATTATGCAGGTGCTGGTTGATATTTGGGATTTTAGTTCCTGAATATTTGAAAATTAAAAATTAAAATTATGCTAACATGATAGCCTGTTTCCATACACGCCTTCTTTCTCGAAATGACTTTTGGTATTTATGTGATAAATCATCTATCAAGCTTGCTGATGAAAGCTTTTCATTTGATTGTGTAATAACCTGTCACCTGGCTGAAAGTGTGCCAGCTGCTGAGGCTGTTGCACTTTTTGTCTGTCCACTAGGGAAGTATTGATGATTCATATTTTATTACAATAGTTTATTTTTTTCTGTAAAAACAAACCGGACCTACTAAATACATGCTGCAGTCGTAATGTAAAGTGCAAAATGCAACGGTCAGTAAAGGTACATTATTTGAAAACTCTTTTGCCAGAGTAAACACATAAAGATTAATGCTAAAACTCCTTCATAATGGTTTATCTGGATTTTTTCGAACTACTACAAGTCTATTGAATATTTTAGATGTATGACATGAAATGTATGACAATAAAGTTGTTGCCGTGTTTTGTGTGTTACATAGGAACTAATATTGTCAGGGAGGAGGTTTTCTACGGACGGTGTATTGTCGCACCACTGGTCCCATCTTGGTTTGAGAGAGAAGGGAGAGTAAGGCAAACCGTCCATATTACAGCTGCTTTGTCAGGTACTAAATTCCTTTTACTGTCACTTTCATTTTGTATGAAACTTTACTAGGGCAAAGCGTAAATATCCGTATACATTAACTGCTTGATTAAACAACTTGTCAGATAAATATATTGGAAGTTATTCAGCCTCGCAGCTCGCTGGCGAGTCAGCTATCCAGCTACCCCACTGTCGACGGACTACTCTTCGCTAATGTTAGTTGCGCTAACCTGCTAGCTCCTAGTTAGCATCTAAAGGGTTGCGCATTCGAAATGACACATATTCTCTCTATGAGGCAGAGGAAACTACCTGTTGTGTTTTAGTGGCAAAACAGTTTATTATTTCTTTGTATTTACATCTGAATTTTGTAATACTTTCACAATGTTGACATGATTCTTTGTCTTTCCTTCTTCGCTGTGCGTTTACATGGAGACCTTTAGTTTGCCTTATCCCGCCCCCGTAGAGCACTGATTGGACGCTTAGTGGTTCCGTCATGACTTCGAGGTCGGTGATTGGTGGCCAAGCAGGATGACAACGCCAGTTTTGCTGCTTTACTCCCTTTGCCTTTAACATGGCCTTCCGTAGCTACTGCTTTAACTTGGCTAATATTAGCCCACATGAAGACAACGTTGTTTTTTAGGTGTGCCTTTGTATTCGTTTACAGTGAAAGAGTTTTATGTTTTTTTTATCCTTTATTGAATTAGATGGATATGCTATATGTGGCTTCCGGTTAAAAGTGACCAACGTAAGCTGGATTTACTGTGGCTTCTTTCAGTCTCATGCTGGCGATGTCTTTCGGTAGAAAATGGATGGCGTTGCTTAAACTGCCGTTTTTGGCTAGAGATTAGTGAGTGATCAGCCTAAGGTAAATGAATAACTCTGGATTAGGGGGCTTTAGTTTGCCCTCGCTATTTGCTTTTACATGTCAAAGAGTCCTGGTTGCATACGGTATGATGCAAACCAGATGATTTATTTTTTTATCCGTTTAAAAGAAACTTCAGGGCTAGGTGCCTCGTTTAGCATTTGTGCAACCCTTAGAAATAACAAATGAGAATGTCTGTTGAGCACTAAGGGTGAGAACACTCAATATGTGATGGGATTTGTCTAATGGTGTCTTTGTCTATCTCTGTTCGGCCTAGGGATATTGTGTGTGAATGACCTAATAATAAAGATATTTTTTTGCAAGATCCTAAATATAAGCTCTTTTAAGAAAACAGATTCACCTGATACTCTCTGTCCTCTTTCTGCCAGCACTTTACACGGTGATGGACCCTCCTAGTGGGGGAGACGAACGGCGGAGGCAGGCAGAGCGTCTTCGTCGAGAGGAGGCCTACTATCATTTCATTAATGAATTGAGTGAGGAGGAGTACCGCCTAATGAGGGACAGCAACCTGCTGGGCACGCCTGGTGAGAAAGAACGCATTCTTCTAAACCTAACTTAAATGCACAAACATTATAATATATGAAGTTTAAACTGCCTGCTACAGAAGTATATACATGTATGATTCTGTAATAAGAGTAGTGCCTAAACATTTAGATTACATTTTTTTTTCATAGGGGAGGTAACTGCTGAGGAACTTCGCCAGCGTCTTGATGGAGCTAAGGAGCGAGTGTCATCTCAGCCCCGTACTGAGCAGCATGCACAGACCGCTGACGCTGGAGAACAGCAAGGCAGTAGCGGGGACGGAGAGGAGAGAGGGGCAGGAGGAAGACGAACAGCAGGTGGGCAGAGGAGGAAACCTCTCTCTTTCCCCAATTTCGATTTATTATTCATGATTTCATAAAATGAAAGCATTTAACATTTAAAAAATGATACCTGTAACAACTGACAGCTGTATTCTGTGAAATTAAATAAGCACAAAGAACATACTTCCTGAAAGAGAAACAGAGATTTTGAAATAAAAGAAAGTATGTGAGAATATTTTGTGCTATTTTGCCATCTTACCCACATTTGGTTTTTACAGGGAGCACAGAACCTGGAGGAGAATCATCAAATGGTGACTCATTACTGGAGTGGTTGAACACTTTCAGGCGCACTGGAAATGCAACTCGCAGTGGGCAGAGCGGGAACCAGACATGGCGAGCTGTCAGCCGGACCAACCCAAACAGTGGAGAATTCCGCTTTAGCCTGGAAATCAATATCAACCACGATCAGCCGGAGCCAGGGGAGCATAATGACACCTCAGACCCTGCAGAGTTACCAGTAACTGCTCCAAACACGACATCAGCCTCTATACGCACTGCTTCCTCCTTCTCCAACCCACGGCCTTCAACTACACCAAGGCCAGCCCCTTACCCTTCCCCTCGCCCAGCCCTCAGTCGGAGGATGCAGACTCGCCGTACACGCAGCAGCACTACTACTCTTTCTATGAGCCCCCCTGCTCTTCCCACACCAGTGGCCCCCCAAACCACTGCCCAGAGAAGAGGTTCTACTTTGCACTCTTTAGCCCCACCCCAGTCTGTTCCCACCCCTCTTCTTGACCAAACTGCACCTTTGCAACTTCAAGCCCTGAATGCAGAAGAGCATGGGCGTGATAATATGACCTCTCCTCTAGACTGTCCCCGTGTGTCACCTGAGTCCGGGCCTCAGGTCCCAGCAGTGGGACATGAATCACGTGGCAGTAGGACTCGAACACGTGGACGTACACGTAGGGCGGCGGCAGGAGGCAGTATTTCATCACGCCTCTCAAGGCGAAGTCGTTCACCCTTGCACAGAACACCTGTTTCCAGTATCACTCCTCCATCAAACACTGGTATCAGTGGCTCTAGCATTCACACTGTAGAGCCAAACAGTGGTGCAAATTCTGTGTCCATGGAGACAGAGGAGGTTGTGACAGAACCTGCAGCTGTAACAGAACCTGCCTTAGAGACAGGAGAACGTGAGAGTGAGTCACACATTACAGGAGGAGGAAGTTCTGCAGTACGCCGGCATCCAACTATCATGTTGGACCTGCAAGTAAGAAGGATTCGACCTGGAGAAAACCGTGACCGTGATAGCATAGCTAGTAGAACACGTTCTCGTGCCCGGGTTGCTGAGAATACTGTCACATTTGAAAGTGACAGTGGAGGATTTAGACGCACAATCTCCCGCTCTGAGCGAGCAGGGATCCGCACCTACGTGAGCACTATCCGAATTCCCCTGAGGCGCATTAGTGAGACTGGCCTTGGAGAGCCCAATTCTACAGCCCTTCGCTCCATCTTACGCCAGATCATGACCGGATTTGGAGAACTGAGCTCATTAATGGAGACAGAAGCAGACTCTGAAACTGTTGCCCCTAGTCATGCTGATGCTAGTGGTACAAACAATAGCACTAGCCCAGCTGGTCATCTGCACTCAAATGAGAGGGCAGCTGGTCAGGTTGGTACAGGTGGGACAGATCAGGAGAGACTAGGGCTGGTGGGAACTGAAGAGGACCATGGTGGGCAGGCAAGGCTCGGAGGAGGTGTAGTGAGCACCACAGAGGGGCGGGCCACCAGCAGAGACACCAACAACCTCGTAGAGAATGGCACTTTACCCATTCTGCGGTTGGCACACTTCTTCTTGCTGAATGACGAAGAGGATGATGAACACCCCCGTGGCCTGACCAAAGAGCAGATTGACAATCTAGCCACACGTACCTATGGCCAGGCCAGTTTGGAGGGGGAGATAGGCCGTGCTTGCAGTGTCTGCATTAATGAGTACGCCCAGGGCAACAAGCTGCGCCGTCTGCCCTGTTCTCATGAATTCCACATCCACTGTATCGACCGCTGGCTCTCTGATAACAACACCTGTCCAATATGTAGGCAACCCATACTTGGAGTGCATCATGATTGACTTATTTGCTTATAAACACAACTGTCATGTTCCTGGCTGGCTTAACTGAGCAGACCCAAGTGGGCTTTGCATGTACATAGTGCTTTTCATGTTAAATTTCTTTAAGGTTGTTTTGAAGGTTTGAAGCAAACGTATGAAAAAAGAAACTATAAATGCAGAGAATTAACAACTTTATTTTTTTAGACTTTGTTTTCAATATGTTTTTTTTTTTTTCTTCCTGTGACCATTTCCGCTGGTCTTAGGCCCACATTAATGGATGGCATTATTGCTTAAGGAGCTCTTGTAGCTGCTGCTGACTAGTCTCACATTAACTTCTCAAGGTCTGAAACGTGTGATATCTCCTTGCTACAACTGGACTACACCATTCACTTCTAACTTGATTTATGAGCTGTAAATATTTAATCTTTGCTTATATATAATGGTTTTGAGGTGCATTGCTCCTCACATGCCATCTGTCAAGAATGGAATCAGGAAACCTTTTTTTTTTTTTTTAACAGTCATCCATTTTAAAGCTAATCTCAGCTCATATATTTTATATTGTCCCTTCACAGTCGTTTAAGAAATGTCTTATTTACTGGGATGTGTATGAGCTTTGAATTTATTTAAAAAAAAATTTTATTCAATAGGTTTTATATTCTTTGTTAAACCCTCCACATGTTCATAGCCCATGTAATTACAATACAGATTTCACCCTTAAAAGTCAAACAATCATTGACATTACTCATGTGGGTGGCACAATTTCAATTTAATGCAGTTAACAACTGGTAATCAGGATGTTCGTGTAAGAATTTAGTATGAGTTGTGCAATAAGGAGAGGAAAAACAGTGTTGTTTGTGTTGCTGTTCACCGTTTACACTGTATTGCTTAAATATACAGTCCCCTCCAAAAGTTTTGGGACAGCAAGGCCAATTCCTTTTCTTTAATTATTCATTGAAGTCATTTTGGTTTAAGACCAAAAGATGAATATGAAAGAAGAGTTCAGAATTTAAGCTTTTATTTCCTGGTATTTATATTTCGATGTGTCGAACAACTTAGGATGTATCACCTTTTGTTTGATCCCACCCATTTTTTAAGTGAGCAGAACTATTGGAACATGTGACTGATGGGTGTTTCTTGTAGCCCAGGTGTTCCCCTTTAGGTTGATTGTTCAAACAATAAATAGCTCTGCCTGACTAGTCTTTGTTTTAGCCTTGGGTTTAACCTATAAAGATTGTATTTCTTGTTAAAGAGGATAAACCAGCATGAATACGAGAGAGCTGTCTATGGGAGAAAAGCAAGCCATTTAGAAGCTGAGGAAACAAAGGACAATCTATCAGAGCGATTGGACAAACATTGGGCATAGCCAGCACAATAATTTGGAATGTCCTGGGGAAAAAAAGATACTTCTAGTGTTCTGAGCAACAGACATCGAACAGGTTGGCCAAGGATAACAACAGCAGGCCAAAATATTGTGAGAGCTGTCAAGAAAACCCCCAAATCATTAGCAAGTGACATCACCAACAAGCTCCACAGTGCAGGGGTTAAGGTATCACAATCCACTGTTGGAAGAAGACTCCAAGAGCAGAACTATAGAGGTCATACCACAAGATGCAAACCACTCATCAGCATTAAGAATCAGAAGGCCAGATTGGAATTTGCAAAGGAGTACAAAGATGAGCCGCAAAAGTTCTGGAACACATTATTATGGACTGATGAGACCGAGATTAATCTCTACCAAAGTGATGGAAAGGCCAAAGTGTTGAGGAAAGAAAGGATCTGCTTATGATCCGAAGCATACAAGCTCATCTGTGAAGCATGGTGGAGGTAATGTCATGGCTTGGGCTTGCATGGCTGCTTCTGGAACAGGCTCATTAATATTTATTGATGATACAACTGATGATGGTAGCAGCAGAATGAATTCAATAGTCTACAGAAACATTTTGTCTGCCAATTTACAGAGAAATGCACCCAAACTAATTGGGAGGAGGTTTGTCATGCAGCAGGAAATGACCCAAAACATACTGCCAACATAACAAAGGACTTCATCAGGGGAACAAAATGGAAGGTTTTAGACTGGCCAAGGCAGTCACTTGATCTTAACTCAATAGAGAATGCATTTCACCTCCTGAAGATTAGACTGAAGGGAGAAACCCCTCGAAACAAAACAAGAACTGAAAGAAGGTGAAAGCCTGGAATAGCATCACAAACGAAGAATGCAACAGCTTGGTGATGTCGATGGGTCACAGGCTTGAGGCAGTTATTGCAAGCAAGGGTTATGCAACCAAATATTAAATGTTATGTATTTTAAGACTATTTGTTCCTTTACTTTTGCTCACCTAAAAATGTTGCCTTCTGATTAAAAAGGTGAATATGTCCTAAGTCGTTTAACACATCTAAATATAAATACCAGGAAATAAAAGCTGAAATTCTGAACTCTTGTCTCATATTTATCTTTTGGTCTTAAACCCAAATGTCTTCAGTGAAGAACAAAAGAAAAGGAAGTGGCCTTACTGTTCCAGTATTTTTGGAGGGGGCTGTAGTCTCCATCTGAACAAAGTCTTGTCAGTCCTAAATTCAATGTTCTCTTGATTCCTGTGACTGTTTTGGATCCATACCTTCCAGATACCCTGGTGCAATGTCAGAAAACAGCATTAGTAATTAGCTTGACAGATCTGCTAAACAAAAACTTGGAACCTGTTTAAATCTAAAACATGACATTTAATTTAAAAAAGGAAATGCTGCTCTGGATTTTCACGGTACATTTGTCCAGCTAAATTGCCTCAGAAATATTTCTTCCTGATATTTGGTGAAAACTGTCAATGTCCAGAGCATCTACTGTAGCTTTGACTCCAGAGCGATGTTTGTTTTTAACAGAGCTTTCAATTAAGTCAGAGTGCAATGGTCACAGTCTATTTCAGTTCAACAGTACTAGTGCTACACCTATGTAAGGCAGTGTTTGTAATATATTACTGTATGCTCTTTATGATTTTTTTTTAACATTACATACACAGATTGTGGCTTTTCTAGTACAGCACAGATGAGTTATTTAGCTGAACCCCCAGTTCAATGTGTTGCCATCAGGGTCACTTTGTGCATCATCAGTAACAGTATGCAGGAGAAACTACATCTCTGCCGTTGACATGTGACTTAAGAAAACTGCAGGAATGATACAGTAGAGTATATAAAGAATGTGTGATAGTGGGGTAAGTGTGTATGGTTTTATGTGTGCGCATGTGAGTGTGTGGATGCTGAAGGAAAGATCCAGCGTACCAATAAACCTGGTTCTCAGAAAGCTTCTTCTGTTCAGTTAATGTCCACCTTAGAAGTGAAAAAAGGTTGTGGCCACACAGTTCAGGAGTGATTATTTATTCTGTTCCTATTTAATAAGATGGAAATAAACTTTTGAAATATGAATTAAGTATTATGTTACAATGTGATGAGAGTAAATAAACAGTTACTGAATATGTTACTATGTAATAAAATGAAAACATGTGTTTTCTTCTCTGCTCCTTAATAATGGAATAAAATGCAGCTTTGTTATGCCTGGAGATCTGCATATTGTCTTAAATGTATACGCGCGACATGAACTTATGAGTACCGCACGTGCAAACATGATCGATCACGTGACAGCCGGAAACGGCTCGTGAAATGGTTAAAATGGAGATTGAATGGCGACTGAACGGAACTCATAGATGGATAGAAGTCAGCTCTATTTTAGGATAGCGTTATTTAGGGAGGTTAACGGTGAGTAAACAAATTATTACGACCACTGGAGGCCGCCGGTTGACATTTCAGTTTTTCACAAGCTAATGGAAAGTAGCACTTGTAATGCTAAACTAGCAACGGTACACATTTTTAAACGCGTTCAAAACCTGTTACAGGTATTAGCGTTCATTGTTTGTATATACATTCGTATTCCTAAACTGATTCGTGATCGAAGACTTAATATCTATATATTAAAAGCCAAGTGGCCTCTGTGCGTGCGTGCGTGCGTGTAATGTTTGCCCGCTTTCTAACTCAAAAACCGGACAGAGCTGGCCTTTGCCGTTTGGAGTACTCATGTATTTTGGGTCAAGGATCAGACTAGCGAAAACGACGAGTTGATAGGACTAATATTTTGGGATATTACTAATTTAGGAATACAATAGCCTTACAGTCACGTTGAATCATAGAATCATCACTGAAGTGGGTTACCTAGCAACAGATAAACAATAGAAACAGACATGCCAGTTGAGAGGTTATTCAACTGAAAATGCCAGTGGGATTTACCAAGAAAGTAAAGAAAGTAAAGGAATGAACTGTATCGGAGGATCTAGAACCCGTGGTTCCCCACGGGTCAACGCGCTTGTCAGCTTGATAGTTGACCTTCAAAATAAAGGCTTTACCAATTTAGTAAACTCACAGCGTTTTCGCAACACCGCGTCTTTTTTGCTAGTAACTTTAACTAACTGTGTCTCAAGTAATGTAAAAAATCAGTGAATGTAGCGTTACTGTTCTTGAACCCATTGTATTATCTTAACTTTTTGTCATTTTTTCGTACTAACATAAATGGCTATATCTATCCATAGGACTGAAAGTGTAACCGGAAGTTGTCCTCTCCTCAGTCTGTCTGACTTGATGCTGACTAAAGCCGCCTTCGACACCGTTTACCTCCGCGGCCCAGCCGACAAATTATGATCCCGGAGAAGCAGCAGCAGCAGCGGCCGCGCCACGGGCCCAGACCAGCGGTCCTCAGCTCTGTCGGTGAGCCATGAGCATGCCACCGCTCCGGCTTCTTCGTCTCAATCTGAACGATATTCAGTTACCAGCAAAATGTATTTCAACCGGAGAGCCAAGAAGATACACAGCGAAGGAGGTAAGCTAAATAATAAAATAACAACACCGTGTGTGTTATATTTCTCGATCGGGGCTCCGCCCGCCGTTTAATTTGTGACTTGTCACCGTAAAGTCGGTTTATCTCAGGCTTACTAATAGGCCTGTCATTATGGGGGATATAGCGGCCTGTATGTAATCGTGCGTAATTGATATGTGCTCGGCATAATAACGGGATCTGTATTCCCGGGACTGCGGCATACATGTGGGGTGCTGCACCGGTATTTATCCGCTAGCTTCGCTCATTTTTGGCACCGGTCAGGGATGCAAGGACAAGTAGACTGCAGGTGTTCGCTTGTCCAGGTAGTACTGTGTGCCCTTTACATAGCCTGGTATTTTTTTTTTATTAAGCAAAGACCACGAGGACAAGGGAACTGTGGCTTAACATCACGTCAAGATAACAGATTTATTCGTCACGTATGCGACTCTCTCCTGTGACCACTGTTCATAAAATGTTCTTAATTACAGTGGCGTTATCATAATATTATATAATGTTATTGCAACAGACTTTGGTATGTCCACCGCCTAAATTGGTCTATCAAATTGGATGTTTGGGATGATTTGCCTTAACACGATGAGTTATCATACGTCTAAATATTGTCTTCAAAGTTAAGTGTACCTCACTGTACAATCCTAGAACATAGATCAGTCCAAGAACAGCCTATTACCCCGCCGACTTAAAAAAACACGTGACTATCCAAGGAGCGCTTCTTATTCTGAGCTCGTCGGGAAATTGATTTCAACTCACCTAAAGGCCATGTACATTCAGAGTCTGGAATTACATAACATTTCTTTTTACGCACTCAAATGATGCTGAGGGTCGCTTCAGGCAGTTGCACACAGAGCGTGTGTCTGCCAGATTGTGTACAGAGAATGTTGTTTATTGAATACATTATCCATAACAAAACAAGGCTATGGGAACGTGGCAAACGTTCGAACCATGGACTGGATTGTCCTGGAGCAGAGGAGCATGTGAGAGGCTCATCCAATCGCTTTTATCAGTGACTGGCACATATTGTGTGGTGCTTTGCTTTAGTGTATGTGTGTGTGTGTGTGTGTGTGTGTGTGTGTGTGTGTGTGTCGCTTCATGCTTTTGCAGCTTCCAGAAATAGAAAGCGGGACAAATTGTGACCAAATATAAGCGCCAACTGGGCCATACTATCTTCAGGCCACATATTTATTTGTTTTTTATGTTTTTTTTTTTTTTTGTAAAATACAAGAAAGATATTCTGTCACAGGGGCAGTACAGTTTTATCAGGATAAAGGTCAAAGCTGAAAGAGTGTTAGATGCCTTCACATATGAATCATACACCTGTTGTCTCTCGTTTGTTTTCCATCTCCATGCTCTGTAATCCACAATGTGTGATTCGATAGTTTAATCCTGTTGGCATTTTGGCAGTAAACATGCAATTGGAAGTCTGTCCAAGAGGTTTAAAAGTATTTAAAGCTTTTCGGGGTGGCGGTGCAAGATGGACACAAATATGGATATCATTTGGTGTGAACACATTTCCACCTCGGATTCTCCATGTAATCTCCTGAAGTCTGACCTCTTGATTCTTTGCTCTAATTAGTGAGCTGCCTCACGGTGATGACGTCTGCACCTGCCAATCTGTCACAGTTACACTGACAAACATACCAAATAGAAACTGTTTGCTTAAGAAACAAATTCTTCAAAATATGGAATATTTTGTTTATATTTAGAATCCTTTATTTTCATGTCTCACATACACACACAAAGACAAAGATTTGCAGTCATTGGCTAAACACATTGCATTGTGGAAAAATTATGTCCTGTTAAAATGTGAACCTAAACCAACTAGACATGAGATGACAATAAGTTTTACAGATTTTCTAGGACAGCCACATTTCAGGTATAGATAAAAAATAACAATATTACAACGAACCTTGCCATAGTGTTGGGTGTCTAGTCAGAGGTAGTCATGCTCAGTAGACTGTCAACAATACACCTGTTTTGTTAAGATAATGACTGGTTGTCATGGCATCGAAGCTACTGAAGATGTCACTTGGGAGAAACACAGGCGCCAAAGTAATAGCAGAAACGAGGTATTTACATGAGCTGAACACATGGGGGCGCTCCTGGACAGGTTACAGGTATTTTGATCAGTCGCCTCTGTGACACACACCTTTCATATGCATGACTCTCTCATCTCTCTGTAGAATGCGTTCAGTGAACATACAAACACATTTACAGTGCAGTAACACATAGATGTGTTGTGTGGTATGTGTACAGTGTATTGACATGTTGTCTTGTGTGTGTTGTTTTCTCCCGCCGCGGCCTCTCTTGATGCCCACAGAGCAGTTAGTGTTGACCACCATTAGGCAGGAGGCTTCTGAACTACAGGACCCAGACCTGGGTGCTGGTGCAACCATGCGTGCCCGCCTCACAGACAGGTTTGACAAAAGTGAGTTTGCTCGTACCAGACTGGATGATGCCCCATTTGTGTTTGGAGTCCCAAGGCGCATGCGGCTGTGCACTAGAGAAAGAGCAGCTGTTTTCAACCCCCGGCCCTCATGAGCTACAACCTGTAGTTAGTGAATATCAGTCTGAAAAGGTTAAGACATAATATTACAGCTGTGGACTCCAAATAATCTTTAGCTCCTTGGGGCCTGGAGTAATGAATGCTTAAGAGGAACAAAGATCTCACTGCATGTGCTTGTGGGAAGGTGTGAAGACCACACGTGTGAGCCTGTAGTACTGAAGAAAGACAGATATGCACAAAGGTCTTTAAGTAATACACTTACAATGCCTGCTGATGTACATGTGGCATATGCATGTGTAGACATGGCATGCCCTAATTAGAGCATGTACATGAACATTGCAGCATGCATGGAACTTTGAACTGTGTGAGTGGCAAGGGGATCAGGTGCATGGGGTCTTGCATGCTCTCAGGCATTAAATAATCATTGTGCCCTTCTGTGTATCGAGAAGGTGTGTGTAGTAAGTGTGCATATGCATACAGGACATAATTTATGTGTATGAACTCTTACTGTGGTTGTGTGATACACAGTGTGGTTTTGTTGTACAGGAAGTTGTGGTCATATTACAGTCAAATGACAATGAAGTAACGTGTGTATGAAGATTTCTATTACTTATGTTGTAAAGTAAGGGTATCTGCTTTTGTATGTGTGTGTGTATGCATGCGCGTTGTAGTCTCACCTGTAGGATTACCAGC
The DNA here is from genome assembly GCA_037367365.1 of Apogon talboti. Classification (NCBI taxonomy): domain Eukaryota; kingdom Metazoa; phylum Chordata; class Actinopteri; order Kurtiformes; family Apogonidae; genus Apogon; species Apogon talboti. The sequence continues at coordinate 18,298,706 of JAPQRQ010000014.1, read as the reverse complement.
GTGTGGATTAGCAGTAGGTGAAGTTGCAGAGCAGACATAGAGGAGATTATCAAGCTCGCTCACTCAGTTTGTAAGAGGCTTTCTTGCCTCTCTTCTTACTCTGTTAGGGTAGTAAATGGACCCAGTGGGAATGCTGAGGACCAGAACAAGGAGAGTGTTCCAGTAGGGCCTACAGGTCACCTCGGAGACCTGGACAGCCATGGGACGTAGGGGTCGTCCAGGCAGACGGTGTTCTGTTGGTAATGTTTTACTGACAATTATTCGGTGGACAGAGGCATGCGGGTTAAAATGTTTTACTAAACAACATTAAGTTCTTGACAGAGACAAAATTGTTGCGGTTTAGCTCAAAATGTGTTCTACGGGCTGTGAATTATTGTGAAAGCAAGACATTTTGGAGAACAATTACTTCAACCATTTTTCCTCCATGTTACCAAGACAGGAAGATAACAATTTGGAAACTGAATATGTATGACATACTGGACTATGCATATTCATCACTGCAATTGCATCTAGATTTCCAGATAGTAAAACTGCGGAAACAGTCTGAGTATCTCTCCGCAGCATGGCTTGTGGAGGTGGGAGTGATTCAACAGCTGGGATAATTGTACTATAACAGTTGTGATGATCAGTAGCTTTTTCTTTTATGAGCAGGGTGTTATGTACGTAGAGCTTCATTATCAGACACAGCCAGATTAAATGTGTCAGCATCACCAAAGCTATGTTTATGTCTGAAACACAGTTCTGGCAGTTATGCTAACTGGCAGTCACACAGCAAGATGCTGTGATAGAGGCTGACATGTGAGCTGTTTGAGTGAAGACTGAGCCACATCACCAAGGCAGTGTGTCTGGTGAAATATGCTCTGCCATACTGGAAAATGTACATAAATTATGCATCCCATCTTAATCTATTATTTAGTAGCCTAGTCTGCTTTTAACAGTGAAAGTTTGGCACTAGGCCATGGCAGCTTGGGTTCGCCCCAAAACACTAAGTTAGCGTGGAGAGTTAAGATGTTATAAACCCTGTAATGAGAGACATTTGGATGACATGTATAATGAATATAAATGTCTGCATTTTCAACACACATTACTCAAGTTATTCTGTCTATCCATTGTGTATAATTTGTTTGGTGTCCACTAATGCCATAGATGTTTCTAAGCCTCTCTGCAAAATGGCAGGTTGGTTTGTGACTAGTTGATGCATGGTGCTGTTTTTTACGTTTACGGTTCTCCATCCAAATGGGTAGCTGGTAGTATGAGATCAGAGTGTTTGTTGAGGAAGGATCAGTCTTGTCTTACCTGTTCTGGCTGCAGGTCATCAGCCTTTTGGTACCTGTCCTACTAGCCTGGGTGCTTCATGTGTAATTGACCTGACTGTGCTCTGCTGGGGAGTGTTGCTGACTCATCATTGGCGCATCACTAATGAGTTACGGAGGTGACTGCTTCTCTTTTCCATCAAAGATGAGTAACCGAGGCATTGATCTGCACAAAAATGAATCAGAGCTATAGTGAATTGCTGAGAAAGCCAGCATTGATCACAAAGTGTAAAGAAAAGAGTCTAAATGCGTTAAAAAGTAGACAGCACTCAGGGGTGCTGGTGATGGGGTAAATTGTTCTACAACAAAATAACATAACATCACATAAAAGCAGGAACCTCACGATAAAGACAGGAAGAGAGTAAATGTGTTTGTAAAAACAGGCTGCTGGTGCTTGGTGACAGAGGTATAAAAAAGATGACAGTAGAAAATGGACTGTGCACTGCCCTTGACTACATTTAACCTTGGATCATCTGTAATCATTTCCATACAACCACCTACTATCTTGTATGACCCCAGCGCCATTTACTGTGTGGAGACCTGAGCTGTGATTGTGACTTATAGCCCTGTTAGGAAGGTAATAGCCTGGTCAGCGATAGAGAGATAAGAGATACACTGCTATTATCATAGTGCTTGGGTAGACTTTGACCCTTGCTCTCTGCCTTAAGCAGACACTTTGTGGGATGGTTTGGAATAGCACTATACTATGGCTGCATATTAGAGGGTTTTTTTTACACTAGAATCTTCAACTCTACAAGCTATGCATATTAATGTACAAAGAAAACACACTGCATTACACTACAACTATATTAAGTTTTCACACTTTGTTGACGGAAGAAGTAAAGAAAGATCACCTCCAGTAAACCAAAGTTTCACCCTAAGAAGCTGTACATGATACGTGGATATCCAGTCTAAACTCATAATTCAGTGGACGGACATTTAAGCATCAACTGTGATGCATAGTGTTAACCATTCATCCAACAGGGCAGACGGGGTTGGCCTGTCTGGCTCATCTTACAAGCTTAAATTGAATATAATGATACTTCCTTGTGTTTTTCAGTAAACGGGAAGAATGACCACGTGATCTGATAATGTAGATTAATTTATACAAAAATAAGGCTTCAGAAATTGCAGAAACACAGTGTTGTACAGCAGGCTCTTACTCGTGCTTAAATTATTAATGCAATTAGCCTGTTGTTGCATTAATGCTCAGCTCCAGACAGACATACTCACAGAACATATACCACTGTTCAACACGTAGAAGAACAATGCACTCAGATAACATAACAGCTAAAAATGTGTAATTATAAGGCTCGCAAGTATTGAAATCACAAGATTAAAAAAAGATATTATCAGAATAAATAGCACTGTGGGGTTTGGTGTTTTTTTTGATTCACCAGATACTGGAGATAATTTTGTTATGCATGACTGGTCATGATGGGACTGTGCACATAGCTATAAAACAGGAAGTAAGCAGAAACCTGTAGTAAGACCTCACTGCTATTGCACAGGAATTGAAAGAGGTAAGGCGACTGGAAGTGATCTCCTGATAGATGGCTGATGGCTCAGGGTTGTCATCTGACCCATCTGTGTGCCTGACCGCAAAACCTTAAGGCAATATCGGGCTTCTGGCCCTTTAAAAGCGGAGTCCCGGCTTTGCCCCTCCGCAGCACTGAAGGAGCTCCATATGGCTTCCTCCCGTTGTCTGTATCTGTAGTAGCAAGCTCATCAGCTCTAAATTGGAGGGAGAAGAACGTCCAAGTCGCGCCGGATAAATACTTACCCGAGGCGGCAGGCGGCCAGATGACACGACGGACGAGCTCGGCGGGCCAGTATCTGTCACCGGGGCCGGGAGCTTCCTCCTCAGCGAGACCGAAGGAGAAGAGTGGGAGCACCGGCGTGCTGCTGCATCTGTCCTCGTCCAGGTCCGCCGTTGTTTTAGCAGCTGAGCACACTGTGGCATCCAGACCTGTTTGCGTTGCTAGTGTCCCCACAGTACCGTAGTCTGTGCAGTAACTTGCCGCTTTCGAGGATGGAAACGTCCTGCTCCTGAAGCTCCTGCGGGGGTGAATGAGCGGAGATCACGACGCTTAAAATGGTTGGAGATGACAAAGCGAGGCGGGTCGGGAGGCACAGAGTCTGCAGAAGAAGCGTGTTGCATCCTTCTGTCACTTTCTGAGAGCTAATTTGTACATGTTGCATATTGACAGCCGCGATGTGCGCCGGGCCTTCTCTGTGTTACATGTAGACAAGTTGGCGTGCTGATAAAACAGACGAAGCCAGTGTGTTTGTTCGCCATTGTGCATCTCTCAGCACATCCATTATACGCAGGGGGTCCCGTGGGCGTCGCGAAACGCGCGTGTGTGCATTGACTGTACCTGCATAATAATACTGAAAGACAAGGGGAGGGGGCTGTTTATAACGGGAAACGTCATTGAATCGACTCCGCCGGGTTCAGCACGCATCAGCATCACTATCCTCTCGTACTAATTGGTCGCCTTTGCTTTTGAACTGTAAACCACGTCTCCGTCTATGTCTCTGTTTCTCTCTCTCTCTCTCTCTCTCTCCCTCCCTCTGTCTCTCTATCTCTGTGTTTCTCCTCGTCTCTCACTCGCACTCACTCAGCCTCGCCTCTCTCCCATCAATCCAACGGTGCAGGACCTGCTTGCTCGTCCGCCGGCTACCGCAAGGCAGATGATGAGATGTCCGGAACCACTTCCCAGGCGGATCCTGTAGACGCCACTGCGCGGACGGTGCTTCTCAATCGGCCACAGAATACCAAGTTCTGCGACAACCATGTCAGGTACGTGAAACTCCTCCAAGGTTGCTGCATGATGCATGTTGAGTGGTTTAGATGCACTGATTTATTTATTTATTTTTTTTTTTGGTGGGGCATTCATTTAAATTTCAGCTGACTCTCACTATTTATTTCTACAAATTAATTTTTTTCACCATAAGCTTTTCCAAAAAAGTCACATTGCACTGTGGTTCATTATGCTGCTAAAGCACTCTTCACAAATGAAGATGGGCTTCACACCCCTGTTGTCAGATTGAAGGGCTTTTACTCACTGTTTGCATGTTTTTCTACTTGGCATGCCATCCAGCAAGCAGACTTTGACCCTCTGAAGCTTGTTTTCGTTCTCTCACTCATTCTCTTTTTGTTTATTTTGTCTGAAATCTCAGAAACTTAAAAGAATAATGTTTAGTTCTACCTTGACCAGACCTTAACATGTGAACCTATTGACAAAACCGTTTAATAACTCACTTATTAAATGTGGCTCTGCCCCTCGCGCCTGATGAATGTATTTGCCACAAGTCCACTCGAAAGTGTCATTGGAAAAGTGCTTTGCTTAACAAGTTAACGTGACTGTGTTACTTAATCAATACAGACTTATAAATATTTATTGCTGCTGATAAAAATAGACACTGTATTGTGTTTACATAAATTACAGAAAATGCCTTAGCTATGTTTATCTGGTCAAAGATCTACACTTTATTATCGGTGTTTGGAGTGAGTTTGAAGGCTCGTTGTAGAGTGACAGGATCTGAATGAGAATGAAAGCTGTCTGATGCGACCCCTCGGGTGATGGTCAAAGGCTGTAGGTGGGATTCCCTTAGCCGTGACATTGTGTAGTCTGAGCAGCTGAAGCAACAAGACTTGAACTACAAATCTTTCATCACTGTCCAACATACAGATTCTAATTCTTATCTTACCATTCGTAATGTTGTGTTGGGGTGCCCTCTCTGGGGTCCAAAAGTGAACATGTGAGTGAAGTTTCTGCTTTTATGGAGTTATCTGTCATAAGCAGGGTCATGGGCAGGGCCAAACGACCTACACTGCAGAGGAGAATCTCTTATCAACGTCATCCCAGCTGGAGATGACATATTTTATGGACTCCTCTGTTGCTGTAAATAATGACAGTCAGGCAAACCATACAGTTGGACTGACGCCACTGCCTGTACCTTTTATTATTTCTACTTATACTAACTACGTTTCGGTACCATTAGGAGCTCCCTCATGTTCTGCAAGTGGAATACTTGTTGTTTGCCAGTTGATATTCAGTGGTCTGCCATTATTGTCAGGAGATTCAATTTCACTTTTAAAAGAACCTTTTTCAGATTTACTAACAAGATTAAATCAGGGGCTCCCTGGCTCATCTGACCAGATCATGTGTGCATTTCTGTCCCCGCTGCGTGCTGATTGGAGTCTCAGGAGCACTCGGACTCCAGAGGCGTGTCCTTTGATGTCTCTGTGTTCCTGTAACTCCTTAGTTTATGTTTTAAAGGTTCAATAGCTTTATTGATTTTTTTTTTTTTTTCTTTGAGATTAAAGCCTTGTAGCTTTTATCTGTACACTCACCCCCTCTCGATTCCCTGCATCCTCCACTTTTATATTTTACTATCCTCGGATGTTTTGTACCGCCTGCATTAGTGCTTCTCTAATGCGCAGTTTCTGCTCCATCATTAAATTGTTTATGTAGTCATGCAAGACAACGTACTTTACATAATACAGATGCAGTCTCTCAGGCCTCAACCAAGTTTTAATGTATAAAGAACTCTGACCTTGTTTTTAAAAAAAAAAAAAAATGCCACAAAGCCTCACACCGGCAGGAGAGCATCAGCACCCTGCAGTTTACAGCTGTTAACACCATCAGCAAATTGGAGATCTATTGTGGAAAAACGTAACACTGCCAGATGCTGTTGTCTTTTTTTTTTTTTTTTTCTTCGCCTGACCCAGTGGAAACATGTATGGAGTCTGGTATCACGTGTCTTTGATCAGATTAAGGAGCCCTTATCTGCTGAATCATAGGTGTAGTATCAGTAACCCATAGCCATCTAGACCAGCAGGGTTAGGATGACGAGTTTGCAACAGACCAACGTCTTTTACTACTCTGTTCTGTTTTTATTGTCCTGATCTTTTGGGTTTTTATGTCTCTGAATTTGAGGTAGACAGAAAAAGTGATTATGGGCCCATCTCCTAAGAGATTCTGTAATGTGATAGAGTACATGCACTTGACACACTCACGCTCATGTGCACACAAACATGCACTATCCATTAAAGATGAATCACTGCAGAAGCCCTTACTTTCAGTGAGGGCACATAGGAAAAAACAAGGCAGCCTCTGATGTCAAGGTTGGCTTTTTTTCATTTTTAGCCTCTAAAAGCTATTACGGTAGCTGCTGGCTACAACAAGGCTAATCAATACCATTGTCAGATCAGTATAGGTGATTGAGTGACAGGTTGAGGTTGCCAAGGTTCTTGCACTTCTTTTCTGAGGTGCTAGGTCTAAATTTAGATTGTTGGCTAAAAAAATGTAGCTATTTATAGACGTGATGCAGCCCTTAATGGCTTTTTTTGTCCCTCTTGAGTACAATTGAGTGATTCAAATAGATTTTCAAGTGCTGCAATTATTAGAACCTAAATGGAGAGGGCTGTTATTCGGCCTTTAATGTAATGCTGTTCAAGGGAGTCAGCTTGATAAATCATTAGTGCAACATTTATGCATGAATTCCGTCTTTTGCTAATGGACTCCCTGTCTCTGCAATCCACCTACTGAATGTAAACAAAGTCTCTTTTTTCCGTCTGTTTTTGCAGTACCACTAAGTATGGGATACTCACCTTCCTTCCGCGGTTCCTGTATGAGCAGATCCGGCGGGCAGCCAATGCCTTCTTCCTGTTCATTGCACTCATGCAGGTAAAACCCACAGACAAAAAAAAAAATAAGAATAGTATTCAGCACATGGCACAGCAGGCTCTTTGTTTTATTTCATTCATTGTTTTGATTATACGGCTGTTGTGGCCCACAGTCTGTAAGATGATGATAGAAAAGCCTGTTTTGAAATGATCCAGGATTCCTACTGCACCGGCTTTTTCCTAAATACTAGATTTTTACTACACTGTTGTGTGAGCCTCATGAAAGTGGAACTTAATCCAAGCTCCGCTTTGTATGATTTAATTTTTTTTTTAAAATATGAAACATTTTGGTAATTTTCCTGTATTTACCTATATCCATTTCAGCATGTAAGCTGAACACACTGTGCTAGCAAGCTAATGTGTATCTTAATCCAGTTACAAGTCATGTTGATCTGTGCCATCACTGTGATGGTCCATAATGGAAGCATTAAGCTAGTAAACGCTTGCTGTCCGTCAAATCATTAGCAGTGTTTCTGAGTTCTGCCTCATCTGTCATCAGCAAATCCCTGACGTATCACCGACCGGACGCTATACTACACTTGTCCCACTTATTTTCATCCTCACTGTGGCTGGAATCAAAGAAATCATAGAGGACTATGTGAGTACACAGGACATGCTGCTACAGGCTTTAAAAAGAGAAGAACAGTGATTGCATCTGAAAAAAATATTTGTCTTCTTACAGAAAAGACACAAAGCAGATAACACGGTTAACAAGAAGAAGACAACAGGTATGAACTGTGTGTGCACACTCATTAATGTGCATCAACTTTCTGTGTGCTTTTCCATGCGTGTGCTTGTGTCTGTTTGTGCAGGTTTTGTGTTCCTTTCATGACTGAGTGAATGGCTGGTTTTCTGTCACTCACTATAGAGCAGGCCATGCAGCCTCCGACAAAAGTTTAGTTGCTATGAATACTGTATGAGAGCTGCTCCATAGGCTGACTGATGGCTGTGTTGTCCTGTCCCTCAGTGCTGCGGAACGGGGCCTGGCAGACGATCATCTGGAAACAGGTAACACTATCTTCATAGACTTCATCTCTCACTTATCACTCCTTTGTTTTCTTTCTTTCACTCTCTTTGAGTTTAGCAGTTCAATTCAGCAGGCTTTGTTGACAGTGAAAGACAGTATTGTAAGATGAACAATATGTGAGAGGTGCAATAGATAAAACGGTATAATCTAATTTGATTAGGAAATGAAGACTTCTAAAACAGGATTAGTACTAAATATGTATGTTTCTAAAATATGTTAGGTGTATGTTTATCTGCACAATATATGACAATGTGACCTTGTGCTTGTGCTGTATTATGCTTTCCAGATTTATTCCATTTTAAAATCGAGTAGTTGCAAATTCAATTTCTTAACTTATTTTGGTTTTCAGTAATTGCATTTGTCTCTGAGAACCAGCATCTGTGTCTCTATCTCACCTGTCGACTCAGGTCAACTCACTTTTCTGTGGCCAGACTGTGGTCACTGAGTCTGCATTTTATCTGGAGCTGTCAATGTTTCCAGTCGCCGACAGTAAAATGATACGCTGACAATTAGCAATTGTGCTTTAGGGCCTGTCGAGATGGTTTAGAGTTAAGTTTATGTTTGTAGGAGTGATTTATCTAATATTCTAAACAGGTTGAATAATTACATTTTCTTTGTTGGCCTGCACTTCATCTGCAACAGGAAGTCCAACCAAACAAGGTTTTATTTCAAGTGTAGTCTGCCAAATCCAGTCACTGTGACATGTCACAGTGCAATGTATGTTCAGTGTTTAATGAATTAATTTCTCTAGTGTGTAGTCTCAGTCTTGCTCAGCAGGTCAGATTAAATCAAATTTAAGTCCTTGTTACGTGGGTGACAACACTGCAGGAAGCAGGAATTTAACCACCTTGTCAGCCAGGATCTAAGCAGTTGAAAGAATTTGTTCTTGCTGCCGAGCTAACTTAGTGCTGTTAAAATAGTACCTCTAATAGAAAACCAACTTGCCTTAGAGACATTATATTGCAACAGATGTGTCAAACTATGTGTAATATTGCAAAAGATATTTTTCCAGATAACTGCTGTCTTGTGATTGAGAAACAGGTTTGTGGGTAGAGATACAAGCCTGAACAGTTAGACTGAATGGTTTAGACAATAGTTTAGTCTGACTTGATAAAGTCACCCCCAAATGTTGTGGCATATTTTTCTGTTGTTTGCAAATTTTGACATGCATATATCTTTTCTACTTCCTCTATGGTTTAAGATGCACTGTACCATATCTCCTGTCTGATTCAGTCAGCTTCTTCTTTCTTCTTTCTTCTTCTTTCTCTACTTTATTCTCTTTTGTACATGCTTGTAATAACTTTGCTGGTATGCTGGTCTACGCCTGTTACAGTGTGATTATAACAGGTTAAGCCGTGCACCGCTGTGCTCACTTGTCACAATATCTCTCTGTCTTTGCTTTCTGTTGGCCGGTCACTAATTAAAATGCCTCTTATTTTCTTTCTCTGTTCCTGTGCCTGTACTTATTACCCCCTTCCCCTCTGTCTAACTCCCCTCTCTTCTTTTCTCTCCACGCTGTTGCACTGCTGCATCTGTACCACAAGGTGGCAGTAGGAGACATAGTGAAAGTCACCAATGGCCAGCACCTTCCAGCTGATATGGTTATAGTGTCCTCCAGGTCAGACTTCATTGTGTGTGACTGTGTATTTTTGTGTATGCGTGGTGTAAGTATGTACAACATCTGTGTGTCTGTGTGCCTTCATTAATGTCTTACAGTCATGTGTAAAGTCCTACTATGTTTTAAGGCTGCAAAAAATTATGAATCAGGTGGCAGTAAACAGTAAATGATTGAAAAAAAAGTGTCATCAAATAAAGTGTTTATCAATCATTGTAATTGTCAGCTAAGACGATAATTAAGCTGAAGCCCAATTTTTATGCGCCCATGCTTCTCCTCCACAGTGAACCACAGGCCATGTGTTACATTGAGACTTCAAACCTCGATGGGGAAACTAACCTGAAAATCAGACAGGTGTGACATATTTAATCGTATCTCTTTGTTTCTACAAAGTTGAACTGCAGAAAGTTTTCAAAGTAGAAGGTTCTAGCACAACTTTACCTACTTCTAATGTGCATGAAGAAGGAAGAAACTTTAACTAAGTCTCCAACAGCACTTGTAGTATAGAACAATTTTATTGAGTTTTATTGAATAAACTTGTTCTATAGTACAAGTGCTGCTGGAATTCTTGACCCGTTCTTCTATTTTTCTCAGTTCACTACTTATTTTTTTCTTAGTGCAGTAATTCAATATGAGACGGTGTTAGTGTATTTTGGACTTGTATACACCTGCTGAATTACAATTCTGTCTGGGAAAAGTGCTACTTTCCCAAACTGTGACTTGACTTGTCATGGTTGTATTTTACCAGGGTCTCCCTCTCACGACTGGATTCCAGACTCTGGAAGATTTGATGGCATTGTCTGGTCGTTTGGAGTGCGAAGGTCCCAACAGACACCTGTATGACTTCACTGGTACACTGCGACTGGAAAACCAGAAGTGAGTCTTAAATATATACATACTGAATAAATATGAAAATTGTTTAATTGTCTGTTTATCATTAAGTTATTTATTTTTATGTATGACCCAGAGTGGACAACATAAAAACTCTTTATTTGACTTAAAAAAAAAACTGAAGACAAAAATAAAGACTTTGTTTTTGCACTGAACTCCACTGTTATTCAATGATAATGTAAAGAAAAAATGGAAAATTAGGTTTTCTTGTTGATTAAAATGTTGTTTTGTTGCTTGTCCTTCCCTTTTCAGTCCAGCTCCGTTGGGTCCAGACCAGGTGTTGCTGCGTGGAGCCCAGCTCAGGAACACTCAGTGGGTTGTGGGCATTGTTGTGTACACCGGTCATGACTCCAAACTGATGCAGGTACAGTATACTGTGTAGAAAAAGGAGAAAGTCTAAGTGTCTACACATCTACCAGTCTAAGGTTTTATGAGTGTGTAGTCCCAGGATTCAGAGCCCTGCCACAGTTTTCTGCCAAAAAAAGACAACCCATATTAGTAAAAACATGCCTTTAAAGGGTCCCACAAGAAACCAGTGTGACTCTATAAAACTACCCCCCTCACTCATCATCATCTGCACAGGTCTTTTAGTCAGTCTTTGTTTTGTTTCATTCATTGACCTCTCCACCTCCCAGAACTCCACCAAGGCACCGCTGAAGCGCTCTAATGTGGAGCGGGTGACCAACATGCAGATCCTGGTCCTGTTCGGCATCCTGCTGGTCATGGCCTTGATCAGCTCCGTGGGCGCTGCCATCTGGAACAGAGAACACACTGAAGACGCCTGCTGGTACCTGTCCCGGGCAGGTGAGGTTCTTTGCAGTAATAAGCTTCTAAATTACACTTATTTTAACCCACCCATATATTGAGATAGAGGTTAAGGTATCTATGTACTTTGGTTTAAGGCCGTGGTGATAGAAGCTGTAAAAGGCAATCCATTAAACAGTAAAATAATAATAAAATTAATCAAGATTAACTGAAACCATTAAGACATAAAACATATTAACCAACTACAACAGGCACAAGCAATAAAACTCAATACTTCCTGTAATTGTGTTAAATTAAAAGCTCATTTGCATTTTGGTGGACTGAAGAATGACTCCAATATCCGCAGAATGAAAACTGTAATCCATACGCAGCGCATTTATTGGAAATGTTATCTTAAAATAAAAATTATATCACAGTTGTTCACGTCAACAAGGTCCCAAGCTGTCGAAGATCTGGCTTCATACTGACTTCAAGTTTTTATTTGAAGGAATGCAGCATATAAATAATAAGGGTCAGTTAATAAATGAATGTTGTCTTTTCACAGGTGACATCTCCACTAATTTCGCATATAACCTGTTGACATTCATCATCCTTTACAACAACCTGATTCCCATCAGTTTGTTGGTCACTCTGGAGGTCGTCAAGTTCACTCAGGCTCTCTTTATCAACTGGGTAAGCATTAAGAATATGTCTTCAGAATGTACTGTACGTATTCATAATTTTGTGTCAAAATGTTCCTGATTTGTTTGGCTGTGTTCTGTCTTTCCTCAGGACGTGGAGATGTACTATTCAGAAACAGATACACCGGCTATGGCTCGAACATCCAATCTTAATGAGGAACTGGGCCAGGTCAGTTACAACTACTTGTCATGTTTTGCGCTTTGGGTGGAAAGAGTGTATTAGCTCATAAAACTGTGTTAAAATATGCCGTGTGTATCCATTTATTCTCATTTTTCCAGGTGAAGTATCTCTTTTCTGACAAAACGGGAACACTGACCTGTAACGTCATGCATTTTAAGAAGTGCACCATTGCAGGGATTACGTATGGGTGAGTCGTTTTTTTTTTTTATTCTTCTTTACAAATTAAGTTTTACCAGCTGAAAGAAAAAAAAACCAAATTATTTTAAATGCATTTCTGCATATATTTTCCTCTAACCTCCTAACTAATTTCCTAGGTCAATAAATAACTAATTCATGATTTGTATTAACTTGTAGTAAAGGATGAACTGTCTATTAATGACTCTGATTAACTCTCCATTCCTCTCTGATGCATGCTATGATCAAATTGACTAATCAACTGACTGATTCCTTTTGCGATGAATCCTCATTCATCATTGCAGCCATTTTCCTGATCTTGACTGTGATCGTTCAATGGAAGACTTCAGGTAACTGTCTTGTCTCGTGCCCTTCTTCCCTGTCTAATACATTTTTCTTAATTTTAGGCACAGCATGCTTTGAGTATTCTGTCTATGGTGCGATTGAAACAGTAGTCTCTTTTAGCACATTTTTGTCTTCAACAATTTGATATTATAACTTGTTGGCGTTTTTTTGTCTCGCAGCAATCTGCCGTCCAACAGTAATAACTCTACAGAGTTTGATGACCCCGCTCTCATTCAAAACATAGAGAAGGACCATGTAGGTGTTTCTAAAATTTAACTTTTAGTGTTTCTACACAAAATAGCTGGAAGCTGCTGCTAAAACCAATTTCCACTCTGTTTCATGTGTGTATCCAGCCTACATCACCTCAAATTTGTGAGTTCCTGACAATGATGGCAGTGTGCCACACCGTGGTCCCAGAGAGAGAAGAAAACCAGATTATTTACCAGGCCTCCTCGCCAGATGAAGGAGCTCTGGTCAAAGGGGCCAAAGGACTTGGCTTTGTCTTCACTGCTAGGACACCACATTCAGTCATTATTGAAGCTGTAAGTGTGTATGTGCATATTTTTGGTGGTAAAAGTTACTTTTTGCAATGTTCAGAGCTGATTTTTATTGTGTATTTTAGAGAGGAAAAGAGATGAGCTATGAGCTGCTCAACGTGCTGGAGTTTTCCAGGTAATAGACCCAAGAATTTTCCTCTCACCCAGTAAATATCACTTGAATAAAAGACTGTAATGTGTATTGTAACTAAACCCACTGCTTCCTTTACAGTAACCGCAAACGCATGTCTGTTGTGGTCAGGACCCCCAATGGGAAACTACGGCTGTACTGCAAAGGGGCTGTATGTTAATCTCATTATCAGTGTAATCTTAAGGCGTCAAAGGTCTCTATATGATTTTCCATATTTAAAGAAATATTATCTTATTGTTGATTCTGTTATTTTATACTTTTGCAGGATAATGTCATTTTTGATCGCCTGACAGAGGCGTCCCAGTACAAAGAACTGACTGTTGCTCATCTGGAACAATTTGCTACTGAAGGTAAGTCGCAGTACCATTTTTTTTTCTTAGTTACCTCAATTCTCTCTATTTCTCAGATTTCAGATCTTTGGAAAAAATGCTTTCCGCTATTCACTCCCGTTTAAAATATGTAACTTATTTCGGCTCCCTGACCACATGGAATGATTATCTTATCCTCCTTCCTCCCACCCAGGGCTGAGAACTCTATGTTTTGCCTATGTGGACCTAGAGGAAGAGGCCTACCAGGAGTGGCTAAAAGAATACAATCGGGTCAGCACTGTGCTCAAAGACCGCGCTCAGAAACTAGAGGAGTGTTATGAATTAATAGAAAAGGTAAGCATTCCATTTTTTTCTCTGTAGTGATGTGTGCATCTGATCTTATTTTTACCAGTATATTTTTTATATGCATGTCTTTTGAGTGTAACTGTATTTAAAGGTCTTTTCAATTTTTTATTACGCATCTTTGAATTTTAATGATGAGCCAAAGTTGAGAGGCTCAGAGGGGCCAAATAGGTCCCCATGATACCCAAACATACTTATCATGTTTGCCAGTAGGTGGCAGGGTGCTTCCATTGACGCCCACACTTTAGAATACAGTGTCCCATCATTAACTAATTTCCCTTTAGTCCTTTTCTCTTAACATAAAAAAAACACATAGTGCTATTTTTAAGAATTTGTCAGAAATCTAGTGCTTCGTGACTCAAAAGTTAACAATACAGTCAAGATTTCAGCTGAGGATTATGAGCCGAGAGCTGAAATGATGGGAGAAGTAGTGATTTACAGGAGTGAGTGGAGGTGAGAAAAGTGAGTGAGGAGGGGAAAAAGAGGAAGCAAGAGGAGGAGGGTAGCTCAGACTGGGAGACCACAAGGGTAATTACCTGCGCCAGCCTGCCAAAAGCCCCATAAAACTGGAGTCAACAACACTGTAGTGTTACCTTGTGTGTCTGTGCGAGTGTTTGTGTGTGCCCAAGTGTGTCTAATGAGGGTACACATGCATTTAAATGCTGAACAAATTAAAGCAAGGGGGGAAAGGTAATGGGTTACTTCTTGGCACGAAGACACAGAGTTGGTGCAAAGGCCCAACGGAGCTGCTTTTCCAACTCAACTGAACTTGCTGGCACTGCTCTCATCCTCAAATTAGACATGGATGATGTTCCTGTGAGAGAACGAGCCCTCACATACACTGTGGTGATGCCTGCGTGTGTAGCCTAAACATGATTCCTTTTAAACAATTTTGCCCCTTTGTGCTACATTTCATACTCATGCTCTCTTTTGATGAAAAAACATTTTTGTCTTCTGTTCCACCAACAGAACTTAATGCTTTTGGGCGCCACAGCCATAGAGGACCGTCTCCAGGCTGGCGTGCCAGAGACCATCGCCACTCTGATGCGGGCTGACATCAAGATCTGGGTCCTTACTGGAGACAAGCAGGAGACTGCTATCAATATAGGTGAGTGGGAAGCACTTACAATGTCCACATGTCCAAGATGTGAAAGACAAGATGAGGTGCAAATGGCAGGCAACCTATTGCATATGTGGGTAAGACAAGTCTGCAGTGGAATGTTGTAGTCAGAGACAAATCTAGCCACAATATGGAAGTTCCCTTCAGTGGAGCAGTCTGATGTGAAGTACTGCAGAGAATTGCGTGTTTTGTGGAGTTAATTAAATCACGGTTAGGAGAAAAGTGTGCATTATGTGGGCTACGAAAAAGCCAGACATGCCTCCACTATCTCAGTCAAATATGCCACTTGACAAATGTGCCCAGTGTAGAAGAGCCCTTAATTTGTGCAGCAGTCACATGAGTATGTTTGGATTTCCTTGGCAGTTGTAGAGAAAGATGGTTACTGCTCAAAAAAGCAGACTTGAAATGAATACTCAAAATACACACAAAAAACACATGTAGCTCATTAAAAGTGTGGCACTCTACATTTACTAAGTCCTATATCAAAGCAACGTAAGGCTTTTTTCACACACTTATATGGGATTGATATAGTATGTAAATTCCATGCATCCAGACCTGGATCTGTGTTTAAAATATTTGTCAGTTGCTTGTTTTTCTTTGTTTATACGGTACATGATAAATCGGGATGGCGCACTACTGCAGACTTTTTATGAAAACTAAGGCCTGATGTGAAGTTGAGTCAGATGTTTGTGTGCATGTGTGTGAAACCCTCATTTTGGACCCTCTGCTATCCATTTCTCAGGTTACTCCTGTCGTCTGGTGACGCACGGCATGTCCCTCATCATCGTCAATGAGGACTCTCTGGATGTGAGTAGATCATTTGTGTCCCACTGACCCCTCCTGTGTCTCTGTACACTTTGTACTATAGTAAGACTGTTTAGTGCTAGAGAATGTAGAGGGGGAGCAGATAGGGTTGGGGGTATAAGTGGCGTTACCGTGGGAACCAGGGTGTGGTCTACACATAGATTGGTGGGTGGGGCTCTTTGTCTTCCCACAGGTGTAGGTAATTAAAGTCTCTGGTGTCCTTTGGGGAAAATAATGAAAAGAAACAAGTGGGGAACTGAACTGTCACTTTTGTCCATTTTTCTCTGTCTTACTTCCTGCTGCTTTGATGAATATTTACATACTGTGCCAGGCTTTCATCGAGCCGGAAATATTCTAACAGAGTATTGCGCTTGTCTTATTTAACAGTCTTCACACCCATTGAGCTAAAACAGAATGTACAGAATGTGTGCATTACTGGTCAATTTATGTCCCTGTTGCTATTTAGAGTGAGATCTCAGACAGTCTTAATCTCTAGATTAGATTTGGAACCCAAATTATGTGTGCTTTGCATTGAGGTTTCATGTATGACCGCTTGACCTAAGTGACTTGATCACTGTCATGTGAAAACATTCTGTTTCTCTCTCCTTTACACATACACTCCCAGATTCTCAGATGCATGTGCACACAATGCATTTGTTCACTTTGCGGAGTTGTGTGAAATACAGGAGAATATGGCGCATGGATTTTAGGCATTTTTGTGTGATTCAGTTTGTTTATGTGCGAAAGTGCCATTTGCAAGGTCTAGTGTGTTTCTAAACATAAATAGTGGAATGTCTGTGTTTTTACATGCATCATTTTCACACTTCATTCAAACAGATGGTGAGTGTCCTGGACTGTTTTTTTTTTTTTTTTTTTAATCTGTGGTTAGCTCATTTAGTTTGTAACTGCATAACCTCACACCTACTGTAAATCACATTTACATTTCACTGAGTAACAGATGTAGCTGTAAAATACTGCTGTTCATCAAAGCAGTGTCTGGATGCTCCCAGACTCTGGGATCTTGTGACCTCAATTAGTGATTTTAATGTCTGGAATTGGTGAGGAAAACTAATAGTAAGTACTATAAGTGGATCTCTCTTAAAAGGGTTTAGGTGATTTTGTTAGATGCTGTACCATGTTTTACGTACTGCACCTACAGTACATGAAAAGGAAACACTGTAATCCCTTTTTCTCTGGAAAGAAAAATCTTCTGGTCATGAACAGCTTGAAATGGGGCAGGATGTAGCCATGAAGGATGTAAGCTGCAGCTGAGTTGCGCTGTCTAAAGATGGGACCTCCAGTATAAACAAAATAAAAGACTGTGGAGAGAGTGGTGGGTTCAAGTGGCTGAGTAGGCAATTGAGCATTTACAGTAGAGTGTTGTTTTTTGTGGGTTTTTTTTCAGGTTTTTTTTTTTTTTACTTCAGTTTATTTCTAATTTTTTTTTTTTTAAGATATGAACTGAACAAAGAAAACAGTACTTTTACACCAGTAAAAATATCCTAAACCATTTTCTCTGAAAATGAGGGGGTGTGCATTACAAAATGGACTTGCACGCACTGTGACTGGAACTTTTTTCGATGCCGTACCCTGATGTTCTGGTGCCAGATGCAGACAAAGACTTTCCAGTCAATGCACTCCATTTAGCAGCAACTTAAGCAACTTGACTGGGTAAAGAATCCATCTTTCAACTGTAATGCCTGGCTTTAGTGCACTGTAATGGGTCCTTGAGAAAGTTTTTGAACTGGTACCAACTCCAGCGGTGATGTTCTGTAACTGACCTTGGCTTTGTTTTAGAGAAAGGCACACACAAAAGGAAACGTTGCATTTTAGAATGAATAAAACACATGTTCGTTTACGTTATAGGATGAAAAAAATGTTATAATTATACAGTGGTTTCTTATCAGATGGTGTGTAATACTTGGAGACAGGAAAGTAGACAAGGACAGCTGTTTGACATGAAATATAAACCATCAAGCATTACCGCAATTTTTCATCTAACAACTGCACCATGTACAGTGTGCTTTATTGCTTACTGCATTTATGGCATACAGTCATGAGTCTGTAAATGCAGTTAATTTCAAATAAGTTTGGTAGTTTATAGAATAAAATGCATATAAGATATAGAGAGATAAAAGATGAGAGTGGAAAAAGAACAGACATGATATTATAATATAAAAATTATATAAAGATGCAACAACAGACATAACAAGAAAACAACAACACAGGATGTGCAACAGCATAAAAACAATATAAAGAACAGAAAAAGACAAAAAACATAAATGGACACTCAGAAACAGTCCTTTGACAGTGGAAGAGAAAAATGTAGATCTACGGCAACCCATGACATATTTCTGTAAGTATGGGTCTCAAGGTCCTTTATGCCATTCATTACCTGAATTTACAGAACAACTGCTTTATGGTATAAAAATATGACATGACAGGAGATTCTGGCCCCTCACTATCTCACACATAAGCAGCAGATAATCATATTTACTCTCCTAAACATGAAGAAATCATCATCATCATCATCATCATCATCATCATCATCATCATCAACCTTTATTTATATAGCACTTTTCATACAAATAAATGCAACACAAAGTACTTTACATAAGAAAGAAAAGAAAAGAAAATAATAATAAAGATAGATAATAAAGCATAACAAAGATAATAATAATAAT
>JAPQRQ010000014.1:18215139-18228687 GCA_037367365.1 Apogon talboti | reverse complement strand
AAAACACATCTGGAATCACACTCTACGTTCTACGCTCTCACCCCGTGTTTAAGAAGCCCCCCCCTCTCCCTCCTCACCTCCTCACACACACACACACACACACACACACATACACTCATGACGAGGGCCACGCCGCAGGAAAAACACTCCCATAACGAGCTACAAACACTGAAATAACACTGTTACCCTAAGTGAGATGTTTCTAATGAGCGCAGTGGAGCAGCGTGACACAGGCAGACGCAGGAGAAGGACACCATGAAACAAGACGCAGGCATGTTGGATTCACCCGCCCACAGAGGACGAGGCCATTTTGGATGGTGGTCAAGCTTTCCCTCTCCGTCCATGTATTCTTTCATGAGAGGAGTTTGTTGTACGACCCCGTGTTCACTCAGCTTTTGTGTGAGAAAGTGAGTGTCTCCTGGTCTGAAGCGTGACTATATATACATTTAATAAGGGCCTGTGCGGTGGAGTAATAGGCGGTTGGGCTCGGCTATGGCACAGGGAGGAAATGTCAGCAACAGATAGAGAGCTAAGAGAGCTGAGAGAAAACAAATTGATTCCCTGAAATTGCCACCTCATCTGTTCTGATTGAGACTTGTGTAAAGGAAGTCTGCTGCAGCCTTCATTTACATAAGTGTGTCTCTGAGAGACAGTCTCAGCTGTTCTCCTCACTCTGTCTCAGTTGAACTGGTACCAATGGTGGATCAGAAATGCTAAGCTAACCTCAGCAGCTGACAGACAATACACACTTAAAGTCTGTTTAATCTGTACATCTAAGTGTAAAATGTTCAAGGCTCATTTATTGTCATTCATTCAATGTAGCACATGAAGAACGAAATGTGATCTTAGGTCCCAATAATAACACAATAGGATAAAAAAAATAGTAAACACACACTTATGCATGTTCTTCTAATCCTGATAGAACATGCACCTCAGCCCTGTGTGTCAAAAGTTCCTAATTAAAGAATAGTAGCTTTTCATAAATATATTTTCTAAACTTACAAAATTGTGCAATTTAAAAAAACTATTGATGATATTGATGTAAGTGTATAATGTCCATCTCACAGTACATTAAACTATTAATATAAGCAATCAATACAACAAATAACACAAACATACATACATTGTGATTGTTCTGAAAAGGAATTATTGCTTGATAAATAATATGATGAATAAAATGATAAATATAGGGTAACAATGGTCTGTTTGTTAAAATAATGAAAATAAAATGAGAAAATAGGTTGTAGATTACTGTCATTCACCAATGCAAACAGAGAATTCAACTATGTGTAATAATTCACCTTATTTGCATATGGGGTCAGGAGTCATTGTCATTTTTAGGTGTTTTAGAGATGTTACTTATAACAAATGTGTTCATCATATCCTCTTTTTAAAACACTATATAGGAAGGCTGAGTTCTCCAGTACCATCGCTGATCTCCAGGTGGAAAATAACCTTCAGATCCTCTACCTGTTGATACTGATTTTTCCTTTCCCCAGATTCAGAACGGCTCCTTCAGCTGACGGAGCCACTGTTGTTATGTTTGGGGGGACTTTTAGATTCTTCTGGGTTTCTGTTTCTGCCATCAGCCTCTTAACCAGCTCCATGTCTGACTGAGGTCTGGTGTCTGTCTGAGGCTTTGAATCCTCAGCCTCTTATCTTTAAGCTGTTGCATCTCTGTCAGATCAGTGTCATCCAGGAATTCAGTGGAAACCATCCTGGTCTCTCGGTTGCTGGGGTCATAACTTTTCAACGTCTCTTTTATATTAGAGCTGTTGGTGCCACTCCTCCGTACTGGCTCCTCATGTCATCTCTGTAATCCACAGAAATGAGCCTCGACAGTTTTTCAATATTTTGTTTCGCCCTCAAAATGGAAGCACTATTTCTTACCCTCTTAAGACTACTTCAGCTCTTCTACTCACCCCCCTTTTTTTTTTTTTTTTTTTACTGTGCAACTTAATCAGGATGAAAGACAGATGGAGAAAAAGTAAGTAAAGGAAAATATGACTCCTCCTCTTTCACATTTTATAAAATAAAGCTTTTGAAATGAGAGGAATAACTCCTTGAGAGACTGAGTTTCATTTGGAGCTCAGAACCTTTTAACCAAGACCATGTGCCACTTCTGGGCAGGCTTGTGAGTACGTATTTTCATGTGTATGTGTGTGTATTTCAGTGATGGCGGGTCAGGTTTCGGCTCTGAGGGGAGGTGCTCGGTGCTGTAAGGGAGAGAACAGTGCTGCGGTAGGTAAATAGGGCCCTGACCCAGGCCTGCCAGTGGAACGCTCTCTTCTCTCTCTGCCAGAATCTTTTCTGTTTTGTTTTTGTGTTGTTTTTTTCTTTCTTTTGCAAGACTTGGGGGGCTGAGATGGGGTGGGGTTGGAGTTTAGGTGGAGGGGGAATGTGTGTGTGTGTGTGTGTGTGTGTGTGTGTGTGTGTGTGTGTGTGTGTGTGTGGGGCTGGCTATTAACGAGCACCATCGTTTTTCTAATTAGTGCTTTGGGGAATATTTTCTTAAGGACTGTCGACCCTCCCTGTGGAGCTTTTTGGGGGAGAAGTACATATGTGTGTGAGTGTGTGTGTGAGTGTGTGCTCGTATGCGCGTGTCAAGATGCACATACAGTACGTGTGTGTATTTGTGTGCAGTTCTGTGTCTGACCTGGTTTTCATTCTGTGGTTTTTTTTCAAGAAACTCTGCAACTTTATTTTCTCTCCTTACACAAACTGTACTTATATGATGTTAAACGCTCAGACGCATATTATTGTTGCATCCTGAAAGCATGGATGGACACACACCACGCACAGAGTCACACAGTCACACACACTCTTTACTCCCAGTTCATTAAATCGAGGGGTTTCAGATCCTCTCTCCTTCCTGTATTCTCAGAACTCAAGAGCAAAGGAAACTTTCCTTTCTCTTTTCTTCCCTCTCAAAACTCTCTTTTCTCTTTTCTTCCCTCTTCTGCTGTTTCTTTTCAGCGAGTCTGCTGCTCTCGTCCTAGCTTTGATCCCCCCTCTTCCACTCTCCGACCCCTCCTACCCCTCCCAGGGCCTCCAGCCAGCTCACTGGAGCGGTTTCCTGAGTCTGCCCAGATTAATGAGTGTAAGTTGGTGTGTATGTGCGTTTGAGAGAGAAAGAGAGGGAGAAGGAGGGAGAAAGAATGCCTCAGTGTACCACAAATTGTGAGTGTGTGAGTTTGCATACTGTACAAGCTAGTCTGTGTGTGTGTATTTGATGTGTGGCTTCCAAACCAAACTTTATTTTGTGGATTTTTTTCTAAGATCATCAAAGTAAGTGATTCCACAGAAGGCTGGCTTTCTTGTTGCATCTGGGCCATTTTAAAGAATTCCCAATCACGAGGCTGCCGGGATACGATTGCAGTCAAGCGGCAGGCGTCTGCATGAAAAAAACCCCAAAATGACCAAAATGCTCCTGATCTCACCCTTGTGACACTGTAACAGGGTAAATATAAAGAGCTGGGACTCAAACATCATTCACATAAAGCTCCAGTGAGGCTGAGAGTTTACAAACTGAAAACAATCACAATAATATAACTGATTAGAATTCCACCATGAAAACACAAAGTGCTAAAAATAATCCCCTGATTGGAGCCATGTGTTGAATTTGGGGCGGTGGGGGTAAGGTAGTGTGTGTGTTTGTACTGTGGTGGGTCGGAGAGAAAGGGAGGAGGCAGTAGAGGGTGGTATGAATCAAACCAGAGAGAAAAAACAGTTTGTCTTTTCTCTGAGCTCTGATAATAACGCCACGTGAGTCCCCTCTGCACAGCGTTTATTTACTCTCACAACTCACAGTGTACACACTCTCACTCTCACACACATACACGCGCAGTTACGCACTCTGTCGTCAGCACGGCACAGACGCCTTCCAGCAGACTCTCAAATATGGACATAAACATGTAATCACAACCATGCATGGTCCAGTACGGGCAGAGACGCACTTTCTCACCCCGCTACCTTCTGACACACAGATGGAAGGAGGAGTGATGGAGAAGAGGGAGCTCGTAATGACCAGGTGGTTTTAGTTAAGATGTATTCTACCTGAGAGCATGAAGGGGAAAAAAAAATAGAGCATGAATAATTTTCTTGGCCAGGTAAATTTCCAGGAAGCTCAACTTGGGTGGTTCTGTGTTAGAGTAAAAGTGACACAAAAAAACAGAGAATACAGCCAAATAAATTAGTATAGAGGTTTAGGTAATATGTCTGAGTATGTAGCAGTTTCAGAAAGTGTGACACATAAACCTTTTAATAAAGAGTTATTTTTGTTGTTGGGTGCAGATCCACTTTTAACAGTAGTGGGTGAAGTCCACTGCTTAAGTAAAAGTACTACTCCACTACAGTATGCACGTAACAACTTATATATAAGTAAAAGTAGTGTTTCTAAAGTGATACAGCTCTTATCAGTGTTTTATGATTCTAAATGATTCCTTCATATGCTTAAAGAGTTAATTTAAGTCTCTTTTAAAGGATCAAGAAAGTAATACACTTGGTCAATGTGATTATGTCCACATTTACACTGAAAATATTTTTTAACTTGCTCTTATTAACGCTTGAGCTTTCTTTTATTGTATATACCCAGGTACTGTATTTATGTATTTTTTTGCATTATATGAGAGTTGTCAGGTTGTTGTATCTTTATTTGTTGGAATTATTGTCTACGCTGCTCTCTCAGGTCACTCTTAGAAAGTATACTGTTGCCTATGAATTTGGAATTAAATATTTTTACCTCTTCTCATGAAATGATTGTGACAATGTGATTGATTCTTGATAGATTAAGTGTAATCATTGCACCAGGTCAAAGGTCATTACTGATATGTATAAATAGGAATTGTTTATGGGCAACAGTGTAGTTTCAATTAGGAAACAACACATAACTGTCAATACAAATACAAATATATAAATGTGTTGCATTTACAGTTGAACCAATTTATATTACTTTATATACTGTTGTTTAACCCACAGCAATGCATCGTGTTCTGTAAGATCATCATATATCCTGTGAGAAACACACAACCTGTTTTCATCTCTGTGACGATGCATTTTACAGCTAAAACCAAGAGGGTTTTCAAAGATTTTATTTAACTTAAGTAGTAGGGGAACTTTCTCAGCCTTCTCTTTATCTCCCAAACTTTGAGAATCAACACATTTACAGGGTTTCCGCTGGACATAACAGCTTTGAATAATAAGTAATCTGCATGCATTCCCACACACTGATATACAAGAAAACAACACAGGTGTCCTCTCAACCTGGCAGCCCAAACACAGCTTTTTAAAACAGCTTGTAATGATTACTGAATGATTTATTAACCTTAAACAAAGCACTTAGTCCATTTCGTAAACTAATGAAGAATAAAAGCCCAGTTGTCTTGGAGTGTATGCTGGAAAACAAGGTTAAAGCCATTAGCGGGTAAACAGAAGATGCAGTAAATCAATATGAGATTCACCCGTGGAAAGAGCTGCTCAAATTACTTTGTTCAGTCATGTTCGAGTTCCCATCCAGTTCTCTGCTGTGACTCTCCAAGCCCATTTTGGCTCGTATAAGTCAGTAAGGGCCTTATTGTGTCATCTACCATCAGCTCTTATCTATCTGTTATAAATGAGGCAGCTGCCATGGCAACAGAGTGAAAACACTGTCACATCTGGTCTGTGTGTACATGTATCTCCGAAGCCATAAATCCTTGCTGGAGGGAGCATCACTGCTGCCTAAAAAATAATATCTGTGAAGCACGTCGGCCTGTGTAAACTGTGGATTT
Organism: Apogon talboti; assembly: GCA_037367365.1. Classification (NCBI taxonomy): domain Eukaryota; kingdom Metazoa; phylum Chordata; class Actinopteri; order Kurtiformes; family Apogonidae; genus Apogon; species Apogon talboti. Next base: position 18,222,919 of record JAPQRQ010000014.1, on the reverse strand, counting down.
GGTCGTCACGCACTGTCAGGCACATCCACACTGACGTTACACTAAAGGAGGTGAAGACATTTTAGTAGAGATTATTGCAGGCGCACAATCAGAATGTGTGGGAAAGGATGCTGTGACTGATAGTGGTTCAGAGATCTGTCTGTCAGCAGGAACGAGCACTCTGTATGACAGCCCGGAGGAAAGTGGGCGGGATATCCTTTGGGAGCACGTGGTTGGACAGCGGGCTAGAAGGCAGTGTCTGCTTATTTGATAAGAAGTCGTCCGTCAGGAAGGAAAATAAACAGTCGAGCGTGCTGCTACTGCAGAGCCAGAGGAAGAGCTGTTACTAGAGCACAACACAATATTTATACTGCTGGACAGACACACATCCTCAAAGGCACCCTCACACTCACACACACATGTACCTGCACATTTAGGGGTGAATTATCACAGACATGAACGGAATTTATACACAAAGGTGATAATAGCATCAATAAAAGTTTTAGCTGAGATTGTGGCAACTGCACTTTTTTTCTGTGTTTATATACATACACGTATACAAACATGTATAGAAATAACATCAGTGATTTTCAATGAGATTCCAATCTTTAGGCGTAACCAGGTCACGGCCCGGGGGGGCAAAGGGAGACCAGACACTCCTCCTCCCCTAACCCTCTGTTTCAATAGAGTCCTATGGGAGAAGTGACTCAGTTCCCTGAATAATCAGCTATTTTGTGAAAACTAATGGTTACATAACTTCTGTGAGGATCATTAACATCTTATGTACAGACTTGTACATTACGATGACACTTGATAAGATTCAGCATTATCTAAGTGAACGTTTTGTGTGACGTGACAGTTTGAGGTGTTCCAACCATTTGCAGCGGCTCTACAGTCTATGAAGAAGCTGAACCATGGACAAAACACACAGGACTTTTTATATCTGTTTTCCTCTTTATCATAAAAACCAAAGGTAAAAATAACAAAACTCGCCAAACATGTGGCAGAGTGATGAAATCCACCCTCCTGAATAACAAGATTAGACCTTATGAGAGACTTTGGTGATATCAGGGAACTGATTGGATTGGCCCACAGCAGTACATGTGGATGCAGCTGTTCCATTGTCTTCAACAGTTAAACCACATTGGAAACTTTCACCTTTAGTATGTATTTTTGATTACAAACTTATGAAAAGCCTCCTGGAACCATATCCACATACAACAGGAAGTCAGCCATTTTGGATTTGCAGTATAACTTCTATAACTTCAGTTTTTTCAGCCGTTAGTCATTTCACAGTTGTCATATTTCTCAGTGCCATCCCAAGATATTTGTGACAGCTAATTTCAATGTCTTACCATTAAAGAGACAGCTGTGACTCAGACTTACACAATCCTATCTATCTAAAATTCTCATTTATAACAGCCCAGTCATGAACACGTCGTATCATAGCGCCACCTACTGGCTACAGGAAGCCTGCCTTATATGGTGCATCATCATTTTACAACTAATACATGTTCTCTTGCACCTCACTGTGCAACATCTAAGTAGGATCCAGCCATACAGTCACAATAAAAACCCCTCGATTGCAGTGTGACATGACGTGCACGAAGGTCTGAGAGCTGATCATCACCACGTGCTGCATTCAAGGGTCACTGTGTAATATGTAGTGGCGTATGGCAGTGAAATATCAGTCTCTCAAATACTCAAATATAGTAGTGATGGTGATATACCTTAACCCTGGATGCCGCCTCCATAATATGTATAATATGTATAGCATGTCCATAATCTGTATAGCATCGTTCATATTATTTCCATATCCCCTGAATATTTCTATATTCTGTCTATACTAATATATAACCACTTCACTCTACATAATCCTACTATCCCTGCCCTTTGTATTTCTGATTAGATGCCAAACTTCATTTCCTTACCTGGTACTTGTACATGTGTGTAATGACAATAAAGTTGAATCTGATCTGATCTGATAAAGAATGAGAACATTTAAAAAATAAAAACAAAAAAGTCTATTTTGAGCTTCTGTAGAGATATAGCAGTGTAACATGTTGGACTGACTCCCTTGTTACATAAACACAGCTCATTCTAAGGTAAAGAAAACACAACAGTTCTTATTTTCAGGTAATTATACATCCATGAAAACCTAATGGTGAAAACTAATTTTTATTTCTGCAACCAGATTCCCCTAAGTCTACACATTGAACCATTATTTGCAATATTAAGTTCATAGAATGGCCCGTTTAAGATGAAACACTATTTCTTTACACTTTTTCTTATATGTCCCTGAAAGTACCAGTCTGTTTAGGCCTCTAGCAACAACTCAACTCAACTCAGAGGCTTATCGGAGAAAATCACTTCAAGGTTGAACCACTGGTTTAGACATCTTCATTAAAACGGGCTATTTGAAGATTTTATCGCTGCTTCAGGGAAACTGTGATGGACATTTATCAGAGCTTCCTGATTGTAAATACAGTTTGGTTTGCAGTTGAAATCAGGTGCTTTGTTGAGGTATAAGAGATGCTGATCTGAGCCTTCACTTGTTTTGGAAGCGGTAGTTGGTAGAGTAGTTGCATCTTTGTGAGGAGTTTTAGTCATTGTGCCACAGTGTGCGTTCAGCCTCTGTGTGACAGCATCTATGGAAGCCTGTTTGTTTATTTAGATAAGAAAGGAGGGGAGAGCCCAGGGACTGTCAGAGTCCTGACCTCCTGGCTCTGAGGCCCGCCCTCTGGCTGTGAGTGACAGATAGCATCAGTGCAGCTCCTTATCAGAGCCCAGGTCCCGAGGGGGCGGCGATGAGGAGGGACATGCCAAGGCAGGAGGGCACAGCTACACACAAACATATTCACAAAGTCTATACATTCACAGGTATAGTCAAAGCCCTGTTGTGATTTAAGGAGAAAAACTATATGCCACACATTTTTAGAGCGTGCTCTCACTTACACATTCACTTCTTTTCAGATTTAGTCACAATATGAGTGGATGAGTGGGCGGCTTGTGTATGTGTGTGGGTGTGCGTTATTACTCTTGGATAGTAGGCCGCTCTGTGTTTGCGGCCTGTGTTTGAGAGTCTCTGTAAGTCATTTGGTGTGTTTTTTGGAGGGGGTGAGATCATGCTTCGCCGCTGACACTGAACATAAAGACGCATTGAGTGGAGTGGGACCATAGGCCAAGTCTGGAGGTAAGGGGAAACAGGGATCTGTGTATGTGCGCACACACACACATACACACACATACACATACACACACACACACACTTTCTCTCTCAGGGCAGTGAGTGTAGAGGGCTCCCAAGGGCCAGGGGGACTATCGTTTTCCCCGTTAATTATGACCGTCTGGCAGGCTGGAAAGCAGGAAGTCAGAGAGGGAGAGATGGAAAGAGGGAGGGATGGTAGATAGATGATAGGAGGGAGAGGGTGGGGGGGGGGGGGTGAGAAAGTGAGTCAAAATAAGGGAGGAGAAGTGAAAGCCAAGATGGATGATGGGAGGAAAGAGGGAAAATATGAGAGGGGAGGCGAGTTCTAGAGAGGATGGGGGAGTGATAGAGAGACAGATCCAAATAAAACCATATGCACTGACGGTTTGGATGATAAAACCAGGTGCTTGATAAAAGGTGGAATGTCAACATCGCTTTTTACTCTGATCTCTTTTCAGCCATGTCAGGTTTTTGGATGTTTTTTTCCTCCCTCCTCTGCTCTGTCTTCTCCATCACGTTGCTCTGACGTTTACTCCCCGACTTCTGATATACAACTTACACTCCACGACCTCGGCTTTTCTTCCACCTTTTGACCCTTCCACCAACACCGGCTTGTGCCTATAACTTAACTTTACTATCCAGCCTTATGTACCATCCTGCTCCTCTGATGGGCCATTCTTCATGGGACTCCCATGAGAGCAAAAACATGCAGAGGTACAAGGAGCAACACACCAGGCTGTATATTCAGATATTAGTGTTTGTTGTTAAAAACAGTTAAGCGCTGTACGGACAGACCGGGGCCGATCCGGGCCGACCCGCAGGCCAAGAAGCTATATGAGCTGACTGGAGCTGAGCTGAGTAGAGCGGATCTGGGATTTAACTGGCCCCAGGTCCAATTAGGATTGTCTGCTGCATCTGGACACAGTTAGAGTTCGAGTCAAAACTCACACTTGACTCCAATAGGGATATAAAATCACAACTTTTAGAGTATAGGCCCGTTAGCTTTTAAGTGCCTGCCACAAAAGTGCTGGACAATATTTACTGCTGTGCTCCAGTCATAACATAGCTGCACTGATAAAACCTGAAAGAGGAGAAGGCAGCTCGAGATGAAGTGAGGCTGGCGTGCTGCTGTCGGGTCCTGTCAATAGAAGAATTTTTCCATGTTGCAACATACTAGTTATGTTTGAGAGTTCGCTGAGGGCAAACAATTACTGGGAAAAAAGATCTGCAAGATGTGCCTTCAAACATCTAATAAGTGAACAGACTCATGGGTATCTAGAGAGACAAACACAACAGCATCAGGGGATTTATAGTGTATTGTTTTATGCAGCAGAGTAAATAATAAAATAAAAAAGTGATGTTTAGAATTTATAGGCAGACAGAAGCCTTGCTCTAATGTTGAAATGTGAGGATTATACTGTATATAGTCTGTATCAGTGGTGGTTGTGAAATGCCAAGAGTGATGCATTTTCAGTAGTTTGACTCCCAGCTCTGCAGTTCTATTCTGTTTATGGCTTCTAGTATAATCTGTTCAGAGTCCTGCACAAAGGGGACTTCTGTTTCTGTACTTTCCTACAGTGAAAAAAGTGCAGTTGCATTCTTAGGTATCAGGCTTACCTTCTGCAACAGCTGGCTCCTGATGAGTTATGCAGGAATATAGGTCTTTATGCCTGCGCTTGATGAAGACAATGAAAACAAATACTGTTGTACTTTTAGTTCACACCCACCTAAATTTAACTTATTCTGGCTCATACTGTATCATCTTATATCAAAATTCTCCTTATTACAAGTTTTTTTTTTTTTTACAATAGTCATAGTTTTGACCATTTACATTTATTTGATATTTGTTTCACTCTTACTGTCAATGAAATATCAAATAAAGGTGGAATGTTGTAGTTATTCATGAACTTGTTTCTGTGTACATTTCATATGCTTCAGCTTGCATGTAGTTGATTAATTCATACTCTATAGATTTTTTATTGATGGCCTATTTGGTCATAGTTGTGATTGTATATTTCCACTGCTATTAATGTAATAATACATGTTTTTGTTTGTTTGTTTGTTTCTCTCCTTTTTTGTGTGTGGTGTATGAAACACACTGAAGAGATTTATCCTAATAAATTTAATAAATAAATATACTATACATAGGTTTTTTTCCATTTAATAAGGATTTTCTAAGGTTTTTTTCTGACTATATGACGATTTTCTGGATCAGATGTCTAATAGGAGCATCTTTGGTCATGTAAAAAGAAACAAAAAATTATTGGTTAAGAATCGTTTTGTAAACCTTGGGCTCACATCACTGAGTCCAACGGAAAGTTACACATCTCATCTTTAACGGTGACCCACTTTGACGAAGCGGGTAGAGTTCAAGCGGTGAAGTCTCTGGAACAAACAAGTAAAAACACCGTAAATAACATAAACCGAATGAATCTCAACAAACAAAATGTCATCCCTGCCTTGATGCAAGAACTCCCGTGCAATAAAAAACAGTTGGGGAAAATTATATCCCATCGTCTCAGTGGAGATATGAGGCACTTCTCTGGAGGAAAACAACATCTAATCAGAGCAGTCACACAGCACATTCCACATCATGACACACACACACTAACTCACCCTGAGGTCCGACCCCACCTGAGCCTGGCTCTCTGTCTCAACAGCACAATCACACTGGAATGAGAAGCAATAACAGCCTATTACTCCCTATATCCCTCCAACTTCCAACACACACACACACATGCACACACACAGCTTTACATCAGTAAGAATGGAAAAGAACAATAAAATCTCCGGATATGAAAAGCTCCTGAGGCGACGATGCATAAAGATGCTCCCCCCTTTGCGTGGGTGTTTGTGCGCTTTAAAGGGAGACATCTGAAAGGAAAAGACGCCATAAATCTCTTCTCTCTCTGTTGCATGAAGAATTTTGATTGTGTGTCTTGATGTAAAGCCCAAGGCAGAGTTCAGCACGAGCGGAATGAAGCAAAAGTGTTTAAGTAACATGTAAGGTAAAATTTTAACAGGTTTTTGCCATTTTTAATGACATTTTATGACCTTTATGTCCATGCAAAATCAACAATTTGTGCAGTGTCGTTGTAAGCACCTTCGCCGATTCAGTTTTGATGAACTAGCAATTTTCTCCACAGGCTTCTCATGCAGTCTCACAAACAGTACTTGAATGATATCACATTATTTACCCAAACCCCATTTTCATAACTACCCATGCTGATTAATTTGGTTACAGCTGAGTTGCTAATAATGCAAGTGGTACAAGTGGTTGAAATATTTTGGTTATATAATGTAAATACTATTGAATGAGTTTATTATGATGTGGTATAGGCCTGTTTTTTCATTGTCCTGGTTTGAGTGAGTATTTGAAACTTCATTATGTTAAGTTATTGATGAGAAATGGGGGTGGGATTAAATAAGTTTTCTTCTTCCCACTCCATTTATAGTGGAAATGAATGACTTTGAAATATTGAGCTTGCATGTATTCTGTTGATTGTATTTACATTATAAGATACTGTTGCTGCAAATAAATGAAGTGAATGAATGAATGAATGAATGAAATTAAGGTATTATGCATAAAGTAATGAAAGAATTACATGTAAAAACTTTGTTGCAACATGTTTTTCAGGTAAAAGTATTATAGTTGAAGAATTTACAAGCAAATCTTATAGAGATGTTGCTAATGTTTAAGTACTTTATGATAAAATGAACAGAGCTTAGTGTAGAAGATTCAAAACCTTTGCAAAAAATGTGTAAAAATGTTTTGTTCTGGCCACAATATTTTTTTTTTTTTATCAAAAATGCAGGAATGTTACTTTAAATACATTTGTAGTACACTCCCCCCATTGACTTTAACATTAATCATGTACAAGAAGCTTCAGTTCAGAGGTCATAAAACACCATAATTCACTGTGAAGACATTTTCCCATGTGCTTTTTCCATTTTTTTTTAATTGAATAGCTAAGTTAAGAACATTAGGGGAAAAAAATAGATGACTCCACCTCGCACTGGACTCCACGCTCATGCTGGACAGCTTTGACATGTGCTCTGCAGTTTTTCAGCCTGCGAGAGTTTATTTTTAGACATTTAAGCTAAGAAAACGTCAAGACGTAGCACTCCTTCCAATGCACTGTTGACTCTACCTCCCATCTCGCTTCATTTAATCCTCTATTCAGATACTGTAATGGTATTATTTGTCATGAACAGGGAGGCCTCAGAGGATGACACCGGGCCAGTATAGAGACACCTGTTATTTGAATGTCGGAGTTATTGTAAAGATCTGAACCATGACTGAGGGTGTTTATGCAGCGACCAGCAGCACATTGCTCCTGTCAGTGCAGATGAACCATGAAACTTCTGTGAAGCTTTCTTTAGGTTGTTTGTCAAGAAAAAAAAAGTCAAATTCTCCTCATCACCTCATAGAATAGTGTGCAATATTACTCTTGTGTTCATATGTGCACTAAAAGACCTACTTGTTGCCATAAATAACTGCTCCTCTGATCCATGTGAAGATGTTTTTGAGCAGTGTGTGTCCAGCGTAAAAGAAAGAGAACAAAATCTCATTCTGTACGCTGTGATAAGTGA
>JAPQRQ010000014.1:18201944-18212489 GCA_037367365.1 Apogon talboti | reverse complement strand
GTCAGTGTGAGTGAAATGCCCCCTAAATAAGAAAAACAACTGTTACTTGTATGAATTTAGCACTAGAATCACAGATTGATAAAATTTTCCAGTGTGTGTTTTTTCCATTGTGCATTACTTTGTTTTGTGTAGTGATGGGCTGACACATGCACCCACAGCAATGTAAAAATCTCTGAAGCTCTTGGATGAAACACCATTCATAAATGCAGTATATTCACTCATTTGGTGTTATGGTGATGGCAGAGGAAGATAACATGTCCATCCAAAATCTCCCATGCACTACAAACACTCTATTAATTCACATTATGTCATTTACTGATTACATTTTAACATAATAAGTATTAGCCGATGCTGGGATAGGCTCCAGCGCTCTATGACCCTCTTGAAGACTAAATGGTTCTGAAAATTAATGAAGAAATATTAGTAAAAAAAAAAAAAATCTAACTCTATAATGTAAATACGGATCTAATTTTTTGACTCTCCACATAGTTCTTAATCTTATTTAATATGTGACACTTTAATGAGACTTGTCATTGTCATTACTATAAAAATGTCCATCACATCATTATGTCAGTTTATTATGAGCTATAATGCTGCAAACAATGACAGATGTTACTGAGGGGAAATAAATCACGGCAACAAAATGGCATTCAAAACAAAAGAGCAAGAATGACTGTTGCAAAGAATCAGTACACAATGTTCAAAAAGGAAATGCTACAAAAAACAATAGCCAGAAACAAGTTTGAGGGACTTTGATACAAAAAGAATTGTCCTTTATTACCTATAGACACCTCCATCTATGTATTTTAACAACACGGGGAATTTCATGTCTCCCAGCCTTGTCCTTGATGAGCACCTAAATACTTTATATACATCTACATTTTGTGTTTTTGACCCAGTTAAATGTCTACTACTAATTTTATTTTCTAAAGTATTTGTGACTTTATTATTAATAGGTTAATTGATCAATAACCATACAAATGTTAGAGTGTATAAAAGATGGGGTTATCCTTATGTCTTGTTTTAATTCATATTAGAGTCAAAGTGTGCTTATTGGGTACACCTATACACTACAAAGCTCAAGTGTGTGAGTGTGAGTGAGTGTGAGTGAGTGTGAGTGTGAGTGAGTGTGAGTGTGAGTGATTCTTTCTGGTTTTGTCACACTGAGGAAGTGACACAGCTGCTGAGGTCAGCAGGATACAGAGAGAAAGGGAGACAGAGGGTCGTTGCCATGGCGCCCAGCTAAACAATGGAGTGAGGAGGTTAGAGAGGAGACAGCATCGCCTGACTGAGACCCTTGAGCGGAGAATGAGGAGAGATCACCTCATACTTTACGTCCACACTGTCCAACAATACAGCCTTCAGGCCCGGGACAAATTCACACCTGACAGCGGACACCCAAAACTCACCCAGCGTCCTCACTCGGGCCCTTTGTTGGCAAAACGCACAAATCACGCCACATGCTCACACTCCGCTGATGCCCCCTCCTCTGCTTCTCACTCTCCATTACTTTCATAACAACATTTATAATCATCTACATGACAATCTGTGTGGGGCTCTATAGTGAGGTTCGGGGGTGACAGGGGTTAGCGCTGAAGGGAAGCAGTGCATGCTGGGATTGCGGCCTGCTGAGAGAGTGGCATTCTGGGAGGCAGTGTCCTGTGGGCAGGGCCTCTGGGGGATGCAGTATGGTTAATAGGCCTTTCATGGCTGGCCTACAAAGCCTTTTGTCCCGGGCTAATTCATCCTGCCCAGCATGGAGAGATGGAGAGGGGGGGAGGGGCACCATGGAGGGGTTTTTTTTGGGGTTGGGAGTCCCCGTATTTCTCTGCTCTGCTTGGGTAATGCAGCCCGGGGTGGCGCTAGCGTGAGAGAGCCACTTATAAACACACCTCTGCTTGGTAGCAACAACACCAAAACATTGGCAAAGCCTGGGAAGCAAAGTTAAATGGCACCACAACACTGGAAAACACCAGGAGGCACCACCTGAAACATCCTGCTGGGTTTTGATAACATATGACGCCTCAAGTGTGGGATTTAGTGCAGGTATTTATCGTAACATTGGTGTGACTCAAACACATCGCCTCTGCTGGGTCTAAAACAAGCGTCCTCAAACAAGCAAGCACACCTGAACAAGAGCGGCAGGTGTCGTAAAATGTTGCTGCTGGTCAGTGAATAGAACCCCACTGCTGGGTTACAATAACCCCTCAGGTACATCATGGTGGGAGTTCCCGCATTCACAGAGGCGAGACGCGGCCAGATTCCCACCGACAGACCCCCCTATCAAACCCTGTGATCTCGGAATAGTCAGTTATTAATGAACTGGACAGGAACGGCCCCCCATCGGCTCAAAGTGTGCTGATTGAAGTGGAGAAGAGAATTCCAGAGCGAGAACAGGGGGGTTTGAACTGTGATCACTGTGCTATGAGAGTGTGTGTGTGTGTGTGTGTGTGTAGGTGTGTGTGTGTGTTGCACGGTCCTGACCGGGCCTGTCCCGTCCACAACAGCATAACACAACACAACACAACACTGCACAGCTGCACTGGAGAGCCTGCAGGCCTCAATGGACGGGGGTCAATACAAACTCTGTGGGGACCAACGCATACCAAATCAGGGGGAACAGAGCAGGAGGAGGGGGAGGGGGCGCACTTTTCTCCTCCAGGACACCGTAGATAAGAAAGAACGGGCTTTTAAGGAGCTTCTGCGATTTTACAAAGCCTTGCAATATATTAAAAGTAGTGGTTCTGGTTCTACTTTTACGCACGGCCACGGGAAAGTCCTCCTGAGCTATGAGGAGGGATCTGTAGTTGGAGAAACTGCGGTGTAGTGCCCAGCTCTGGGATTTTGGGAGCCAGTCCCTATTGTTCAGATCCCTCCTCCTGCTTGGGAAGTGGGAGGACCCGAAAAGGCGTCGCAAAAGGGAGAATTGTTTGAGAGCTCAGTCATCCAAAAACGGCCTTTCAATGTGAGAAGTTGGGGAGCCGAAGAAAATGTCGGTGGCATCGCAGTAAATTACTAAAGCAGTAAGGCTTTAGAGGGGAAAAAGAGAAGTTAAAGTGTTGTTTTTGGGACTAAAACTCAACGCACAAGACGCGGAGTGAAGATCGGTTTGGTTAAAACAAGGTGTGAGCACCAAATAGAGCAGTTTTGGTAAGTTTTATGTCTTCATGCGGTCCATGTTTTTGCGGTGTTACGCTACTTATCAACATCTATTACTATGTTTTTAATCAATGTATCCGCTTTGGTGCGCGTCTGCGTGTTGAATGAGATCTTTAAAAATGTTTATGTTAGTTTATAAACCGAAATAGTTGTGTTTTTGCTGTTTGGCTGCTACCTCCATGCTGATGTCTACTATGATAGCTACACTTGTTTTTGTTTTTAGTCTTATTTCTATGCAACAGCTTTGTAAAACAGCGTCTATTTAACAGACACGCACTTTTTGGGAGTGACTCGGATGTTTAGTTTGTAACTTTATGTGTTACTTTAATATAAAAAAGTCAACTTTGCGTTGGGACTTAGCCTGTTGTTGATTGGATGAGCTCCGCGTCCGTATTTTCCAAAGTTTTCCTTTTATTTCTGTCTAAATCTGCAGAGTATTACAGCTCTGTGCGTGTCCGTGGAGTGGAATGGGATCTGTGGGATACTTTTCGGACATTCACAGCGGTGTTTTTAGACATGCGTGGGGTATTTTGGGTGAAAATATGCTTGCGTTTTTGCAGGCCGCAGCCTATAGTCGCTCCCATAGGTTAACAGAAAACAGACATGGTGAGCTCTGCCAGATTTACTCCCGTATTATCACTGGGGACTGCAGCCGTGGAGTGGGAAATGGAAAAGTTGGTAAACACTCAGTGGACGCACTAACAATGAATGATGTTTTAAGAAAATCAACATGTTTGCATCTTTTCTCTATATGTGCCATGGGTGTCATGATGATGCCCATGATGGTTGTGGTTATAATAAGCAGCCTTTATTATAGTAAAAAGGTAAAAACTGAAGATCAGGAAGTTTTCTGGGAGTTTGTTTCAGTCTTAAACATATAAGTCACCACTCAGTATGTGTAATGTTCTGTTTCTGGACTAAATGGCCTATACAGTTATCAGTATCAGTACAAATCAGCTCTACCTGGGTGCGTTTCTATAGCCACTCACCCCCAGACCCAAGTCCTGGTGTCAGTATAACCTAATTAGGGCCTCCAATAAACTGACAGCTGCTCAGTCCAGCCAGGAATGCAGCATCCTGCTTTACTGTCAGTGCAGCCTCTCCTGATATCATCCTCTCATTCAGGTCTGATTTTAATGAGAAAATGTTTGTCTTAATCCCTGGGCAGTTTAATGAGTCTTGGCCGGGGTGTCAGTCACTACAGGGGCCGGGGTTGAAAGACACAAGAGGGGGACACATGAACATGGAGGAGGCCTGCAGGAACAGCCGCAGGGGCTCAAGTTTCCAACCCCAGGTGTCGTTTTGTTGTTTGGATTACATTTAGCCTCGACTGCCTCGCATGGAGAAACCACAGCAATTCAGTGACTGACATGGCATCAGACAAGAGGGCCCGATTGTTCTGCTGAATCAATGTCACTTGGATTAAAAGTCGAAACGAATGGCCTGGCCTCCTCCAATTAGGCGCACGGCTTATAAGGGAATTAATTGGTCTCAGTAAAAAGGAGCCTCTTGTTGTTTAGTGGCAGGGCTTGTTGTTGTTGTTGATCATCACTGGCGGTCGGTGGATCAAAGTTGAACTAATTGATTCCAGTCTGATTATCTGCCCATTTCTCACACTGCTTCGGCCTTTCCAGTCGCTTATGAAAAGTCTGAAAAAAAATGTATTGGCACAGGACTGGAGACTAAAACTCCAATTTACAAGATGCATTAAGCTCAAATCACAATGTAAGTTATCCCATTTAGCCGCCCCTGTATGTCAACATATTACACATACAACCATACAGTAACACCATAGAGGATAGGGATGTATAGAGAGCAGTGTGCACATTAATTCATTACTGAAAACCACAGGCACACATCTGGTCGCTGTAGGAGTATTGAATTGTAGTACTTTTCTGTTATATTCACAATAATAATAAAAAGCTTTCAGGGTTTATTGTGAAATAACATGTGATGCAGGAGTTGGGGTCATTACTTTGTGGGAATGTGCAACCTCTCTTTGTTTTTTTGGTGTTTGTGTAGTAAATATTTTTGGGGTTAGGGCAGTAATCACAAGTATAACTGAACATAAAATCATTAGTTGCAGTGAAGCTCTGCATATTTTGAGATTGAAAACATGCACATATATAGCAGAGAGTGATCGTGTCGGTGTTTAGCACATACTTTTTGCTACCAGCCAGACTCTAACAATCAAGATGGAATTTAAAATTGCGTTTGATTGATCTTGGTTACCTGCCAAACAGACTCGTAGCTTTGGTAAAAGCTGCCAATTTTCCACTATTTGGCCAGTGGCTGTGGTTGTTTTTCAGCATATAAGAGCTGAGATTTCGTATAAAGAAAAGTTACTGTGTGGATTTAGGTATACCGCCAACAGAAATAGAGTGTCTCTGTCATATCTGAGTTTGGTTTTGAAATGTATTCTCTCCTTTTGAAGAATGATGTCAGATAGAAGTAGAAGAATAGGATTTAGCTTGTTTGACTCTGTACAGCATGGTATGTTTTTACATCTGGATGTGAATCAAAGTCTTTGGATGGGGATGGTTTTCAAGATGCATTTCAAGATTACAAACAGCCTGCTGTTACCGCTCACTCTGCTGCTTTTGACTTGGATCTCATGTTTGTGAGTGTATGCCAAAGTTCTTGAGTTTTGACTGCGGTGCTGGAAAGCAGCATTGTTATTGTAGAGGGTGTAACATTGGCGTTAATTGACAAAGGAGAAAAAAAATCCTTCCTGAGGGCATGCTTTCATCTCTATGACAGCGGGTACACTCATGCAGTCATAACAGCCTGCAGGCAGTATCTGAGGGCCTAGTTGCACATGTATGTATGTGCAGATTTTCGTGCTTGTGTGTGAGTGATAGTTTCTGTCCGATCCGGATTATCTCCTGGCAGAGGAATGTGTTGCTTGTCACTAGTTTTCACCTGCGTGGTCATTTGGAGATTACAGCTCAAGAAAAAGAAGAGAAAGATAAACAGAAGGGAAAAAGTGTCTGTGTGTGAGACAGACAGAGAAGGAGCTAGTTTACACTTCATAATTTCAGGGAAAGTTTTCTGGGTTAATGTACTTTTCATAAACTAGCAAAGGAACACACTCATCGCCAAATAAGGCTGCTTGATTTCCCAGAGCAGAGCTGGACATTATTGGCCTGTTGACATACGGTGCATTAGTCCTTCAGCGCTGACAGATTGGAGACTTGGGCTTGGGCCCGTGCCCCCAGAGGGTTTCTGTGTCCAGTCAGACATGGATAACCAGAGAGGGACACCTGGACCAGCAGGTGGCCGGAGTCCAGGCCCCTCCCCTCGGGCTGCATACCTCTCTCCTCCTGATCCTCCCTGTCAGCCAGGACCACAGAGAGAGGCAGGAATGTAAGGTGAAAAAAAAAAGGCAGAATAGTGCAGGAGAAAGTTCTGACAGAGAGTTGGAGAGGCTAATTAAACAGGCTATGATCAAACAGAATGAGATTATTGAGCCAGGAATGAAGATAAATTGGATCTGTGGAAAGTAGAGACAGACGAAATGCTCAACACGAGAACTGAGGAATGCTTGTTACAAGAGAAATTTACTTTAAGAGACTTCTGTGTAACTTTCCCATGCAAACCCAAGTTACAGGCTTTCAAAATAACATCCAGAAACCTTATCTAGGAGGTTGCTGTCAGTGTATATTTGCATCATAAATATAATTAAGTTTCCATTCATTGTTTTAAGAGCTTAATAGGGATTATCCAAAGCCCTTAAACCAGTTGAGTTGATTTGTTCCACTACTTAAAGTAAAAGTTAAAAAGCTCTTGATTGGATAATGAAGTTACCCAAGCCATACTCTTGCTCTTTTTCACACACACACGCAAACACAAACACACACATTGTATTGCCGGCTCTAAGTGAGCCTGGTGTGAGTGTTGTTAGATCATTGATCAACTCCAGACTTGGATAAGAGAGCAGTGTGTGTGTAGACAAATAGTCCTGTGTGTGCAAAGCAGATATTTGGACAAAGATTAGGGGGTGTTATTACGAGCCAAAAGCAACCCAGACACTCTAATAGATCATTCACACACAGGCACAAGATTGCAGTCTTGACTGGGACTGTTCAATGTAAGCCTTCTGTTTCTACGGACTCCCTTAGTTGGTCACTTTCTCTTGCTTCTGTCTCCATCACATGCGTTTCTTTGGTTTTTGTGCACAGGCTGCAAACTGTATTTCCACACACACACACACACACACATACACACACACACACACACACACACACACACACACACACACCCTTTTATACACTGCAATATGCCGCACTTGAACCAATGAAAGCAACTGAAAAACAAAAGCGTCAAGGAATCTGGGTTTCTGTTCCAGAGCATTAACCAATAATCAGATTTAAAGTGTTGCCCCAGAGAGAGAATAAAACTCATCATTGAAGAATGTCAAACTGGCAGGAGAAGACATGATTCAACAGAATAAATCACTGGGCACCAGATTAGTTAGTTAGTGGGGCCCCTGAGGTTATCAGAGCTGGAATTTTCCATCGACGGTACTCCTCTCTGCCTGCTGTCCAAGCCAGTGTATGTAATGTGCAGGGTTTTATTTTCTGATAATTCAGAGCTTTCCTTTTAGGATACGGCACATCCGTGACTCTGAGTGACAGAACAAATGGTAGCCCTGCGTTACACGTCTCTCACACACATACTAATCCGGCCTCTGAAACTGAGAGCTGTCTTTGAAACAAGCCTCTTCCAGCTGTTTCTCCTCTTAAGAAACTCTTTCAGACCCAGCAGCTTTCACTTTATAACCATGGAGTAACCCAGTCAAGGCTGTTGCTCCATCTCAAACACAGTTCCACACCCTCTCTCCGCTGCCGTTCTACGTCTGTTTCTTTTCGCCTTCTTATCTGTTTTTCCTATAACTCTTTCCTTTTCATATAACTTTACAGCTTTTCTCCATTCCCTCATCTCTCCTGCTCTCTTTCCGTCGCTCCCTCTCTGCCTTATCTCAATTTCCTAATGCCTTCTCATATCTGTTTTTCATATAATATTTCACTCTCTCTGCTTTTCTCTTCCTTCCTTCATCTCCCACAGAGAGTTGTAGGTTCAGGCAGCCTCTCTCTCGCTCTCCCTCTCCTGGTTCCTGCTGAATAATGGGGAGAAATTGCTCTTGATTTATAATTGGTTCCATTCACTCTGATTTATGAGCTGCCAAAAGAGTTGGGGGCCCCTTTCACCCCCTCACATCCCTCCTCCCTCCCTCCCCTTCTACCCTCCCTATGATGGAGGAACACACAAGGAGCAGGCAGCGTATATGTACATCTATGAAAGTCTATATTAGCATGCTCGAATGCTGTGGCGTGCATGTAGTTTATCTCTCGGGTCGGGGATAAGTGGTAGCTCGTTTCTGTGCGTGTTGACGTTTGGTGTTGGAAAAACTTCCCGAGGTCTGCATATTTATGTGCCTCTGTGAGTATACTTTTACCATATAATAGGAGTTTGTGTGATTGCTTGCTTATGTGTCATCAAGTTGCAAGGGAGTAAGAACACAGGCAGGGAAAGAATGGTTGTGGGTAAATGAAATGTGTAACTGCATGTGCATTTGTGTGATGAGTACTGTGAAATCCTGGGTATTAGTTAGTTTTCCCTGCAGTGTATGGGAATGATTATGTGTGTGTGACGATACAGTACAACTCTTTATTAAACCCTCTCAGAAAGAGCCTGAAGATAAAAACATACCCTTTATATTTTTCCCCAAGCGATGTCTTTAAATGTCTCATCCAATAAAAAGTAATCCCATCGTTTACTTTTCTAATTTGTTATTCATAACCATATTTTCTAACTTTCTCTCTTTCTATGATCAATCATCTGCCTTTTCCAACTTGTAGATCTTACCATGTGCTCGTCCTTTTTACTATTTTATAGTCCAGCGTCCCCCCCTCAATCTTTCCATCATTCCATCATTCCATCTGTCCTTCCTTCATTCATCCCCTTCATTAATCCCCTCCCATTCTTTTATCCACTCGTCCTTCCTTCTGTCCTCCAGTGTGATTGGTTAATGGTACCTACATTACGGTTCGGCCCGTCTTTATGGCTCCATCTATCCGAGGAGACGTGATGATCCGTTCCCATGGCCCTGGTGGGCACATTGGCATCTCACGGCAGGCAAAGGAATGCGGGTGGGTGTGTTCCTCATGGCACAGTAATTAGCTCTCCGCGGTTAATTCAGCTTCGTTATCTAAATTATGCAAATACGCCGGTGCCTAATTGATTAAATCACCCCCTGTTCCATTGCAGGCCTGTCCACATCCTTCTGCTTAATCCTCAAGATGCTCTGTAGCTCGTTAGTGTCGGTTCGGGGGGTAAAGGAGGGGCTGAACTGGCATATAGCTCATTAATACTTTGTGAAGCGTGTGCATATATATGTGTGTGTATGTGAGTGAAAGCATTATGAAGGAGGCGGGGGAAAATTCTCAACCTTGTTAGGGATACTTGGATGCTTTTGATGTGTAATTTTATGGCATGAGAACGAACGATGCCTCGAAGTGGATTTGGACGGCCCCTCTTTCCACCTGTTGAGCTGAGTTTTCATGCCAAGATAGGGCTCCAAAATGCCCTGGACTTGTCCAAAGTAGTGGGTCTCATGACAGAGGGGAGAGAGATGGGAAGAGGTGGTGGATGTGTTCCCTGCCAAGATTTTTTTTGCGTGTTGAGGTTAACGGAGAAGGATGGAGAGTCTCCATTCCACAACAACATATGACAAATATAATCTGTGAAGTATTTTTCTTGGCATTAAACTATAAAGCAAGTAAAATATTTTCTTCAAAATAGCTTCTTATTCACAAATTCTCCTTGAAAATCATGTATGTCTCTGTGCCATTTATTGACCCTTTTTATCTTACACTAATTATAGTAGTGCAGTATATAATATGCAATAATGTAAATATTCACAGACCAAATCATTAATGATGTTAATTTAACTTTTAGGTGACAGAGTGAATGCAAATAGAATTAGTCATTTACACTTAGGAATGATCTGTTAAAATGTAACTGTGAAGTCATACAGATTACTAAGTATCTCTCATGTTGCCCTCTGCCTCTGTTGCTGCTCTTTCCCTGTGTGATGGTCTGCTTGTAAACTAAGTGGGTTGTTGGTTTGTTAAGAAACCTCCGGACCCTCCTCATCCTCCTCCACTCAGCACAAACCCGGGCCAGACCGAGAGGCCAGAAAACAGATTGACAGAGTGAGGGGAAAATATGTTGGGACATTCAACGACGCTCTCACACACGCTCTCTCAAACACACCCTCTCATTGACGAGGCCCTGCTCTCTCCTCCTGCTCGCCTGCCAGTTGACATCCTCTCTATTAATTTGAGTCGCCACCCCCCCACCCCCCCAATGCCTTCGTAAACC
>JAPQRQ010000014.1:18166360-18188060 GCA_037367365.1 Apogon talboti | reverse complement strand
ACCACCACCAGAGTGAGAATGTGAGAGTGAAAGAATAATGCATCAATAATGTAAAGCGCTTTGGGTGCCTTGAAAAGTGCTATCGAAATCTAATGCATTATTATTATTATTATTATTATTATTATTATTACTACTACTACTTTGGAAATATCCAATTAAATGCATCCTCTTTATCAACCGTAGACTAAACAATTTCTGTCTTTCCAGGGATTCCGTCCAGGGGTAAACTACCTTCCATCTTCCGGCCACTCAGCCCAGACAAGGTGCTGAGAGAGCAGCCCCCTGTGAGGCCGGGAGCCACGGGGGCCATGTTGCCTCTGGACTGCTCTGAGCTCCCGGGACAGATCCTGCCCGCAGAAGCCCCCATCATACTGAGTCAGCCACGTACAGGCAAGGCTGACTACTACGAACTCACCTGGAGGCCTCGGCATGAGAGAGGAGCGCCAGTGTTGGAGTATATGGTTAAATACAGAAAGGTAAGCACAAGGGCCCTCTATCCATTCATAGTGTATGGATATAATGCACATCTTTTAGCTCAAACTGAAACATGACATCATTCTAGGTGGGAGACCCTCTTGCAGAGTGGACCTCCAGCAGTATCTCAGGTTCTCTTCATAAACTGACCCTGGCTAAGCTGCAACCAGACAGTCTGTATGAGGTGGAGATGGCTGCCAAGAACTGTGCAGGATTGGGACAGCCCGCCATGATGACCTTCAGGACTGGGAAAGGTAAAATAAAACGCCAATATTATCATTTATCCTCATGCAGCCTCATCAGTGATTCTTTAACATATCTGTTTTTTAAAAAATTGACCCTAAACGTATATTGTTATTATGTCTTTAGGTCGTAAAGGTCTTGGAGGGCAGAACGATCCACCGAAAACCCCCGCTGTCCCCTCACCAAGCCTTTCTCGTAAGCCTCCTCTAATTAACTGTGACTCTCTTCTATTTAACTATACTAACAATAACAATCTCTTCTACAATAACTCCAAGTAGATGTTGTTTTGCAGCAAGACGTTGGCTCCTAACCACTTTCCTTTTGACTAACATGGACTCTTTCAATCTCTTTCTCTATTGTCACTGAAGGATGAGCTCTCAGTAAGTGCAGACGTGCCTTGTCATAAATTATTGGGTTTTTTCCAAAGGGTTTAAACTAAAGTTATCTGTGCATTTGTTTGCTCTGTCCTCCATCTGACACCATTCCATCTTCCCCACAGCTCCCGAGGCTCCTGACAAGCCCACAGTCTCCACGGCGACGGAGACTTCGGCATATGTGACTTGGATTCCGCGCGGTAACCGTGGCTTTCCCATCCAGTCATTTCGGGTGGAGTATAAGAAGGTGAGGAAGGCGGGAGAGGACTGGGTGACGGCGGTGGAAAACATCCCTCCATCGCGGCTCTCTGTGGAGATCACTGGTCTGGAGAAAGGTCAGCCTCCCATTCAGCACGAGCCACAACTTCACACGCACTTCAGCAGTTTTATTGTTTATTCTGACTTGGATGAGTTGGGGGAGTAGTAGAATGTAGTACTATGTATAATTACAATGACGATGTCCTGCATATTTACATTCCCACGGCCCGTAAATTCATCAGCGTAATGAGTGTTATTACAGTCATTTCTGTAATTACAGCCATCAGTCAAATCCCATAACGGACTGCAATCAACATTACATTTGCTTTGAAAAAGAAAACATAAAGTAATCTTAAAACAAACATCATCAGTCAACACACAATAAAGAGCTTCATTCTATATAGAGACAAATTACTAATGACTGTCCTCCTTCGTGTAGGTACGTCATATAAGTTTCGTGTGGTGGCGGTGAATGTGATTGGTTCCAGTCCTCCCAGTGCCCCCTCAAAAGCGTACACAGTGGTTGGTGGGAGAACTCACGAACGCCCCGTTGTCGGACCTTACATCACCTACAACGAGGCCATCAATGAGACAACGATCATTCTAAAATGGACAGTAAGTGACTAGAAGAAAAAGAAAAAAAAAAAGCGCAGTATGCTACTTAAAAACATGTTTGCAATGCAACAACTTTGGTCTTTCAAGTTCCGATGTGATGGCAACATGTAATTTATTTGTGTCCTACAGTACACCCCTGTAAACAACACGCCCATCTATGGTTTCTACATCCACTACCGGCCGACAGACAGCGATAATGACAGCGACTACAAGAAGGACGTGGTGGAAGGAGACCGATACTGGCATTCAATCACTGACCTGCAGCCTGAAACCTCGTACGACATCAAGATGCAGAGCTTCAACGAGAAGGGAGAGAGCGAATTCGGCAACGTCGTAATCATGGAAACTAAAGGTGAGGTCATTTTTAAAAGTGAAATTGGCTTCCGTGTGGAGAGTCGAAAGTACCTGCAAGTTTCAGTCGCAGGAAGAAAACTGTAAAATGTTCCGTCAGACTGTTGGTGGTCTGTTACAACTGTGATGTAAAGACACATGAAGACAAAACGAGCCTGTTTTTTTCCAGTACTTTGAGAATAAATGGTTAGTAAGGCTCGGATTATTCTGTCAGTCCACCTGTCAGGTACTTTTTTTCTGTATCTCACAGGTGAAGTACAATGAATAACTGTGTGTGTGTGTGTGTGTGTGTTAATGGTTTGGTAACTTTACGATTTTGGGGAATTTCGGGAATATATTTTTATAGATAGATAGTTAAAAATGGTGGCTCAAAGGGAGTGACTTAGAAATTCCCCCAAATCCTAAAGTTGCCAAACCGTTAGCCTGCACTATCCCCTGAACAGGGATTTTCTGGGGGTAAAGTCAAGTCGTCGTTCCAGTGGAAATGTGGTTTTATGTTAATTTAACTTGGATGGACACACAACTGAAGCGGGCATCTGAGTGGTCTTTTTTTTTTTATTTTTTATTTTTTTTTTATTTTGGATTTTTCACAAAACAACAATACAATTACAAGATAAAGCGACCTCACCGACCCACCACAAGTGGGCCAGAGACAGCCGATCCAAGACACACATAAGGGAGAGAGAAGGAAAGAAAGAAAAAAGAAGAAGAAACAAGGGAAGAGAGGCATATGTTGACCTCACACCTCCTATGTCCTACAGCCCTGCTCGAGTACTGCAAGCTTGATCGATCTGATGTGCTGGTAGATTTTCCATATAGTTTAAAAACATCTGAGTGGTCTGAACGTCTTTTCCCCATTTTGTCTCCTCCATCCTCAGCCTCTCCCAATGCCCACCGCCCTGCTCCATCAGACACCCCTGTCCATCCGAGGAGAGACACCAACGTACTGGTGCCTCGGCCTGGCGATCTGCCCTACCTCATAGTCGGTATCGTCTTGGGGACATTCGTCTTCATCATTGTCGCCTTCATTCCCTTCTGCCTGTGGAGGGCTTGGGCCAAACAGAGTGAGTGCTGCTGACAATTCCCAAAATCCTCAGAAATAAATGTTTACTGCCGTGTGCGTTTTAATCCGGTTCTCTTTTTGGACTCATTTCAGAGCAAACATCTGACCCCTGTTTCCCCGCTGTGGCCACGCCCGTGTCTTCATGCCAGTACACCATGGTTCCCCTGCACGGACTCGCTCTGGTTGGCCAGTGCCCGCTGGACGCCCACATGACCGCTCCACATGGTGTTTACCCTGCTAATGGAGAATACACTCCCAACGGCAAACCCCATCACGCTACACACTGTTTACCAGGACTGCAGCAGGTAAAACACAGTTCACACAGGCTCATAACATATTTATCACACTCGGTAGATGCTGTTTTTAGTAGCCTCTATTCTCTTTTTGCAGGAGGAAGTGGACTGTGATATGGAGTGTGACACATTGTTGCCACAGTCAGTGTCAAATGGACACCTACCTGTTTATCACTGCTCCACGAGGTATGTTTACATGTGAATTTATTATGTAAACTGACATAGGGAGATAATTCTTAGAAGGAGGGAGCAGAGTCTAAATAATGAAACGGAATTTGTTGTGGTAAGAAATGATTTTTTTGACGGGTATTTCTCTGGCCCTCCTCAGCAGTCCTGACCTACAGCGCTGTTGCCACGCTGACGACTCCACTCTTCAGCTCCTCAACTCGTCGCATCAGCCCGTCACTTCACAGGAACTAGAAGATCACAGCACCTTCTCTGGCGGGAACAAAGCTGGGGATGGTGTCTTTAAAAGTATGTGTGGATTCTTCAAGATTTACTATTCATTAAAAATAAAGTAAAAAAAAATAAGATGTTCACTCTCTTCACCCACTGACTTGGATTGATATTTGACTTGGACTTTGCATTTTATATCATTAACCTCTTACACCAGGGGCAGCCATCTGTGTTGCCATGGTGATGCTACGAAATGCTTGTATCATATTTAAAACAACCTAACAGCCCGAGACCAGCATATATCATGAATAATTTCATAAGACAACAGACCAGTTTGACAAACTTTGGTCAGATAAATTGCTAAGCTAACGCTATGCAGTATAAATATTATTTCTCTACAACTAAAACTCACTGAAAAAATAGAGGTTGCATTATGAGGCGATGATTACTAATTTTGTCTTGCTTTTCTGTTTTCTGATCATAACTTCGTTTTATATGAATGAAGCTTCTGATATCAGCTGCTCCACTGATTCTAACTAGAAACATGGCCCAGGGTTTAATAAGTTGTGGGGAAATTCTCATCAGACTTTAAGTGACAACATAACTTGAGTACTTGCACAAAGTCAACTTTTTCTTTTTTAATCTCATCATGTCTTGTCCATTCTTTATTTCTGCAGAAACAGCGTCCTTTCCACTTCTGTCTCTAGAAGATGAAGGGATATTCATCACATCATCAACAGCTACAACACCACAATCCCAAGATACGATACAGGAAGTGAATATCCTTCCAAATGAAGCGTCCCTTGAGGATGAGGGGACGGCCAACACAACAGATGCATAATAGACTGTTAAACAAACAGAAAAAAACGAGAAAATATTTATTTTTGTATCACAGATATTTATATATTTATGTTTTGTACATAAATGTTTATTATACTGTATATATGGCTATTTTCATATTGAAAAAAAGACTCTTATTCAGACATCCCGTTCAGTATGTCATGGACAAAGGGAGTGCCGTGTTGTGATGCTGGACTCTATCTGCATTTCTTTTGAGATGTTCTTTATGTGAAGACCAGTCAGGGCCTCTCAGTTCAGCACTTCATATGTAGACACTCCTCATGCCATTCCTTTAAAGCATCCTCCCTTCTGAATATTTGGACCTTAGGTACTTGGCTTTATGTACACCACAAAGGGACCATTCATAAAAAAAAGTGATGCTGTAATTATGAGGTGCTTCACCACGGTTTATTTCTGTTGCTTTATCATGTTTTCAAGTTACAACTGCCCGTCTGTCATTTTGTATAGTGGTAACACAAATGTATTATGCATTGTTCATCATTAACATACTATTAACAAGTGTATGCAACATAAATCATTCTGTTTCAGTAGTGTACAAGTGATTATATATTGTATAGTTATTTATTTTTCTTATTTTAAAATCACTGAATGGGAGAGATTCTGGAAAATATCTTTTACTCAGTCAATGATAAGCTGAACTTTATACTAGACTGCAACCATTTGTTTACTCATTTGCTGGTTACCAAATGACTGCCAGGTGAGGGCGCTGTGACAGGTGTGTCATTATTATTCCTCCCTCACAGGTCGGTGCATTAAGTATTAGTCTTGGCCAGAGACATCTGCAATCAAAATGAAGGAGATTCTGAATCTACACTCCCCTTTTAAGTGGAGCCACTCTGTGGCAACACATGCTGGAGCACTATTGCATGTAAATAAAAGCTTATGAAAGTGACTTGGGTCTTTGGTGCAGCTTTTATATCTCATGACAGTTTTTTGTGTTAATTACACTCTGAGCTTCCCCTAAAAAGCCTCCTCTTGACATGTAACATTATGATTGAATGTTATTTTCCATGTTGTGCTTCGTCAGTGAAAACAGATAATTAACAGAGTTCTTACTAAAGATGTGGTAGTTTGAATCTCCATTGTTCCTCCCACAGCTGGACTTTTCCAAGAGCTAAGAGATGGCAAATGTTAGTTGTTGGGTTTTAGTGCCATCTAGTGGACATTCAGTAAAGTATCAAAAACAAATCTTGTTGGCAACAGATACAAAGGTTTCCTTATAAACTTTATTAATCAATTCTGTATTTACAAATACATACATAATCTAACAATTCTGATATGAAACACTTGTATTTACAAAATAGCTCTTGGAAAAAAGCAGATTCTGTACATTTCAACCTGATAAGTTAGTAAATTACAATGGTAGGTAAATGTGCAGAAAGTTTTCTAATATATAATACAGTAAATTCAAGTACTAAACCTAAATGTGTTTTTTTTTTACTTTGTAGGACCACTCTTTCCAGTCTGCTCAAAAACAAGATATTAAATATATTACAAATTATCATTTTAACATACATGAGCTCATGGAAACAAGTTAGTCTGAAATTTTTCAATGAAAATTGTTGTGAACATGTAAACAATGAAAATCACCACCAGGCAGGTATGGAGGGTTTCATTTCAACATAGAAATGTTCATCATATCCATCATCTTTACTGACTGAACTTGAAGCTTTAAAAGACAAAATAGAAAATAGCTGAAACACCAACACCAGAGCAGAAGTCAACCATGTCATTAAAAATGCAACAGGAGCACTCAAACAGCTGAGCTGCCGTCATGGCCCAGAATGTGGCTGATGTTGTGGGCGGGCCGATTAGGCTGCTTGCCAGAGTCAGCAGATGAGGTGTTAGACAGAGAAAGCAGGGGAGACATGGGCATGGCTGAGCCGTCGGTGGGCATTCCTGTGGCGATCTCTGGGAACAGGGAGGTGAGGTTGAAGTTGGATATATGAGGGGTGATTCCAGATGAATTGGCAATAGGCATAGGGGGCATATCTGGGAGCAAGGGGAAGCTGGCCTGGCCGAAACCTACAGGACGAGGAGGGGAGAGGATAGAGCCAAAGCGGTTGTTAAGTGGAGGAGCGCTGCCCTTGTCTGCACTCGGGCTGGTAAACATTTGGTTGGGGAAATATTGAAGGGTGACGTCACTGGGAAGGCTGGGATGAGCTGCTGGAGAATAGGAGGGATAGAATGAGGGCAGAGTATTCTGGGGTTCCACAGGCAAAAGGGACGGTGTTCGGGAGGCATTCGGCTGGCTGACAGGAGGGATGAAGGTGGAGTTGGCGTTGATGGGAGGTGGAGGATTCATCCCTCCCTCTGGGATAAATGGAAAGCCAAAGTTCTGTGTCAGGTGTTGGTCAGGGACCAAGTTGTTGTCACTAGGAACCTGAGCGCCATCTGCCATAAAACGAACAATTGTGCTGCGCCGTGCCTCTCCTCCAGACTGCGGCCTGCCCAGCAGAACGCCTCCTCCAGACGGCAGAGGCAGATGGCCCTCGGCCTCAAACGGGTTACTTGGTCTCAGAGTACCTGACCGAGGTCGGTCTCCGGGTCTCAGCTTGGTGGGCTGAGTGTCCCGGGCGATGTGCCGAGAGTGCTGGCTGACAGCAGTGGGGGGTCTGGAGGGGGCAGAGGAGCGACCAGGCTCAGAGCTGCTGTGTGGGGTGGGAGGATGGGGGAGACCTGCTCGCACACCTGGGCCTCCATGCATATTACTGTTGACCTGAGAAATATGGCCCTTGTTGCCCTCTCCAAGACGCATAGTGGGGGCCTTCTGAGTCGGGGGCACACTGGGGCTGGAGGCCTTGGCTTGAATATCTCCTGAAGAGCTTCCAGTAACACAGCTGTACTCCATGCTGACTGGGGGACAACACTGTACTGTGCGCTGGTGGTTACTCTGCTCAGGAAGGTGAGGGGACAAAAGGCTCTGCATGAAACTCTGGTGACAACCTTCCTGCTCCCGGGGCAGTGCCTGTCCTACCTGTACCCCCTGTGAACCAGGATGAGCTCCAGTGTAGCCACCACGGTTCCTGCCATCTGATGGTGGGCCTACACTCATTCTAAACCCTCCGGGCTGCTGTCCCTGAGGTCCCCTTTGGGAGGATGGCACTGATTTAGGGGCCATGTCGCTCCCACGAGATACCTGGGCCTCAAACCCACTAAGTTGATGTGCTCCACCGCCGCCACCCATGGCCTTAAATGGTGGACATTCAGAGACCCGCTGAACATCAGCAGACCCTGGATGGTCTGATGGTAGACGGGTTTGTGGATTGTGTCCAATGTTGGCTTTACCCCGTGAGGTGTCCAGGTAGCCCCGCAGGTCTGGCTGCTCCTGTGTGGCACCACGCCCAGGCTGGAGGTGGAGACCCATACGCTGCTGCTGTTCACCACTAGTGGAGCTTTTACCAATGAGTGCCTCAGCAGAGTAGTTGGAAACACGGTGACGTTCTTGTCGTGTTGGAGCACAGGCCAAGTCAGATGACCGGGATACAGGATTACTGGGAGGAGAGATGAGCTGCTGCTCTAGGGTCCTAGAGTTCATCATCCTCTGCATAGCATTGTGGTCCTGACCAGGCTGGCAAATACAGAGTCAGAATGTTATTTCAAACTCAACTGTAATATATTATCAATAAATCAATATGCACTTTTAATTGTATTGTTATACATCAATAACAGTGACAGCAACAAAGTCAGAGCCCTGACAGAGAATAAAACTCTCCAAAAGCATGAATGAGTGCTTTAGAGGTCTGCTTCCAGCTTGTACGGTACTTATTTATAAGCACACTTTTCTCTTCCGTCATTTATACATCTGCACAATTTAAAATACTAACAAATGGCCAGACAAGAGTCAGATTTATGATAATGTTATTACTGGGAAACACTCTCAACCTCAGATTCTCATTCTTGTGTCAGTCACTCCACATAATTATGGTTAGGAGGGCAGAGCTGTTTTTTTACTCCAGGGTTGAAGCCAGAAAAAAGCCCATAGGCAAGCATTTTGTTTAGTTTTAAGGACTTTTGCTGTGCTTTTGTTGGGGGGTGGGGTGGACTGCTACAGTTAGATTTATATAAAGGAAACACCATTTGCACCAAGTGTTAAAATATCAGCGTAACAGTGTGTGTAGAAGTTTTTCTACCCCCTTGACTATGTTCACAGCAATACCATATGCAATGAGTATTTTTCATATTTCATGACCATGTAATCACTGAGGTCATAAGTAGCAGTAAATAATTCAACTTGATACTAAAAAACAATGAGACAAATCATTACAAATGTTAAGATGAGGACAGCCAACATGTATACTTTGCCTAATGAATGGACATTTATAGTACCTAGTCTTTTTGTTGATGATGATTATTATTATTATTTTTATTATGAATAATAATAAATTAGATTTCTATAGCGCTTTTCAAGGCACCCAAAGCGCTTTACATTATTGATGCATTATTCTTTCGCTCTCACATTCTCACTGGTTGGTTTAACAATTACTCTATTTTACAAACTTTAAAAAAAGGTTACAAGTTAAATTTAAGCCTTTTTAAGGCCCCACAAAAATTGTTAGGAATACAATTTATGACCCATTGCATGTCCAATCTGATTTTTAGTGATGCTATGTGCAGTGGGGACAGTGACATGATAGAGCTACACCAATTAATTAGTTGTTCACTATTAAACTACTCAACCATTTAATAATCAATAATCTAAGTAACTTTCAAAGATAAAGAAATTTGAAATTCGCATTACAATTTCTTATAAAGTTTTAAATAAAGTTTTTTGTAGGTTCTTGCCTCCGCTGTGACAGAAATATATTAAGTTACTAACTTGAGTGTCTTCTTTCAAAATGTAAAGCAGGTTTTCAGCAGGCCTCGACCAAGCACAAAACCCAATCAAGTTTTACAAACTTTCAATATCATACTTCATGTAATAACATTAAGATTATTGGATGTTTGATTTTTTAGGGCCCACAGAAACCCTGATTTAGCATTAAAAATGCCAGTTATAAAAACAGCTAGAATGATGCAACTAACATCTGTGACATGGAAGACACAGAAATTTGTTTTCATAATCTAGTCCTTGAAAATAACAATACATCTCTAAGATTACCTTGAGGTGCTCCTGCTGGGCCAAGTGGCTGCTGTGATGAGGCCTGGGTCCTGCACCCTGAGCCTCACAGCTCTTCTCCTGGTGCCTAAAGTGCTGCTGTTGCTGCTGGATCTGCTGCTGTAGATGCTGCTGGTGTCTGGAGTGGGAGCTCTGCTGCTGCTGTAACTGCTGCTGTTGTTGTTGGTGTTGTTGATGCTGCGTCTGGGCCTGCTGTTGGTGTGTCTGCTGTTGATGCTGCTGGGGATGAGACTGTGGGTGTTGTGTGGGCTGTTGATGCTGTTGTGACTGTTGGTGGGACTGCTGTTGATGTTGCTGGGCCTGCTGCTGTTGCTGTGTGTGCTGCTGATGTTGCGTCTGTTGTTGATGTGAGTGCTGCTGAACTCCAGACTTTTCCAGGTGATGCTGCTGCTGCTGCTGCTTTTGTTGTAGGCCAGCCGGGGAAGCAGTTTGACTGCCTCTGACAAGTCCCCGCTTCTTCTGGACATGCTGCTGCTCTTGCTGCTGTTGAAGCGCCCTCTGGTGTAGTGAGTGGCGCTGTGCTGGGTCTGGTTGTGTCAGGTGATGTTGTAAATGGTAAAGATGGTGTCTTTGTTGCTCTTGTTGCTGCTGCTTCATGTAAAGGTTTCCTCCTAGGTGTGGGCCTGGTTGGGCTGCAGGATGTTGTGGATGACCTTGTGGCAGATGGAGTACCCCAGGCTGGTTCTGCTCAGGGGGTCCTTGAGGAGGGCAGTGGCCATCTGTGGGCCTGACTATAGGGCTCATAAAAGAATTTGTCGAAAAGAGGGGGCCACCACCTTCAGAATTAATCCTCGTCATGACTGTAGAGGATGTGGGTGGCAGTGGTCCCACCATCAGCTGGCTGTGGTCAGGTGCTTTTGCATCCATATGGCTAACAGCAGTAGTTGATTGGGGACAAGGTTTGGGTCTTTTCCCAGGGTTTAGTATTACGTCCTCCTGAGCTTGCCGCTTCGAGATGATCTTCACCTGCCTCTCACCCACTCCCACTCCTGCCTGCGCTCTTATTAATGCAGTCTTTAACGGCGTGTACTCACTGAGCTGTCCTGAGCCAGAGCAGGGTGAAAGGGAATTATTTGATGGTTGAGATATGTGGGCCGAGGTCCCTACAGGTGAGGATACCGAGCCCTGTTGTCCAGTCAGATTTGGAGAGCCTGGGTATGGCTGCTGGGTGTTGTTGGGCCTGATCAAGTTGTTCACACTGAGGCTTACTACTGTACCGCTCTGTGATGAGTTTTGAGACTGTGCCTGGGGCAAAGACTGAGGTTGGGAGTATGAGATATTTTGAGATTGTCTGCTTCCACTCTGCCCACTGACAGATCCCTCCCCCACGTGTCCTCTGACAGAGACCTGAACTGGAGGTTTTGCTGTACCCAAGGGCTTAGTCACTTTGGCCTGCTGTCCATTGGAGCCCCTTTCTTTACCGGTAGATACTGAAGGGGTCTTTGTGGGCTCCCATGTAGCTGCAGTGGGGTTTGTAGAAGCATTGTTATCCCCAGAGCATCCTCCACTCCTTCTCCCAGGACTGTCCTGTTCTAGCATGGCCAAGGCCAGCATCTCTGCCTGCTCAGATGTGAATGTAAATGTTCCAAAGGAGCCAGATGAAGCACTAATACTGTGACCCTGCGGAAGCATGGATGCCACAGAAAACCCTCTGCCTCCAGCACCAGCAGACATGGGAGAATCTGTCTGTCTGCTTGATGTCATAGAGTGCTCTATAGTTTGATCATCTAAGTTGGTATACACCTGCTGAGGAAGGGCAAAGTCCTTTCTAGAGGGAGTTTCAGAAGTGGCTACCACCAAGCCTGCCTTGTCTGTAGCTGCAGCAGACTGTCTATTTTCTTGAGCCTCCCTGTCTGTTCTGGCAACCTGGTGGGGTTTGACTTCAGCACGATGGCAGGGGGAAGGACTAGGCATGTTTATGTCTGTCTGCTGTGTCAGACTTCGGTCGGCAATCCTTTTCCTGACCTCTACATTTGTTGTAACACAGTGGGCTGCAGAGAAGGATGACACGGGTGCCACAGAGGAGGAAATGCTGGACTGAGATTCTGGCTTGGTACAGGGCAGAGGGTCTTGGGTATCAGATCCATGGGAGTGACATACTGCAGCTGACTGTGTAGCTTTATTAGAAGACACTGATGCAGTTCCTGTGCTACTGCTGGTGCAGGTAGGAGTAACACGTGCAATTGAAACAGTGTTAGAAGAATGCAGAGTGTCAATGCCACCTGCAGAATTTGATACCACAGCCTTGTTCTGTCCTGAAACAGCACTGGCTGAACTACTTTGTGTTGTGTTGTGTGTTGTACTGGTGGTTTGCAGATTAACCTCTCGAACTGAGATTTGGGTTACAGATGTGGCCTTACTAGAAACTAAAGCGTCTTTACTTTCAGTGACCACAGCAGCACAAACTGATGGTGTCTTGGCAGTTACGGTTGTTACTGCTGTCGCCATACTGCCAGCATTAGTATTACTGAATATAACATCAGCCTGTGTCAAATTGGCAGAACTTTTGTTCTGTGGATTAGAATGACTAAATACATTTGGCTCATTTGATGAACTACACACAATAATTTTTGGTGTACCTTGTGTAGATGTAACAGTTACTGTAGTTTGACTGCAGTGCGTAGTTGTTACAGCTGTGGTACAAGAAGGGATGTCTATGTCTTTTACTGTTGTAGACTGCAAAACTGTAGAAAGTGTACCTTTAACTGTCTGACTTTCGCTTGCAGCAGTCACAGGTGTGGCTGAAATGGCAGCAGCAGCAGGCTGCGCTTCTTTCTTCTTGACTAATTTAGTCCTTTTAGCTGTTGCCCTCTTTGCATTCATACTTGTACGAAGCTTCCTTCCTAAAGGCTTACAGGCATTTACTACCAGCCCTGATTTGATTGATTTCAAACAAGGAACTTGTAGCTGACTAACAGGTAAAGCAACTGTGTTTCCAGGAATGACTGCAGGAGCAGGAGGCTGTTGCTGCTTCTGCTGCACAATTGATGCTGCAACAGGTGAAGGCTGACTATTGTTCTGGCTAGTAATGGTAAGTGGAATGCCCTGAGAGATACTCTGGTTGAGACTACTGAGGGCCCCTAAACTGTTGAGGGCTATATTAGTAGTTGGTTCCTCAGTGGTGGTGGGCTGAACCAGCTGAAGTGTACTCTGACCACTGTTTGAATTGGCCTTATCAGAGGTCTTCATGGGCTGCAGAGCAAACACCTGGCCATTCACAGTGATAGTCTGTGGGGTTTGAGGAACAGGTGGAGAGGTGGACACCTGGGTGACCTGCTGAAGATGATTCGTTTGAGACTGAATAGGACGTGGAAGAATGTGCACCAGCTGCTTTCCCCCAACGCTCTGTAAGGATGTGACAGAGGCTGAACTGCTGGTTGTGGGAATTTGAGTGGACACAGCAGGTACAGTAGGCACAGCAGCAGGCACCA
Organism: Apogon talboti; assembly: GCA_037367365.1. Lineage (NCBI taxonomy): Eukaryota > Metazoa > Chordata > Actinopteri > Kurtiformes > Apogonidae > Apogon > Apogon talboti. Next base: position 18,174,582 of record JAPQRQ010000014.1, on the reverse strand, counting down.
TGCCAACCTGCGGATTGGGAGGGGCAGGTGCTGATTGATTGGGCGCCTGGATGATCACAATATGCTGACATGGTGTCTGATTGGTTATTTCCTCTCTTACAACTGACTGCGTCGGACAGGCATTAGCCTGCTGCAGGATGACCACACTTGGATTGTTAGTGTTCTGAGGTGCTGTTGCACCTGATGCTGTTGCTCCAGCAGGTTTCACCTGCAGCACCTGCATGGTCTGGAGAAGAGGCAGCACAGTAGCCTGTGGCTGGGGAACCAGCGCTGGTTGAGGGAGAGGCTGAGGTTGAGGAATGAGGGCTGTTGGTGGATGAGACACCAATGAGGCTGGCTGAATTACAGCAGACTGTGGCTGTGATACTACAGCAGGGTGGGCCATAACACCCGACTGGGGCACCATGGCTGACTGGGAGAGAACGGCACATGGAGGTTGAGGGGCTAGGACAGACTGAGGCTGTGCCTGGTTCAGGATGGCTGGGTGTAGCTGTGGTGATCTCTGAAAGGATTGCGCTTGAATGTGGCCTGTTATAGGTGGTTGTTGTACAGTCACATGAGGTTGCATCTGTATTTGAATGGGCTGAACGGAGGGTTTGTTGCCTATGGGACACACAGCCAATTGCTGGACAGCCTGAGTGGTATTGTTGACCTCTGGAGTGGGGAGACTCTGACAGACTGGCTGCACTGTATTCCCCGCCATCTGCAAGGTTGTCCAGGTCGTCTGTGTACTACCTGCTGCCTCAGCTCTCAAAAGGGCTTGACTGTTGGGGATAGCAGTGTAACTGACAGTCCTGATGGCAGTGTCCTGTGAAACCCAAGAGCAAACCTCTGAGGTTGCTGCTCTAGATGTAGTCTGGTTAAGGGTAGTGAGACCGGACACAGGAATTGCAGCACTTTCACTAAGGAGCTGTGAAGCTGAAGTAGCAGCTATAGTGAGGGTTTGTACTGGGGCAGAGGGCTGAGGTTGCTGGGGCAGGGCTGCTGTAACTGTTGGGATTTGGAGCGTAATGTAAGACACAGAAGGTGGCAGATTGGGAGCTGCAGCCGGTGTCTCAACCACACATTGCTCTACCACTCTAAGGGCTGGTGTAGACTGTGGGGGTGGGACACTTGACCCAGGAAGAAGTGAAGGTGTAGGAGATGAGGTATTAACTTGTAGCAGAGCTCCATTAACACTTAACCTAGCACTGACCTCCGATGGTGGTTGAAGAATTATTGTTTCAGAAGGTTGTTTGCCTGGGCTTGTTTCCTTCCCTGCAGGGCACATAACATTGCCATTGGAATAAACAATGATGCCCTTTTGGAGTTGGTGAGTGGGGGTCACCTTTGCCACCTTTGCCACTTTGGCATAGCGCTGTTTGCCCTTCCAGTGGATAGTCGGGTCTTCTAAGATGTTAATGTCATGGGCTTTGAGAAGCTCGATGTAGTGAGCACTCTCTTTTCTCAATTCCTCCAATTGATGCCGCAGTCGATGAATCTCCTCTGCTGCATGGAGAAAAAGCATATATTAAAAGTTGAACACATAACATAATACACAGTCTTCTTCAATAACTCCTCACACATGCAGTAACACTTTCATAACACAAAGCATAATGAAATAACATGACACATGCATGCAATGCTTTAAAAAAAAGTGTGGGTATAACTGCTCACCTTGGACTTTATCTCCTCCTTCAAGAAGCATTGTATCATTTTGTTTCTTCAATTCAGTGATGTAGCGAAAAGCCTGGTCCAAGATCATGTTTTTACTCTACAAATATAAAAACAACCCAGAAATTACAATATGCAACAAAAATGTTTAACAGACCACTGTCACTTGTAGATAAGTTAATATGATAATGTAATGCTTCTAAAGCCAAAAAAGTAATTCCTGCCTGTCCATACCTGTTTAAGTGCTTGGGAGCAAGGTAGAAGATTACCAATTCGGTTGATCCCAGCATTGATCTTCTCTTTTCTGTGTCTTTCAACTGTATAATAAAATGTAACAAAAATCAAATACTATATTAATTTCCAGTTACATTGCTGTGTGAATAAGAGACATGTTTTATCAGTTTACCTGCATTGTGAGATTCTTTGTTTTTCTTCTTTCTATAAAAGATAGAATAACATGTTAACTCCAGAGAAAGGAATTAAATGAGTTAGTTAGGGGTTAATAATTAACAAATATGTAAAATCTTCCTCAAATTCTTACTTAGGTTTTCGCCCAGGCGTCTGAGTTTCAGTCATCTCTGGCATCCTGTCCTAACAGCTGCCTGTAGCATAAGACGCCAGTCAACACATTTAAGAGCTGGACTTTAAATCCTTCACGTACTCGTCCTGCAATGAAAACAGGAAAGATCCGAACAAATCATACATTATGAATAAGCACAATAACGCCAACAATCATCGTTGTACGTTAACCTGCAGTAATGTTAAAACTGCCCTACATTTGACAGTCGTGACTGATACCATTTAGTAAAGTAGCTAACGAAATCTTACTGAGCTACAGTGGGCTTCAGCCCACTAGTTATATGCTATATGGTTTACAGTAACCTAGCTAACCTAAGACACCTACATGTTATAGGATGATAACAGTGTGATCATGAAGTCATACACACAATCGTCTGCTGCGGTTTACAGTGTTATACCTGTCGACAGGAAAAGAAATGTTCAGATGAATATTCTGTCTCTTAACAAGCCCCAAACTAGCGACCTGAGCAATTACCTATTCAGCTAGCTTCCTTTTGATTAGCTTGCTGAGCTAGCTGAGCTTACCGTTACCGATAAAAATGTTAGGACAAAACATTGTTTGTTGCCCCGCGTCTCTACTGCTAAGAGGGGTAAATGGAAGTTTATTTCACTAACCTGTAGCCTCGGCATTTTAGAGACTGTCCGTCCCTGCAAGAAGTTTGAGATTGGAGGCTAACCGCTAGCATACACAGCTTTCAAGTCAACTCATCTCTCAAAACAATCTAGGTAGATCTAACTTAAGTGTACAATAGGGAGGGTTCCGATGGCGCAACTAGCCAATAGCATTAAAGATGCTGAAGATTTGAGCCAATCAGCATACACAAAGGGAGGCCCCACAGCGTCTTTTCAACGAATGTACACTGTCCCTTGTTCCGATGTAGTAAATGAATTATCAAGACACATGCAATATAGTGAAAATCATTCATATTAACCATGGCACAGAATTTGACATTTACTGCAAATAGTATTCCTTTATTTAGACGTTAAAAAGTCTTACAATATAGAGCTCCAGAAAAGATAAAATTCTTCAAAGAAAGGTAAATCATGCTTATACTACAGTGGAGAGGACACAGCTCTCCTTGCATGCAGAGGGGTCAGAGTTTCCTCTGGGTAATACACTATTCAAGAGATCATACCAAAACTCCCAAACTTTTGGCTGAGGTTTGAAATAGAATGAAGGTGTATTGTATGTAACAACAGAGCCTGCCTGTGGCAGGAAGTTTGACAAAAAATTTCTGTGAGATGGCTACATGTGCCAAAGGTGTTTAAAGTTCTAAGTGCTCCTTGAGCTTATCATCACACACCTTCATTATACAACTGAAAAATAATGCCCAAATCCAATCCTGAAACAGCCAATCTGTTCTAATTCAACTTGCTCTCAAGACACTGTTGAGTGACATCTATGAGAACAATCAGTACAGTTTTATTTTGACAGGTCCTCTCAATGCTTGTTTTCACTCTTAGCAGTAAACCCAGGAGAACCTCTGAACCATTTGCCATCTCAATGTAAAAAAAAATAAAACAGAAACAGTGTGGGGAATTAAATTAACAGGCTGAAAAATAAAATTATTTAAGAAATTATAAGAGGTGAACGTGTCTTCTCACCACCTCAAAACCATTCAGCCTTCTTTATGTCTGTACGAAGGGAATACTTTTCCCTCTAAACATGACATATCAACAAACTGGTCAGTCTTTCCCGTAGATCCCAGGGTTCAGGTGGTGCGGAAACAGAGTTGCAACTGTTCCAAGTTACAACTGAAAGCATCCCTCCAAGCTGACCACCTGGGACTATGTGTCAGTGATGGTCTTTCAAACACTTTTATTGCCTCAAACCAACTGTTTTCTTTTGCTCAACAGTATAGATATGTCCCCATTAACTTTTATAACCGCATAAAAAAACAACTCAAACAAAACAGTATGATTTGCAAACACCACACCCTCCCCCTCCACCAAGTCTAAAGCTGTCTGAAGTTGGCAACTTTGTAAATAGGAACACTTTTGGATATTGAACTTTTTGTCATTTTCAATTATCTGTGTGAAGAAAGGGGAGCAAAATATGCAAAATCAAAGGGGACCCTTTTGCGAAATAAATGCAGCAATTTTTGTATGTTAAACTTGTTTCTCTTTTTAGCGTCCTTTGAAGAAAGTGTTGAATGTGTCGACCCTGGGGCATTTGTCACAGTTCTGTTTCTGTGGAGGCGGGCACGCCCGTGCTCTTTCCAAAAACTGTGCCCCTACTCTGCCTTTTGAAGCTCTCCGGTGGGGGGTGCACATGGGCTACGCAGACTCTTCTGCAACACATGGGCATCTGCAGGCTCTATCCTCTTGTAATAATTCTTTTTTGTTTCGATGATCTCAAAGCCAAACTTTTGGTAAAAGTCAATGGCTGACTCGTTGCTGATCTGCACATGACTGTAGAGAGGAAAAAAAGTTTTAGTTGCTTGTTAATTTGTAAGAGGTTTTCAAAGATGTTAGTGCCAAAGATTATATCAGTAGTCAAGTCATTACAATAAGAATAATCTCCACTACTACTACTACTACTACTACTAATAATAATAATGGTAAGATGAAGCTTTAGCACACCTACAATCTGCAAAATATCCACATGCTGTCTGTAATTACACACTCACAGGTAAATGTTGTCAAAAGTTCCATCCTTCTCACAGATGTTTAGCACATGATTGAGCATCTTTGTACCTGCAGAACAAAACAAGAGGAAGATATAAAACAAAATATTAAGATCACAATGAACTGAATTTTTGTTTGGAATCATCCTTACCAATTCCAAGTCTACGGTAGGGTGCTAGACAACCAAGTGTCATGATGTACAGTCTCTTCTGATTCTGAGAGTGGTCCACTCTGCAGCATACAGCTCCCACTGCAATGTCATTAAAGTATGCTGTAAAACAAAGGAGAGGTTAACTGAAGCAACAGTATCAGACTTTCTTTACTACTTTGTAAGACAATAAGGACTGACTATTAGTCTGCATTTGGGGTATTTAAATGTGTGAAACAAGTTTGGCTGAATGAATTTCTTTTTTTTAAAATGAGTGTATCTGAATTTTCTACTGTCTTTGTCAACTAGTTAATGTTTTCATATTTATTATGACTTCAACCACACTGAATTCCTTGCTATGTGGAAATGTGATTCTGGATTAATGCACAAAGGAATGCATTTTCATTTGTGAGAAAAATCAGTCAATTAGGAAACAACACTGTTCACTTTTCATTTTTGGGTTTGTTGAGTCCCTTCCATTTCCAGGTCTCCAGTTATTTATTCCTTAATAATTTTCTGTCACCACAAAGAGTGAAAATTTTGCAAGAGGTTTTCATTTTTATATATTTATAAGAAACATATTCGTTCTAATCTTAGCATAAATTGTTATGGAAATGTCTCTTACCTAACTTTGCAAGTTCTCCAACTTCCAGCACATCTTTGTAAAACTTGTCGTTGTAGCTGACAGGAAATATGACCTGGTTCAAGCGTTTCAGCTGCTTAATGTTGTGGGGCGTAACATCCCCCAGCTCGATCCGGCTACTGGAACAAGAGCAAAACGGTCAAATAGCTGACAACAGGCATACTGTTATGCATTGTATAGTCTCAACATAATGCATTATACATATTCTAAACAACAACAACAAGCATATTCCTGTAACACAGTCAACAAAACATGGTAATATAAAAGTAATAACTGGCAATATCTATTCATAAGTAGTATAAATATCATTTCAGCATAACCTGGAAATACGTAAGGATTACTGTATCCAAAAGAGACCTAAACTCTAGTTAGACTGAAGAGTTCACAGTGGTATTTATAGGACAAGTGCACATCAAAAAAAAAAAACAGCTGGTGGTCACGTGTGCTGTTCATGGAGATGCATAGTGCCAGCATCCGTCCACACTCACAATAACGTCTGAGAAATCCTATCTAAACAATGAATACAGTCTATCGATGTACTATTATGCAAGAATAAAAACAGTTGATAGAAATGTCAGTCAAAACGCAGAGGAGCATTCCAGACAGTTTGTCTGTTTGACATATCCAGTTACACTGAGTAAGGTGCTACAAACTCTGGAGTTGATGTCGTGTATGACGTTAACGGCAACCGAGTTGGGAAACACTTAACTACTTAACGCTTGTCTACTGGAGTACTTCGCTGCAGCAGAAGTTGAGTTTTGCCGTTGTTGACTTTCACATAGAACAAACACATTATGTGAGATTCAGGATCTGGCTGTTTAGCTTAGCTAAAGTGGATTTAACAGTTACTGACTCAGCTGCCCGGTGGTAGCTAACCAGTTAGCTTCGCTCGATCGCGACATGAATGAACCGTTGAGCAAGTTTAGTTAGCAAAAATGTCAGTGACAGTGTTGTTTTAGTCACGGCGCCGCTGTTTGCAATTTTTCTCCTACACCAAAATAAAAATAGCTTAGCAAGCTAGCTAGCCTCGCCGTCTCCTCCCCGCCTCCCCTTGTAGAAAAAACAGACATGAAAAACTTTACTCGTGGTAAGCTACTTATTCGTGACTCAAAAGCTTATACTCACCCTTTCATTGTAAACAGAGATTATCTCTTATTTTCGATTAGGCTGAACTTTAAAGTTGTTTGGGGTAAAAAGAAGGAATTTTGACAGAGTTAGGGTCGGGGATGCCTCCCGTTTTACCCTCCACATGTAGCTAGTTACGATGGTTGCAGTTAGCTTAGCCGCCGCACTCCTTCCACGACTGTGTAGAGACTGTCAACCCTGACCCCCGCATGCGCATAACTGCTGCACCATGATTATTGGACTTTTGTGACCTCAGTAATGTCTTTCAGGATTGATGACTGTCCGTTCACTCCACACAAATCACGATTAAAGCTTTATAAAGAGTAAATACGGCTAAGACACGATATCACGTCAGATAAACCTGTGCATGTGTTATGCTATGTTTTGGTCCGAAAAATAGCGTATGATTAGACCAGGATCAAGATCTGTTAGTTATTCTGAACCAGGTAGGATTCGTGACAGCCTGAAAAGGGTGCACAGCCTGCAATTCTAAATTCGGGGACCACATCTGTCACTCAAATTAAATTAATTACTTGGGTAATTGAAGAACTTCAACTCTGTATATTTCATATATTATTTTGATTTCCATATCCAACAAAAACCTCATATGGATTGCGTTTGTTGAAGAATTAGAAAAAATAAATAAATTCACACACTAAAATCAGAGAGAGGATACATAAATTAAATTATATATTTTTTTCATCATACAAGGAAATATTACAGATGTTAATTTACAGTTAAAGAGCGAGATTCTTTGATGGAGCAAAGTCTTTTTTCACAGACCGCCATTTTGGCTCGAAGGTCTCTACAAAGATCATCATAAGTGAGATAGGCTTGTTATCAAATGAGCATAGAGTATATTAATGCAGACAGTTGAGGGACAGAAAATTATATTTATGAAGCTATTTCCGAAAGATACACTCCCCACATAATTTCACTTTTTTTGGCATAGTTTTACAATATCAATATTTTTCACAGTCCTTTTGTTTAAGATCTGTGTCTCATGAGGAACGACAGACCATTAACATTAGAATTAACAGCGGTCAACATCTAGGCATTGCAGCCAAAACCAACAGATTCAAGGACAGTTTCTTTCCACAATCACTCGGTTGAATGCCAATCAGACAGTATATACCCCATGTATATTACACCTATCCTGGATCACACTATTTTCCTTCCATCCTCATCCTTAGTTAAACTACTAAGAATGAACAATGACCTGGGCAAATGAGTATTTACACAAACGTTCTTTCATACTGCACAATTGTCCATGTGTACTCCACTACTGGTTTGTCTACTATTTTTACAGTATTGTAAAAAAAAAAATTCTTATGCATTATTCTAGATTTTTATATGTATATATTTATTCTATTATACGAGGGTAATTCAAAAAGTTCTAAGACAAATGCCATAAATTCAAACTGAGTCAAACTAGTTCAACAAAAT
>JAPQRQ010000014.1:18136310-18166260 GCA_037367365.1 Apogon talboti | reverse complement strand
GCAGAAGTGTATTGACGTAGGTGGATGTTATGTAGAAAAATAATTTTGTTACTTTCAAAAATAAAGTTTTTTTTTTACATTTGTCTTAGAACTTTTTGAATTACCCTCGTATGTGAGAGCTTAAGCCTAAGGTGAAGTCAAGTCAAACTTGGCCAATAAAGCTGATTTTCATTTTATAAATAAAACATTCAAGATGCTGAATTCAGAACTGGTAAAAGTATCATCTTTCTTTGACGTTGAGGTTTATTTTAATATTGTTCTGTTTACTTTATGTACCACAACAATTCCCTGCATCAATTGTAATCTAATTTAACTATTTAACTACAGAAGAGGAGAAAATAAATTAAAAGCATCCTTCCATTGCAATATAGTAATCCTTTAAAGAACAATATATCAAATAATTTAAATAATCAAGTGAAAAAAAACTTTCGGAAGCCTTTAGTTTCAACATCGTGCAGGGCTATAGTACAGTACTGCTGTGAAGGTGTGGAACATCTTCTCCATCGCAGATCTTTGCTGGAGCTGCGGGCGGATCCAAAATGGCGGCAGTTGCAGGGGCCCAGCAGTAAAACCAAGGAGCAGCCGCTGAATGAAGTCAGCTGATCGCAGCCTGCTGTCACGCATCGCAGCTCCCAACCTTTCTCTCTCGAGGCAAGACAGCAAACCACCACTTTACAACCAGACGGTAAATACACCTTTATTCATCTCTACTGCTCAATTTCCATTCAATCTCTCAGCTTCGTTACTGTAGTCCGATGATCGTTGAATAATTTAGCTTTGCCGATGCACCAAAAGCGATAGAGCCAGCATTTTTCAGCCAGGCCGAGGTATATATGGCTTGCTATCATTTTCATTTAACCGAATAACCCACAGATCTAAATAGCGTTACCGTAGCCATATAGTCATATTATGAACTACACTTATGTATCATTAATCGACGGTTCAGACTAAACCTGCTGTGTGGATGTGGCTAGCAAAGGTACAGTTTCATAGAAATCAAACAGTACAGTATTGTAGGCTATATCCTGATAAAGGTCATTTACATGTATAGAGCATGCATCACACTTAATACAACAAATACAGGCTACTAGGGTGTTCATTTTCTGTTGTTTCTGCTAACAAAAACATCAATTAGCTGAGTTTCATGCGATCAGATGGCTCCATTCAGGGACTGGTAATTTACATCAGTGTGTCAGGATGTTTTCCGTAGTCATCTCACTTACATGAGACATTTCAGAGAGAAGAGACTATTACTATATGCATCATTTACAGGTTTTTTCAGCTCTATTTTTGTCCACGAGGTAAGTGATGAGTATAGGCAAACAAAAAGCTTGTTTTCATAGCTGCTGGTCTTTGTCCAGATAAATGATAAGTCAATAAAAGCCCATTTCCAATTGTTATTCCCCTTGGAGTAATGATTTATCATGACAGTCAATGTTAACACAAGGATAATTTAGTAAATGAATTATCTTAAAATGCCTCATTTCCATTTTTTGTTGAGGTTAGTCGTTTGGGCTAAGTTTGTCATAATGTCACAGTTTGTACTTCCCAGTTTTACACCATGCTAGTTTTCCACTTCCTTAAAGAGAGCCATAGAGTGAGGCCAACCAGTCATGTGCCAGGATCATATGATCAGGTGTCATGTCTGTTATTTCTTGGCCCATAACGGGTTTATCAGGGAGTAACGAATGTTGACTAGTTGTAACAAAGATTATGCTATGAAGCTTGTAGTACTGCAAATCTCTGCTGCTCTGGAGGGTTTTTTTAAACAAAGGATGACATGTAATTCTAGTTTATTTGTTTTGTATTATCATCAATCAAGCAGGTAGACTATGAACTGTGGAATGTGGCTGTAAATGAATTAATCAATAGAATTAGAGACCTAATGTTCACACCTCATGTTATTCTGATACATTACCGTCTGAGCCACATACTGATACTGGAATTATTCAATAATCAAACGTGTGTAAAGATGTATTTCTCTTTTGGAGACTAAAGCAAACAAACACATACAATTGCAATGCAAGAAAAGACTTCATGCACTTTTAAAAATATGCTTCAAAAAACAGAATTCCTCCCTCTGTCATCCTTGCAGTTCATGTGTTGATCCATTGGTGGAGCTGCTTTCTTGCTGCACAGATGGCTCTGCAGCTGAGCATAAACAGGAAGATCTGAGCATCAGTGGGAAGGACAAAAAGAGGGCATGGATGTAGTCGTGTATTTGTAGCTGTAGCATTAGACAGAGAAAAGGTAGTGATATGAAGATGTTGTAGATAAAGCTGCAATTACATCTATACAGGGACAGGTTAATGCAGCTTATTTTGTGTTCCCACTGCATCAAATGTGTGCCATAATAAGAGATGCATGATATGAATGTAACAGAAATACAGAAATAATAGGAGACAGAGTAATTAATACTGAATTTATAATTGCAAAGATGCACCCGTAGCAGACAGTTGTAATACTCGCTATGGAAAAGGAGCATTCATGTGGAAACAGGGGAATGTGCTGCTCTGTGGGATTCCCCTCTAATGTTAGCCTGATGCGTCATACTGGTGGTACTACTGCACCTGAAGGGAGGGGGGGGTGGCCTAGTTCATGCTCTGTAATGCTGTAAATGTTGAGTCGTGATTAGGGATGTTACTGTATTTTTTCTTAGACTCTCTGGTTAATATAGGAGCTGCCTCTGCTTCCTGTCTGTGAATGCAGTCAGTATATTTAATAATAATTTCTCTTACATGTGGTGAAGTTTGTCTCTTAACAGGTGACATGATTATTACATGTGGCTTTACAGTCCTGTTATTTTTTTTCTGATTGCATATAAAAAAAGAACAGAAAAAGGCGGATTTATTTGTGGATAGTAACTTTTGTAATACACAGTGGTTGCTGTATGGCTGTTAATATAAATGCAATGCAATGAGAATTTCACCTTTCCTCTCCTTTCAGTCAGACAAAGCCTGTAAAGATGGACATGTCCAAGCTGCCCAAGATCAGGGATGAGGAGAGAGAGAGCCAGTTTGGATACGTTCATGGAGTCTCCGGACCAGGTCGGCCACCCTGCATGCGCAAACAACCTTTTTTGGTTCTTGCACACTGTCACAGGACATTAAAGAAGCCACGGTGTTGCAGTTCATTCTAACAGTTTGCCTTTGTTTTGTTATCCTAGTGGTGACAGCCACAGCCATGGCAGGAGCAGCCATGTATGAACTGGTGCGTGTGGGCCACAGTGAGCTGGTGGGAGAAATTATCAGGCTGGAAGGAGACATGGCCACCATCCAGGTCTACGAGGAGACGTGTATCCTTTTAGTTATTTTGATTAAAAAGCTGAACATTCATCTTATTTATAATCACAGTTGTTGTTGTGAGAGATTCTTATGATTTAACGCATTATCATGATTCATTAAAAAGTCTAAAATGGGATTAATATGACACTGTATTCTGAATATAATTATTCTGTTTATTTGTTAAAAAAATAAGATACATAAAGGAAATTAGAACAAATGTGTGCAAATATTTAGTAGAAATTTGTAAAAGGTAACTTTATGCCAAAACGTACCCAAGAGATGGTAGGAAAAGGTAAAATAAGAACATAAAAAACAACAAAAATTGTGCAACTGAATAAGTTGTGGTTTAAAAAGTAATTTAGTTGTTGTAGTATATAAGTATGATTATTGATTATTACCACAGACCAAAGCACTCATAGCACCCGTCCCTAGAAGAGTGTTACTGTACGCACATTAGTCACTAAGAATGATCATTATTATTCCAAATGAGACATTTCTGACACCAGAGCCTTTTCAAAATCTTTTCAACTCCATGATATTTTGTAGAAAACTGACCTGGTTCTTGGTGCATGTTGGTGCCTCTGACCATGGTGCTGATGAAGAGCTGGAGTTTGTTTGTGAGTGCCTTCATTGGCAGCTCACTGCTCCTAATGCAGGGGTGGACAATTCCGGTCCTCGAGGGCCAGTGTCCTGCATGTTTTAGCTATTTCCCTCTTCCAGCACACCTGGACATCATTACATTGTTATCAGGCTTCTGCAGAGCTTAGTGATGAGCTGATCATTAATTGAACCAGGTGTGCTGGAATAAGGAAATATCTAAAACATGCAGGACACCGGCCCTCGAGGACCGGAATTGCCCACCCCTGTCCTAATGTGTACTGTGTGCTAATGCTAATGCTAGGTCCTGAGTGTGTAATGGGTAACATGCAGAGAACCCACAGGCAAGACCTGTATCCTTTGTACACAGGAAGATTAAGATTATTAGCCCATGTAGTTGTTTAACAGAGGAATTTTGTATCCATAACAACTAGAAGGTAAATACATTATTATATTTGACATTGTAATCAAATATACATATTTGAAGTATGTTGATGTGAAAATGTGCATAATGTATCAGTTTAGAAAAAATACTGATCCAATCTTTTATGCAACAGCAATATTTTGCAGACGTAAAATGGAAAGGTACTTGACAGGATTATTATTCAAGTTAATGTGTTTTCATACCTGTGTCATCCAAACTTTGGGCCGTTCTCCTGACCTTCAGTTCAGCTGGTGTGTCTGTGGGAGACCCCGTACTGCGAACAGGGAAACCTCTGTCTGTGGAGCTGGGCCCAGGAATCATGGGGTCTATATTTGACGGTATCCAGCGACCGCTAAAGGACATCAACGACCTCACACAAAGCATCTACATCCCCAGAGGTGTAAACATCGGAGCTCTCAATCGAGACCTCAAATGGGAGTTTTCTCCCAGCAAAAGTCTGCGGGTATGCAGCTGAGTAGCCCTCTGTAACGCCCCCTTAATATGCTCCAATTATCAGTTTAATAACATTTCTGTCAACCCTCCTGTTTTCACTGTCAGGTCGGCAGTCACATCACAGGAGGAGACATCTATGGACTGGTCTACGAGAACTCCCTCATCAAGCACAAGATCATGCTGCCTCCTAAAAACAGAGGCACTGTAACTTACGTGGCTCCTCCTGGAAACTACGATATCAGCGTGAGTTTACCACACCTCCAATAGTAATGACTATTTCCACTTTCAATTAATGTGTCGCTGTTACTTTCACAGTTAATTATTTAGTTGTCTGGTCTATAAAACTATTAAAAAATGGTGGAAAATGACAATCAACCTGTAAAAACTCAAAGATATCCAGTTGAATAAATAGAAGAAGGAAGAGGAAAGAAACTAGAAAACATTCAGATGTAAGAAGGTCGAATAAAACATGTGGACTTCGGTTTTATATTAAAAAAAAAAAACAAAACTCAATCAATTACAAAATAGTTGTGCATTATTTTAATATGCAGCGACTTATTGAGGAATTGAAAAATTGCTAAGAAATATTATCAGAATCATATTATTGCCCAATAATATATCCTAGTTGCAGATGTTCAAATAGTTTGATAAAAGTAATTGTGATTGATCATTTATTTTGAACATATGAAAGTGAAGGTAAAGGTAAATGTATTATACTGTTACACATATGAAATATTAGGATGCTACAGAAATACTGAATCATATTCCCAAATGTACAGGAACATGTTCATTTTGTATAGACTCAGCAAAAATGAAATCTTTATTATATATTTTCAAAACTTGCCATTGCCACTATGAGTGTGACAGTGAAAATAATTGTAATATGATATTGTGAACATACATTTGATAACATATTATTCATTCAGGTCTAGTCATCTGCAAAATTTTGGGGTGATATGAATCGATTAGAAACAATAATGTATATAAACATTAATACTTGAGGTGATTCGTGAAGATTTTTTGTTCCCTTTGAAAGTTACACATCTGTGATATTTCAAAACAGCACTGTAGGAGTACATTAACCCTTTAAACCCCTGACATGTCAGTGCTGACACGCTTGAATAATGATGTAGTTTAAATATTCATAAAAATTCAACAGTTTGCTCAATAAGAAAAAGTTCAAAACGCATTAAGAGAACAGACCAAAACACAGAGCAGTGAATGAAACCGACTCAAAGGGTTCTGAATGTTACTGTAAATACCTGATTTTGGTTTTGGTCTGTTTAGTGTAATTAGGGTTGTTGATTGAATGCGTGTCTTTGTCAGGATGTTGTGATGGAGCTGGAGTTTGAAGGTGTGAAGGAGAAGTTCACCATGGTGCAGGTATGGCCCGTCCGACAAGTGCGGCCCGTCACAGAGAAGCTGCCCGCCAACCACCCGCTGCTGACCGGACAGAGGGTGCTGGATGCCCTTTTCCCGTAGGTTTCATATCCCTTGGATGTTTATATTTATATAGCCCTCAAAAACCCGTACTGGTAGTAATCTTTTCAACTCTAAACATCTTTGACTCTTTTTTTTTTTCCTCTATAAAGATGTGTGCAGGGAGGAACCACAGCCATCCCAGGAGCCTTCGGCTGTGGTAAAACCGTCATCTCCCAGTCTCTGTCCAAGTACTCCAACAGCGACGTGATCATCTACGTAGGCTGTGGGGAACGTGGAAATGAGATGTCAGAAGTACTGCGAGACTTCCCCGAGGTGGGTAACGATCGGTCGCCGTGTCCCAATTAGAGCGAATGCGATTGTTTGTTTTTCCGGGAGACTAAACCCTATCATTCAACCGACAGCTGACCATGGAGGTGGACGGGAAGACGGAGAGCATCATGAAGAGAACAGCACTGGTGGCCAACACTTCCAACATGCCTGTCGCTGCCAGAGAAGCCTCCATCTACACAGGTGTCTGTCAACAACAACCATCTCCGACATGACTCACTCGCGCTTGTATTTTAATAAGCAGTCTGTGGTCTCTGTAAAGTTTAGTATGTGCATCTTGCTGTAGGTTGAGTTGCGTAGACTAATTCAGTTTATTCTGGCAGGAATCACACTGTCTGAGTACTTCAGAGACATGGGATACAATGTGAGCATGATGGCCGACTCCACCTCCCGTTGGGCCGAAGCTCTCAGGGAGATTTCAGGCCGTCTGGCTGAGATGCCCGCTGGTGAGTTTTGAGTCCCATGGAGATTATAGGAGATAAAGGCAGCGTTTGTTTGGTATTCAGTAGGTAAAAATATGATTTCTTCCTGCTGCATCATAAGCATATAATCCATAAACTGAATACCCTCACTCCAACTTTTCCAAGTTTGTTAGACAGCCTTCAATCAGGTAAATACATGTAACTCTTTAGGTTGTCATTTGTCTGGTCTGGGTTACCGTAGAAACATGACAGGCTCCACAAAAAATAACCTGCTCCCCTTCCAGATATAAAGGACTATACACTGATGAGTCCCTGCAATTATCTGTTCTTTAAAGTCAGCAATCAAGAGCTTCTAAAACTCACCATGAGTTCACAGAAAATGAGAGAATCTCTTTCTTTAAATCAGACCTCATCAGTATCTAATTTTTTTATAGGGAAGTGGTTGTAAATCTGTGAATTTTGCAGTAATTGCACAATCTTCCTTCTTCATTTTAACAAACCACCCTTTTTCTTCTGTCTCTAAATTCCTGTATCAACATCAGAAGATAAGGTTTCAGTTTTAGTAAGTTACTGGATTGAATTGATATAAAAAGTTCCCACATGATGATGATGATGATGATGATGATGATGATGATGATGATGATGGAAAACCCATTTTTCAATTTTTCAGTCACGGAACACATACGGAAAAGGAGAAGTAAAATGTCCTGCAACGTCTTGTGTTGGCCGAGAAATATTTTTTTTCACCATTGTTCATCCAATTTTACTTTTTAATTTTTTGGTAGAGGGCCCTGGCACAACTTCACCTTCTTCCAAAGTGGATGGAGAAGGAAGAAAATTTGTAGCAGGTCAAAGACTCCAGCAGCAATTGACATATAGAATAACTTAATTTCACTTTAAATGTAGACTATTGTGACTATCCTTGATCTGCTACATGTTTCTTCCTTCGACATCTACAGTACGTTGCTGCTGGAATCCTTTTAACTATGCGTACTTGTACTCAAGAAACTACTTGATTCCACTGCTGTCAAAGGTCATTCTCAATGAAAACACCACCAACCATTTTATCGGGGTGGTTGGGGTTATGCCATAGGACCATTTTATTAAACCAACACAAAGCTGATAACATTGTGGCGAACAGGCTCCACATACAATTCTACTACAATTTTCATGAGATTATCACCATGCCTAAAGTATGTCCTGTTTGCGTCCACAGACAGCGGTTACCCTGCCTACCTCGGTGCTCGTCTGGCCTCCTTCTATGAGCGTGCTGGACGGGTGAAGTGTCTGGGTAACCCTGAGAGAGAGGGCAGTGTCAGCATCGTGGGAGCGTGAGTACCGCTGCATTCCACTAGAGGGAGACATTACTCTTCACAATTCTAATGTACAACAATGAAGGGGATTGTGAAAAATGGTTAAAATACAGTATGTTTGTTTCCTTAGTGTGTCGCCCCCTGGTGGTGACTTCTCTGACCCTGTCACTTCAGCTACGCTTGGTATTGTTCAGGTAAATTATCAGATTTACATTATTGTCATTACATTTGTTATATCAGCTCAGTTTGTGTCCTTTTGACGCAACTGCGCCGTAATCTGTTCCCTCAGGTGTTCTGGGGTTTGGATAAGAAACTGGCTCAGAGGAAACACTTCCCCTCTGTCAACTGGCTCATCAGCTACAGCAAGTATACTCGTGCACTGGATGAATATTACGACAAGCACTTCCCTGAGTTTGTGCCCCTTCGTACCAAGGCCAAGGAGATCCTGCAGGAGGAGGAGGATCTCGCTGAGATTGTGCAGCTTGTCGGAAAGGTGAACCAAAGTTGGCTGCACATACATTACATGACAAATTCATCCCATTTCAACCCCTGACTGATTTTGTTCCATATTTTTGCATTAATACACAGTATATGTGATCTAACATATTTTTGACTTTGACATTTTAACAGGCATCACTGGCAGAAACAGATAAGATCACCTTGGAGGTGGCCAAACTTATCAAAGATGATTTCTTACAGCAGAACGGCTACACTCCATATGACAGGTAACATTGTCCATTCATCACCCAGCTTTTATACAATTCACTCATAGACTTCATTAATTTACATTAGAAGATGACATACAGTATATAATCCTCTGCTCACTGATGATGTGTGTTTGACTTGTTTTGTACTCTTCTTCAGGTTCTGTCCCTTCTATAAGACAGTGGGCATTCTGTCCAACATGATTGCCTTTTATGACATGGCGAGGCACGCAGTGGAAACCACGGCCCAGAGCGACAACAAGATCACCTGGGCTATGATCAGGGAGCACATGGGAGAAATCCTCTATAGGATCAGCTCAATGAAATTCAAGGTGTGTGCTTTGAGTTAGAGCGTCCATATGTCTCCTCTGTTGTGTGTCTTAAAGTCATGGCTTAATTTATGATTTTACTAGTTAAAATTATTTTCTAAATATGAATAAAAGCAGTATTTTTAAATTGTGGGTAGAGGAATTGGTTAGTTTATATAGGCCTGAATCATCATTGTTTAGTTTTTTTTTTTTTTTTCAGTCTGGTTTTTAATTACAGTTTAGTTAGTTTTATGAGTACATAAGTAGTTTTAGTTTGAGGAACCTACTAGTTAGTTTTGGTATTAGTAAAGTTTTTGATGTATTACAAGGGCAGTCTTTGGGATTCATAAAGTCATTAATTGTAAAATCTCCCTTATTGTGCAAAGCTTTTTTTTTTTTTTTTTTAAGAATAGAATGGGAAAAACTGTGATTCCCCCCCCCCCCCGCAATTCCATTCAATTTTAGTTCTTTTTCCATTGTTTAAGTTTTTATTTAAGTGTTGTTTTTATGTGTATTTCAACATTTGTTTTTCACTGCTAGTTTTAGTCAACTTTAATCCTGATGTGAGCATTTTGCTTTGCATTAACATTTTGACGCTTATGTTTTGCTTCGACACAGGACCCGATGAAGGACGGCGAGGCTAAAATCAAGGCAGAGTACGCTCAGCTGTTGGAGGACATGCAGAACGGTTTCCGTACGTTGGAGGAATAGACTCACCCCTCGCACACCTTCCCAGTTTTCATCTCTCACTCCTCCACCCCAGAATCACATTCCACCTCATTGTATTTCTCAAATGTGTGTGCTCCCTGTGCTCCTTCGTGACTGTGTGAGAGTGCACGAGTGCAGTTTCATGTGGAGGGAAAAGAGCAAGATGTACTGTATTCATTTTTATTTGCCGCCTCACATAGGGGTACTCTGGATCCTCTGCATGGTCATTGATTGTGTGTAAGTGTGCGTGCGTTCGAAAGAGCGATCATTTATGTTTCTTCTTTTCTCTGTTTACATGATTCTGTAGCCGTGTTGCGCTTCCTGAAGAGGATTGTTCGGTTGATGTATTGTAATTCATATACCATCTGTACAGAAGAGTATTGAATATAAATTTAATAAGATCAGTCTATTTATTGCCAGCATTTTGACGTGAAGGCTTTGTTGTTCTTTCTCTTTGTTTTTATGATTGTGTTTCATGCTGTGCAGTGTTGTGTATTCGCTGTGTGAATGTGTAAGAGTCGGACCGCCACTCTCAGCTGTCCAATACTTTACATCATGTGACTCCCAAAGAATTAAAAATGAGGAAAAAGAATAACATTGTGTGTTGTTTGTGTTTAACTTTTTTTGTGTCTGATGATCCTGTCGGTGCTGTTGAACTGGTCCCTCCACATATCTTTCATCACACTCTGGAATCTCTAACCTTCCCTCCCTTTTTAGAAGTTGAATCTTGTTATTTGATTGGTTTCACTCCATACTTTTAAAGATCATGCTTTGTTCTTGGGGTTGGAATTAATTGCAGTCATGAACTGAGGTGATTTTATGGGGCATTTGATAGTTACGTAACACCTAATTTCACAGATCAGTACTTGCATTGCAAAAACACATGACTATGTTTTGACATGGCTATAATTAGAGTTGTCTTCTGGAGGAGTCTTAAATAAAGGAAGGGAGGGGTCATTTGGGTCACTTAACTGGCATGCGAGGGCGAATGGGCGTCATCAATGTGCTTGACAACTCCCTAAAGGTATGCTCCCCAGACCGGATGAGATGCACCTGCACCAACAAGGCGGACGGAGAGCACAAATACGCGTGACACGCTTTTCTCCACGAACGAGGCTGAAGCTGCGTGACAGTTGTGCGTGGCCTGGTGCGTTTTCTGAGCGGCTCGTAGAGAGAAAACTGAAACCCTGGGTCCACATCGTGTCAGGTAAGTGGATGAGTGACAGCAACAGTTGTGTGGGACGTTTTTCACGGACACGTCTGTCAGCAGCGTTCAGTTTTACAAACCTGACAGTGAACGTCACATGGCATCAGTGTCCACATGGAGAAGAGCTGCACAAATAGGCCTATGTATATTGTGATTTTACAGGTTCTTTAAACGTTGAACTGAAGATTCTCACGAGTGCATGACGGTTTCACTTCAGTGGCATTACACAGCTGCTCTCCTTGTCAGACCAGTTTTCTTGCAGTGATACTGACTTCCCCCTGTGGTGCAGCCGGATCTCTGATAAATGTTCAGCTGTAAAGAGAAGAGTCTCCTCCTCATTCAGTTTTTGTGTTGCACCAGACTTAAGAGAAAACATTTTGACAGCTAAGGCATGATGGAGCAGATCTGATTTATTTTTTTTTATTTGCATTTTTTTTACATTTTATTTTATTTTTTCTCAATTTCTTTTAATCCAAATAGAGAACCAGAACAGATGGACCAAGGATCCAGCCGGTCAGGGCTGGGCAGTGATGATATTACAGATGAGACAACGTCCCTGGTGGATGTGAGGTGGAGCTCTGATGAAGATGAGGTAAAAAGAAAAACTAGTAGTCTGCTGAAATGAAATGAAGTGTTCAGCATGTACACCTGAAGTGACTGTGCAGCTTACCTTAATCATAAAGTTCCAATTCAACTTAATCAAACTAAACCAAGCGTAGAAAATCTTTCACTGCTCTCAAAGGGATTGAATTAATTACAAGATGTTTCACCTAAACAAGCAGGATTGCCTTCTCTGATGCAAATCTCTCAAGGCTAATAATGCTGTTTATCATTTGCCCAAACTCACTAGAGGTCTTTCTCACTAATTTATTCTCCTGTTGCCGTCATTTATCAAAGATCTTGGTACAATTAAGACATTCAAACAACAGCAAATGAATATCAACAGCTCACCAATGGAAGAAAATGCAAAACCTGAACACTGCACATATTTTTCTGTATTACTAATATTAAAATTTCATCCATCAGAGCTCTGATCCTCAGGGTCTGTGCCTTGCGGCACCCCAGACTCCTGTGGCAAACTACAAACAGAGGTTTGATGAGTTTAAGAAGCTTTTCAAGGAACTACCGGAGTCAGAGAAACTTATTGTGGGTGAGTTCAATAGCTGCTTCTTTTACAGATCCAGCTTTTCTGTTAAACAGGTAAAATATAAATGACTCATGTTTCATCCCAATCTGTAAACCAATGTATTATTATTACTATTATGATGCAAGGCTGTTGCATTGTCTCACCACAGAGACTTGTCTTCACATACAGCATGTTGAAGAACTCTTCAGGTGCACCTATATTTGCTAGCCTGATCATCTCTCCCTATACATTTCTCTTTAGACTACCCATGTGCCCTCCAGCGGGACATCCTCCTTCAGGGTCGTCTCTATCTCTCAGAGAACTGTCTATGTTTCTACAGTAATGTGTTTCGGGGTACTAAGGTAATCGGCAGACGTGCAGAGGAGTCACCGATGCACTTTGTAACTATGAATATAACTGTGAATGTGCATTGTAGCAGCATCTCACAGAAAAAGGACAAATGTATATTTCAATTCCAAGCAGACACTTGGATATCTATTGTCAAAAATATCTCGTAATGTTGAGGAAAGCGTGGAAAAACTCCTGAATTTACACCTTGATGCAGTTCAACTCCAAAATAAATGTCCTTCCTTGGCAGATAACCTACAATCAATTTAATGAAAACTTGTTGATAGTGGTAGTGTATGGTACATACTGCTGCAGAACATTTTTTATATAATTTTTCAAGGAACATTCTTAGCAATGATTATTGCAATGATTGTTGCTGCAGTGATGACATTTCTTTCTTATACATCTGTTCTGGAAATTTAAAATGGCATAACACAACTTGGATTTATGATTTTCTATGGTGCATTATTGTATTTATTGCACAGTATTACAGTAACATAGCATTAGGTCTTAAAACACTATAGTAAGTTTTGTTTGTTTGTTTGTTTGTTTGTTTGTTTGTTTATTTTATTTATTATGATTGATCCTGGATTCAAAGCATTGGTGTAAAATGTGAGGCAGATTGTAAATATGAGGAGAGTAGTTCATCCTCAACCATGTGAAATGTAATATTGCATAACATAACAAGCAAAACAAACAGAACATCTTTATCTAACTCTTTGTAATCATGTGCAGCACTCGCATATGACCACAATGCAATGCAACAGTACTCATTAACTCATCGCTCAAGGCAGTGACTTAAAGCTGTCATAAGGTTGCACCATTAAATGAGCTCACACTGTTTGTAAAATATATATTTCACAGAATTTGCTTATATGTTTATCTATACTATACTACTCCTTTTTACTTTATTTTTCCAGATTCTATTAAGTCTTAAAGACATAAAGACAATGACCAGAGAGAAGACGGCCCGACTGATCCCCAACGCCATCCAGATTTGCACCAGCACAGAGAAGGTGTTTTCCGCGAGAGAGCAATCAGAATCGGAATCTGTTTGTCACTTGATTCAAGTTATTTACTTTCTTCTGTCCCTTCAGTTTTTCTTCACTTCCTTCTCAGCGAGGGAGAAGAGTTACCAAGGTGTTTTCCGCATGTGGCAGAACACACTGCTGGATAAAGTAAGGGCCTCATTGTTCAACTGTTACCGCACTCCTCACATGATCTTTGCTTGTACATGATTAATAATAGTTGTTTTGTACCTGCATAACATGGCTTCATAATCTACTGTCAAATCACATACTAAATATCTCTACCCACTCCTTTTTCTGTTGTCCAAAAGCATAAACTGAGTACCAACATGTCTGTGACTGTACCCTGCTGTTTCATAGTACTTATCTAATCGGTCCAGAGTGCACATCCTACTGCCCGAGTGCACAAACGCTGTCTTCATTGGAGGTTATCAGTGCTCTTCTGCTATTGCACATAGGGTAAAGATTTACACATGACGGCAGGGTTTACCTCTGGGTCCAACAGGGAGGGTTTTTGTTTATTCCATATGCTGAGCTGTTCAGGGGGTGTAGGTAAAATACACCAACTAGAGATATTCTCAGAGTGAATGTAACTGACCCTGCTTTATAAATATTAAAAACATTTGGCAGTGTCAGTATGTAGATCTGGATCCAATGTGTTGATGCTACTTTGTGGTTCCTCATAATTCATCTTATCGTTTAGTTTTATTTTCATTTCCTCATTTCCATGGCTGCCATACTTGTCTTCTCTAATGTACTGGCTCTATATTCACTAGGGTGTGAGTCAGCTGGGATTTGAGGCACAAACACCCGTATACAAAAAAAAAAAAAAAAAAACATCGTCAAAAGTTCATTGACCTCTCCAGGTGTGGCCAACGGTGCGTTTGCGTGTGCAACCTGCGTCGGAAGGCAGAGAGCGCACTTGACGCTATCCGTGTTGATCAGCTCACGGTATTAACGCTACAAAAATAAAACAAACGCACTGAACCCTATGTGAACCGGACTACGGGCAGATTGAACGGGTTTTTATTTGTGTTTATCGCGGCGTCCATCTGGGCGGTGCGTGTCGTTTTATTTTGTGCCCGTGAACGCGCTCCAATCCAGGACTTCCTGAATGTGAAGCGAGCGGTGCGTTTAGGTTACCAGATCACCGTCCGACAAGGCTCACAGCTGCGCGGAAATGTCCACGGACAAGTAAGTGAAGGGGGGCTACACTT
The DNA here is from genome assembly GCA_037367365.1 of Apogon talboti. Lineage (NCBI taxonomy): Eukaryota > Metazoa > Chordata > Actinopteri > Kurtiformes > Apogonidae > Apogon > Apogon talboti. Next base: position 18,151,351 of record JAPQRQ010000014.1, on the reverse strand, counting down.
TTTTTTTTAAAGGTTTTAAAGGAATCACCACGATTCCATATGGTTAAAGACTGCTTAATTTCGCGTCGGAATAAACGACTTATAATAAACCCCACGAATTGACCTTAAAAGTAAAATATTCCGTTTAGGTCATATATGCACTTTTTTATGCGTAACTTTTATTTTTGTCTATTTTTAAAGCTGATTTTTGACGTTATCCTGGTAGTAGAAATGTAAGTCAAGCATTTTATTGAAACGGTGGAGAAACGAGTTGTGTCAGCCATGGAGATCAGGCTGTAAATTACACTGTCATGGCTACATGTTTCTAGGTTACATGCAGCTACTTTATTGTTAATAAACTAAAAATAATCTGCCTGTAATGCTTTGTTAGTGCGTCCCCATTGGGGCAGAGGAGGACTCATCCAAAACAAGTCTTGCGGTTTCAGCATCTTGTGATTTCTCTGCTTTTCAGCCTCTGACATGCTTGGAGTTATGGCAGATGGTCAAACAGCATTATGGGAATGATTTGGGCCTGAGCCATGAAGAGATGGAGAGTTTACAGATATCAGACTCAAGCATGCAGACCAGGTAAGCACACTCACACCTGATGCAAATCCTTTCACAAGGTTACTGAGCGCCATTATTTGATAGCATCTGTCTGTTATCGCTTAGGTTTCATTGCCCTTACATTTATTTAGTCTTGCAGCTTTTTTTTTTCTCTTTACTTGTAGGGCAGTATGTGATTTTTTATTTGCAGTTTTACTTGGAGCATTTATTTTTATTCTTAAAAATTTGAGAAAAGCCATTAGTTGGAGCAGCTGAAAAAGGAAAGATGCAGGAAGGCATATCAAGTAAAATTTAACTATAGTAAGGCTTTGAAGGGTGATAAAATACAGTAGGTGAGAGAATAAGTAGCTGATGAATCGGCTTATCATCTCCCTGAAGTATTCAACACCATTGGAAATGAACTATCTTTCACTTGATTAGAAATTGGATAATTGTCAAACTAAATAAATCTGGAACTGGTTAACAATTTTCTAAATAATCTAAGAAATACCAGATGCTATTTGCCTTTCATAGAGGTATTTTCCATCAAAGTCAGTACATCAAGTATTATAGACATGGTGGTTTGCTGACTGTTGCCGCAGAATAATCGGTCAAATTGATTAAATGGTTTTTACCAAACATCAAATATGAGTTGTTGAGGGTCCTATATTGTGCAAACTTATTTTATTGTTGTTCAGCATGAACCATTAATACTGGAGCAAAGATAAACTGACTTTACTTGCATTTCTTTTTCATTCATTTTTGTTTTTAGAAAACAAATTATCTTTATTTCAGCTAACAAAGTACATTTTTGGTTGCTGGTTTGTCTGACTGTAAAAATCCTGGTTTGCAGTCTAACGTCGAGGACTGGTGGTGATGACAGCCTCGGCCGCCTGGAGCGCACCCCCTCTCTCCGACTCCCTGGGGTAGACCAAGGGCCCCTAGAGGCATCCACACCTCAAACAGAGGACGTGCCCTCCCCGATCGGCTCACAAAGCTCCGCCTCCCCCATCGTGGTATGAATAATACTGTGATGATATGGTGGGTTCTGTCCATGTCTAAACCCTGACAGTACTGACTTTATTATTTTTTACTCTCTCTCAAACAGGATGACATTCGGAACACCCCATCTCAACGGCGTAGTCCTGCTCCCTCACTCGAACGCCTCATTCCAGAACGCGTTTCCAAACGTTCTTCACTTTCTCTTGACCTCAACGCCAATGAGAACGGTGTTTCTGAGCAGAGTGGTTCGGAGAGCACCGAAGAAGGTGAGGAAAGGACTCAACCCAGGTTTTGAAGGATGCTGGATTTGGTGCATTTAGACTTTCTTATGGTTTAATGTTCCTCTCTTCATCAGTGGAGGACAGAGTGGGTCTGTCCCAGGTGCCCGGGCGCCTCTATCTGAACAAGGTCTTCCACATCAGCGCTAACAAAATGTTTGAGCTGCTCTTCACAGACTCCAGCTTCATCCGCAGGTTCATGAACGTCAGGAAGATGACCAGTGAGTGCTCTTCTCATCCATTCTTTGAGCCCGTTCATCATCTAGTTTGAGCCAGTGGCAGCTTTTATGTGTCACACCATTACTCCTTTGTGTTATCAGATGCCAGCTTTAATACTTGGCAGAAGGACCCATCGGGGCACATGAAGAGAAGCCTCAACTACACAATAACCATCAGCAACCCACTGATTGGAAAGTACTCCACCGCTACAGAGAACCAGGTGTGTTTACATGAGTGGGACTGGTGTACGTACATGCCTGAATGAATGGATGAATAAACATCTTTTGTGTTAATTATGGCTAGCTGCTTATTTGCACTTCATTTACCTGTCAGACGTTGTACAAAGAATCCAGGGACGGTCAGTATTACCTCGTGGACTCCGAGGTGTACACTCATGACGTCCCCTATCATGATTACTTCTACACCCAAAACCGATACTACATCATCAGTAACTCCAAGCGCAAGTGTCGACTCAGGTAATAAAACTTGTGCCTTTTTTTTTTTTTTTTTAGATCTGATTTTTGTCTGTTGACTTGAGTGTTATTTCTCTAAATGACTGTGCTTTTAAATTGTGGTGGTGTTAGGGTTTACACTGATGTGAAGTATAAGAAGCAGCCATGGGGCCTGGTCAAGTCCTTTATCACTAAAAACTCCTGGAGCGGCATAGAGGATTATTTCCGACAGCTGGGTGAGTAAAGGGACTTGTTCATGTGCTTTGGAGGAAAAAGAGAGCATTTCACTGTCTTCTTTCCTTAGCCTGTGGCTTATTTAATATCTGAGTTGATATGAGCCGTTTCCCCCAACGCACATCAGGCTTTGCACCAGTGACTCACAATATTTGGAAATAGTCTGTATGATATTGCCAGGCACAGCTTAATCTTGTTCTCATCAGACATTTTATGTGAGCTTGTACAAGAAGCTCGAGTAATAATAATATCCATTTTGGGCAGTGTTGTAAGTAAAGTAGAGATGCTTTTCATAGTAACAGTTGTTTCATTAAATGTCACCAGATCACATCTAATACCCACTCCTCACTAATACAGATTTTTTGCAAAATTAACATTTATTTTACGTTCCTCTTCCAAAGTGAAGATTATTAAACTCCGGCTTTGTGTGTATCCATGCAGAAAACAAAGATTACAAAACGATGGTGTCACGCTCCAAAACGTGCATGTCTGTTATTGCTTTATGCAATGAATTTGCATCTGAAACATCAAATATAGGTCACATACAGAACTATGCAAAAGCTTTAGGCCACAAGTAGGTTTGTTATTTTAGCAAGAGTATAATGGTATACAGTATGTACCTACGCATTTCTCAGTCTCTGTAATAAGACACAACTTAAATATAGAACAGTATTAAAAAGAAGAATTTCAGAAAATAACAGACAGGAGTTTCTGGTATTTAGTGAGATCTTCCTTTTATACATTTAACATGTCTTGAACTCTTTGCAGACATTGAGATTTGCTGAACAAATTCTAGTGTTTTACACCAGATTTTGTTCAAAACGTCCAATGTTTGTTATTGTTTGTGCTACTTTTATCATTGGAACAGAGATTGCACTAAAAACCAACTGTTTGCTGTAGAAGGCATGTAAACCATGTAACAACATAGCTAAGGGTGATCTAAAGACTTCTGCACAGTACTGTATGTGTATAAACCAGTGGATTATCTGCAGTAATGAAAGTCAGCACAGATATGCATTTGTTGATAAATAAATTTATATAAATAATACACTTCAACTCAAACCAACAACAGGTTATTGCTCAGTTTGATGACAGACTAAAGCCTCTGCATGTGCTACATCCTATATTATCTAAGCTCCATGGTGTTTACAGTTTAAAGCCTGTTAGAAACAATGTTTTGTCTGAGCGTTTACACCAGGTTTTGTATTGTAGTGTGTACAGAGAGATTTTGGGAGGGGCATTACTCTGCTTCATATGAGTTATATCTGTGTGATGATACAGAAGCAGAGTTGCTGGAAGAGGAAGCTGAGCTCAACCAAGGAGGTGGAGACTCTGGCAAGATGGGTGGGCTCCGGAGGAGGAGGCGAACATACAGCCGGACTCTACCGGAGCACATGAAGCCCAACAAGCAGTACGGGCCAGACTCAGAACAGCACAGAGATGGCAACAATGGTATGGCTTGGCATGAATTATATAACTCTTGAGTCAAAGCCCCCCTTTAATAATTATATAAGAAATAAAAGTACTCTGTGGTTTCAATAAATACTGATTAAAATGGAACTACAGGGCATTAGATGTTCAAGTTCACTGATGGTTCCAGATTTCAACATACTATATCACAACTGTTCTTTGTGATGTTAAATATTCTGCTGGTATGAAAACCCTTTAAAGTGACCTTTTTAGTGAACAGAGAAAAACTTCCACCGGGGGAAAAAAAACAAAAAAAAAACAACTTTCCCTCCATCCAGATGAAAATAATTCTCAAAGTCAAAGAAAACTAAAATACTTCAATGCAGAGGGATTTTAATTTGTCAAATTCTCAGTATACTTAACTGTATATAATATGACATACATGTCATATAAGAGGGCTTTTGGTCCACCTGATGTGAGGTAAGAATTAAATGAGGAGGAATACGCATGACCAAAACACATTTCAATGGATGTTGGTTTAATAAATACTTGTTAGTCTGTTTAACATGACAGTTGCACCATAAACCTGTGTGCCTTTTAATCCTTGTAAATGCTTTGTGTGTTTGCTGTTGCTGTGGTAGCCACTGTAACAAAGGCCACTGTAGCTGCTGAAGGTTTAGATGCAAGATAAGTGGACGTCACTGTTGTATATTTAACACAACGGCAGCATTCTGGTTTATTCTTGAATAGTCACTGTCATTCTGGCTCTGCTCAAAATAGGTGTTTTGTTTGTATTTTAGGCCCCATAGAAACAAAAGGCCCATATCGATGGAACATCACCACAATTGTGGCTGGTATGAGTGTGATGTAAGTTAACCACATGCACACACTCTATGCAACAATGCGGTTTGTATTGTGCATTTAATTTCAGCCTTTCTGTTGTCTCCAACCTTTTTTTTTTTTTTTTCTGTCTTTTTCAGTTTGCTCATTTTGACACTGCTGAATCTGGGCTTGTTTTTCAAGTTGTGGGCCATGGAGGATGTAGCCCACCGCATGTACCTGAGCACAAAGCATCGGCTGAGGGAGAGGAGCGAGGCCAGGTTAGATCATTCACTGCCTTGCAAAACCCAGAATTAGTTGCATAGGAAACTGAGGAACTATATCAAGTGGTTGCTGTGATCATTCAGAAATTACAAGTGTTGATGTGGGTGTAGAGGGGAAGGGGTTAGTCTTCCTCCACCTTTTCCATGTCTGTGGTGTTCAGACAGCCCACATACACGAACGCTCGTTTCAATGAGTCACAATGTTGAAACTGTGTGTCGGCCTCAGTAAGTGGTTATGCAAGTGACACAGTCTTGCATCAGTTCTCCTCTTATATTTAGACTTTTTATGTATCTTCTCCTTCCTGTATCATCTTTTGCACATTAAATAGCTGCCTTCTCTTTGTTGTTTAACAGCTTGGCCTCTGAATATGGTCCCAGACAGGGGCCTGGTGGGTACAGGAGCAGAGAAGAGGTGCGCTTATTGAAAACTGTATTGCAGGACTCCATCAACCTTTTAGAACAGGTAAGACTGGGATTAAACACATCCAACTGTAGCTCTTGTGAATCAATGCATATTTTTCCTGCACCCTTGAATTTCTCCACTCCATTTGGTAACGCAACCCTAATTTTTCTGACTTAAATCTGTATAGAGTAAAAAAAAAATGCATGTGAGTCACTGTAAAATGTTTATATTGTAGTCTCAGCTCTGAACCAAAGTTGACTTGGACTTCCCAAACAAAGATATGAGCACACCAGATAGTTGTCTGTCTTAAGGTCAAGTGCAAATTGACCTAAAAATGAGATAGGAGTATCCATAAAGGTTACGAGGTGGAAGTAATTTGAATAGACTTTTGTATAACATTAGGTGCACGGCTAGGCTTCATCCAGGTGTTTTGGATAAGTCTGTAGTGTTGGTACTAGTGTCTTTTCTTGTAGATTAGTCAGTTTGACAGGAATAAAGTTGTTATCCATCCATAGCCATCTGTAGTCAGCTGAAGTAAACGGTGAGGAAACATGGAAGGAAGGAAACATGACAGCCAATCTGTAGTTTGTGGTTCAATGATATTGTGGAACAAGACATGAGAAGACTTTATCAGAAAATGCACATAGAAAGAAGAAGAGACTCGATTTTATCTACTCCAAGGTAACTATCCTGATCCTGACTGATGAGTTAGTAAGTGCTACATTAGGTAGCGCTATTTTATTTCAAAAATATTTCCCCATCCTTATTTATTGATCTGATTGATTGCGCTAAGCCATGTTTGTTGTTTCAAGAAGTCTTAATTTGCTTAGAATTTACAGTAAATAGTTCTCAAGATAATGTAGAATTAAACTGCTTTCTTCAGTGGATACATTACCTAACTGTGGGAAAATAACACTAGAAGTTACAGTCATTCTCTTTGACGCCTGCCCTGTTTAATAACCAGCAGGAGTTGTGTTGTATTAATGGATGGATGTCTTTAAGTCATGTGTTGTATCTGCTCAGTCAGTTCTTTTTTTTTTTTTTTTTCTTCACAGCTCCGCAGTTCTCTGATGGTGCTACAGCAGAATTTCGCTTTGGCCAATCAAACGGCAGCGCCACAATGACGCTCCCACACCTGGAGACCACAGAGCACCTGTCCCCAGCTCTGTGCAGCAAAAAGACACAGCAGCAACAAACTGCCTCTGAGGAACTATCTGGTATCAGTGACTTTAACACGTCAGTGTCCCCAGACTGTTGACATGCCATGTGTTGCCAGGAGTGACATGTCCCAAAGCCTTTCGTGGGGCATCAGGTGCCAGGATGTTTTTAAAGCTGCAGACTGACTGCTGGAGTACAAAGTTACAGTGGAGTCAGCTGTGTGTGAAGCACTGGCTTTAGATTTCTGTAGGGTGCTACCGTCAGCTCACTTGGCTGGCTTCTTTATCACTCTTTTCTTAAATAGTGGCGTTGGATTGAAATACTTGTCTGATGTGCCTTGTTCTATTTCAGTGAGCCTCATGCCACAGTAAATGAAATGTGTAAATAATTGTATTTTTTTTTTTAATGCAAGGGACATAAATCAATACTATTTAAAGTTTTCTCTTACATTTTGCACATTTTTATGTGTGCCTTTTAGTTATCTTTTATTTTGTCCAATAAATCTATAAAATCAGGCTAATTTAAGTTGATGATTATTATTATTATTTTTATTATTCATTTTGATCCTTTTCCTGTGTTGCTGACATGAACGGCTGCAACTTTGCACAATATAACCATTAAATATTCTCAGAATTTTGTAATATTCTATTTGAGTTACATTTTATGTACAGAAAATATTGCTGGTACCATGCTTTTCTTTTAAATTCATAATTTGTGTATGGTATATTCAGTTTAACAAGTCTAAGAGCTAATGATAAGAAGCAGAGCTGCCAAACACTGACATGCTGGATTTGTCTAGACATCGATAACTTTTTAAAACCTTTTCTTTTTTTTCTTGTACGTAGACACGAATTATATAGAAATGTGTGTGTATATACTTTGGTATGATTTAAAATTGTCATTCCATTAAAGGTGTAGGGTTGTTCAATGAATGTACTGTGCTGTGTACTCACACTGTCAACACTTTGGTGAGTTACAAAGTTTTGTTTCTTTGGGACACACACACACATCACTGTAACTGCATTGAGCCTTATGTGTTTACAGAGTGCGGTTGTTGCTCTTGTAATATGAAAACATGCACGATTTTGTCTAGTTATTTGTTTAAATCAACTGTAGATTTGTATTTTTTAGCAATAATGTGATGCACTGTTTTAATAAATTATATTTCTTGCCAGGCTTGATTTGTGCTGCTCTTGTTTTTATGTTAACATTATTAGGTGATTCCAAACCATTACATTCTCTCTCTCATAATGAGCAGCATTTTGTCATTAGGCAACTGTTCTCAGACACACGAGAGCACAATAAAAGTTCTGAAATCATAATGTGAAAATGCTAAAGTTAATGGTGGGAGAAAAGTACTGAGTAATTCTCACTTGTGTGACTTTCTATAACAACAACAACAAGGGTTAAAGGTTAAAACTCACTTTATTATCCCCATAGGGAAATGCTCTGCATTTTACCAATCCTGATACACACAGCATAGATAGCATAATATTCTTATAAAATGTGATGCATTACTGTAGATTAAACTACCCAACATTATGTAAACTAGCTAAACTGAGCTCAGCCTTAAACTTGAGCAATGAAATATGTGCATATAACACATGAATACAGGAGTTATCAGCAGAAAATGTAAATTACATGATAGTAAAATGCTTTTATTACACAATGAATAGGCTACTTTGCATCTGTTAAGTACAATTAACTGATTATATTTAGCCTTTGTGGAGATAAATATAAATAAATAGATAAATATTGCAAATATACCTATAAAAAAAGGATGCTGTTAATATTTATGCTACTTGATACTTGATAGAATTGGACATGTCATTTAGTGGAGTCCCTTTTTCCATGTTTGTTCAAAGGTACCTCCATTATTCCTCTAAGGAAATGTCAACTTTTCCATATAGTATCTTCCCTCTACAATGTTCAGCCAGTGTTTTAAGGCACATTTGACTTGTTCCTTGTGATCATCGTTTCACAAGATTACATTATTATTATTATTATTATTATTATTATTATTATTATCAGGGTGGTATTAATAACCTGTTACGCTTAAACACTTGCACTAAAAAGAATTATGAATACTTAAAAATAAAACACAGTTTTCCAAGGGCATTGAAGTTTAATTGTAACTAAATACAGTAGTTAGAAGGAGCTGCAGGTTTACTGTGTATGCTGGAAACCAAAGCGGAAGACTGAATGGGACTAAAGCCAATGTATCTGTGTCTTTATCCTTTTGTCACAGGTGAAATACAAGTCTAATGAGTTTCTTTAATTATTTACCAGTAGCTGCTCTTTGTGGTTTATTGTATGTATTATTGATTTCAGTGGGACCCTTTCGCCAATTGAATCAGAGAATTATGTGTAGGTGTGCCGAAATTAAGATTAGGTTACATGTCTGTCTTGTTATGGGGACATGCCAAAAGTTTCCTATTTGAGGGAAATCACAGGATGGTAGAGTAAATGGATCAGACTCTAAATCAAGGGTGTCAAACATACGGCCCATGGACCAAAACCAGCCAAGGAGTCGAATCCGGGCCGTGCGATGAATTTGTGACACACAAAATTTACAATGAAGATATTAACAATCAAGGGTGTTAAAATCATTTAGCTCAGGGGCCGCATACAGACCAATTCAATTTTAAGTGGATGGAACCATAAAAATACTATCATAATAATCTATAAATAATGACAACTCCAAATGTGGATGAAATGAAAATGTTTACAATTACAAACTATCCTTTCATAAAAAGTAGTGAATAGCCTGAACAAACATGAACTACCTGAACAGTCTTAAGAAAAGTACAATTTTAACAGTATTATCCCTGTTACTAAATGTCTTGTGCCTTTGTAGATCCACTGTGATCTGAAGTTGTAATGTACAAGTGTAAATGATAAACTGAGTCATAATATTGTTAAAATTGCATTTATTTTTCTTAAGAAATTTCATGTTGTTTGTGGTTGTTCACTTTATTCTCATTTTTTAAGGATACTTTGTAGATATAAGAATTTTTGTAATGTAATTTTACGTTTTTCACTGTTATTATTTTACTGATCTGGCCCATTTAGGATCATTTTGGCCTATATTTGAGTTTAACACCCCTGGTCTAGATGGTCCTGACTTATGGGATTCCGATTTTTCGGGGCATTTCGGCGTACGTGCTTCGCCCGGGGGCGTGGTTTAGGGGGTTAGGGTGGGTTAGGGTTCAAACACATCAGTGACGCAGGACGTAACCCCGCCCCCGGGCCGAAATGCCCCAAAATATAGAAGTCCCCCTGACTTGTACCCAGAGCCTCGCTTTGGCTCTGTTGTTGTCATATGGTCGTTGTCTCCGGTCCTGTGCGTCCTGGGCGGGGGAAGTCTACTTCATTTGACGTCAGGAGGAGAAACTGCTCACTTTAGGGGCAGTGCCACAGGACGTTTCCCTGAACAGAAACCCAAATCCGGACCAAACCCGGGTGTGCGACTCCCTTCCGAGCAGAACATCTGAACCCAGACTGGTTTATCTGAGGCTGCGGTGCGTTTACGGCGTTCAGTCCCGGATTCACCGGATACGACAGCCGTCACCACGAGGAAGACTTCCGATGTGAAGCCCGGCGGGGGAAATCGCTTCAGTCGGTATTTACTCGGAAGCATCGGTCGACATGTAGCGGCTCAGTGTTTGGGTATGTTGTGCGTCTTTGGTTTAGTAATACAGCTGTGTGTGTTGACTGGTATTAATGAGTGAATCTGGGTGAACTGTGGCTGACATCAAACCAACACTGGCCCCTTATTTAACACCGAAAACACTAAATACACACAAGCGTTTGCGCTTAAAATATCTTTAAGTAAAACACAACACCACTTAACCTGGTGTTTCTGATTGTTCAACTTTTTATTGTTAAGAAATGACTGTCCATGATTGGTTTACGAGACTGAAGAGCAGGAAGTGGCCCCTTTATTGTCCATAAAAAAGTCAACTGACGTCAAGTTACATTCTCATATTTTAATTAAATAACGGAAAGCTTAAAACCTGTATTGTACAAGAATTTGGGTGCAGGGGCCCCACAGATTTGGGGCCCTGTGGAAAAATATCACTTTGGACCCCACCACTTCCATGTAAACTCTACAATAAAAACAATGTGCAGGTATGCATCAATATTTGATCAATATTGTAATAGATTTTGAGATTAATGAGAAAGGTGCCAGCCAGAAGTATATTTAAATTCACTTTGTCTGCCTTTATCTCTTCTCTCAAATGCTTCTTCCTCGTTATCTGTACAATCATCTGTTTGGCTGGATTTATGTATGACATATGTGAATCATACAAGATAACCATTTTTGATTACACACACAATATATATGTTGGTCAGGGTTATATGGACAAAAATATCATGCTAGATTTCCTAGATATTAATAAATATCACAATAAATATCCAAATTATTACTTCTTTCAATTTGAAGAAACCAGACATTACCATCAAGAACACCTGACAATTCTAAAGGTAGAACAGTCTAATTAATTACATGGATTAAAAGTTTGTTTAATTTGTCATCAAAATATGCAGGTTTAGGTTTAGAAAATATGTAACATGATAAAACATTGAAACATTTTATAAATGTTTTAGCAGACAAAGTCACAGTATAATTAAAACAAAGACAAAAAAAAGATGGACATCACAACAAATATATTGTCATTTTTTCACTCAGCCCTAATTATATGTACCCCTGGTTAAAAAATGGGTTTACACTTTGCTGCATAAATGAGTAACTTATTCATATATTTAGTTACTGGTGCAATTGTCTTATTCTTTTGTTCACAGAGGTTCTGTAAATCAATCTGTCCTGCTACATTAAGGTCATCTCCTGCCACATTTTATTATAAAATGGAGGCTGCACAGCTCTGATTGATAGAAAAACACCATGTCAATAAGCACATCATACCTTAGATGATATAAATGGCTTAAAAAAACAAACATTTGTGAAATTATATCTACACTTAACCCAGTTATGGATCTTCATCTTTTTAAATATTTTTTTTCCTCGTAGTGCACAATAACAGATTAAAAGGCATCCATTATGGAGGACTACACTCATTCTCATAACGTATTGCAATAACAGTCAAAGCAGAAAACACAGTCTTTACAGAAAATCCCTTACTAGGACATAAAACTGCTGCACACCACATGGATGTGATGAATGCTTGCAGCTGTATTTATTTATTTATTTATTTATTGTCAGGGAGCAGATGCTCGTTTTGTTGTTGCCACTGACACACGACCATTAATCAGTACACACATCCCAATCTGTCGTCTTTTCAAGCCTCCGCAGACCATACATTAAGGTACCCTGAGAGGACTAAGTACTCAGTTGCTGATCTTAGTGACCTTCTCTGACCTCATTAGTTTAATTGCGGGCTGCCTAATAATAACACATAATGTCATACTCGGATTTATTGCTAATCAGAAGCTACTTCAGGCGTTTCCAACAAAGCTGGATCCCCTCAGAGAGAAATTTAACTGAGCTCAAGGATTAATCACACTTAGTGGCTCATTGGGGAATCACCATTCTATTCTTTTTTTTTGGACTGCAGGGATACTGAATCCCTGTGATTGTTTTAAATCCAGACACTGCCTCACCTCAGCGTGGCTCCATCTGTGCTATCTGAACAGGCCAGAAGGCTGCAGTGGTGGCATCGGTCTCATGCTGTAAATCATAAAGCCTGGCAGATGTGTGACAGATGTGAGGCTAGGACATACAATGGGTAGGCTGAAATGAGCAGGGTCTGCTTTGCAGTGTTGCATGGTGATAATATATTTGGAATGACTCCATCTAAAACACATGTAAATAGCTGTTAAGCTGCTGTGCGCATCGTCATTCCAGCAGAAAGGGCTTTTAGAGGCATTTTGATGTGATTGTGTCACTTTATTTCCTTCATGCCTTCATCTGTTTTGTCTATAATGCAAATGGGGCTGGCCAAGCGCTAACAGATGGACAGCTGTACTACATTTTTGTTTGCTCTTTCACAACTATTTATGGTAGAAAGATGAATGATACCTTGTTTTGCAGGGAATAATGAGCACTTTTAGATGTGCAATTGGGGAAAAAAATGTTTTAAACTAATTTTCTGGCTTAAAAATAGTAAAAAAAAAAACAAAACCCCAGTAATGGATGGACAAAATTAACATCTGTTTTTGACCACTTTATAAAACCTGCCTTAAAGTGCAGTTCTAATTTTCATAAAACTTAAAAATCTTTACTGTTGGTCCTTAAGGGTGCCTATTTTGCAAAACAGTAAACAGTTTGTATTTTTTCAATATATAAGGACATAAAATAGTAAGAGTTTTACTAAGTGTTTCGGTAACAGATGGACAAGGAAGAATAATTACAGTTTCAGTTGTTTATTCAGCATGTTTATTCGTATATACATTGCATATATAATATCTACAAGATCAAATGCCTTAATAAACTAATTTAATAAATTTTTTAAAACATATATTTATTTCAGTTCATTAGATATTTGTAATCACTGTAAAAAGAGTAGCAGAAGGTTTTTAAATTGACCTTACAACTTATCATAAGTATAATATAGGTCCAATAGAAGAGGATCAAAGTTATGCTTTGAATTGCACTGACGGACAAAGAATGCAAACATAAATTTATACTGAATAGAATGCCATCTAAGTATTTTAAAACATTGTTCTAAAAAATAAAAGTTGTGCTGGACACTAGAAGTAATGTACTTTAAAAATATATATGTCTTCAGAAGGTGATTTTAACTTTATTTTTTGATCTAGATGTTAACCTTCCCTTGGCCAGCCCCAGATGATTCAGAGGTATGGGAGGTACTGATAAGGCTGTAACGTCAAATAGGCTGTGAGGCTGTCCACCACCATGAAGAAACGAGCAAAGAGGGTGTTGGAAGAAGAGGAACCTTTGTGCTGCTGTGAATATGTGAACAGCCTCGGAGAGCGTAGCCATGTAGCAGCCTGCTGCTGTGACTGTGAGGACCTGGATGATGCTTGTGACAGGTGACAGAATTAACTATCACAACCACACATGGTCTCAAATAAATTTCCTTTACATATACAATTGGAGCTTGAAAGTTTAAATACATACATAAACCCTGGTTCAGTGCTCTCATGTGTCTTTGATAATATGCATTTAAATTGTGTCATAATACTACTACTACTACTACTACTACTACTAATAATAATAATAATAATAATAATAATAATAATGATGATGATAATGATAATAATAATAATCAAGCATTTGAGGTAACCTTCCACAAGCTTTGCACAATGTTGTGTTGGAATTTTGGCCTATTCCTCCTGGCAGAAATGAGTCAGCCTCTGTGAGCCAGCTTTTTAAATTTAGTTTACAAATCTATTATTGCATTCAAGACAGGGCTTTGTGATGCCACTCTGAAAATTGTATTTTGGCTCCAAGTGATGTTGCTTCATTGTGGGCCATGCTTAGGAGCATTTTCCTGCTGAAAGGGCTGTGTAGCCTTAGTTTTTGAAGCTAAATGGACTGATCTTTAACTTACTGGCTCATGTCTCCAGATTATTGATCGAGTGGTAAACAGCTTTTCAGGTTATGATAATATAGCATGTCTTTTACTGTGTATAGAGATATATTTATGCATGTTACCCCTACCATCTTTACTAATTCATAGGTTGATGTCCTGGGAGGCTTTGTAAATCTGTGGCACCAAAATCTGTTTATCTCTGCGAGGCAGCACATGTCTAGTTTTTGAGCGATTGGATTGCTGTGCGGTCCTGTGGGGGTTCAATTGTATTTATTTATAGAGCACCAAATCACAAAAAAATCCACTCAAGGCACTTAACATATTGAGGTCAAGACAGTGCAGTGTTACAGTGAGGACAAAAACAACAAATCCCCCATGAATAAGCATTTGGCGACAGTGGAAAGGAAAAAACCTCCAACTGAACCAGGCTCAGGATGGGTGGCCATCTGTCTCAACCAGTAGGGTGGGTGGAGAGTGGAGAGAAAAAAAGAAAACCATAGAAAAGCAATAGTCAAACACTGGGCAGGTTGACGAGACCAGTTAAACTGGAAACGCACAAAATATGAGACACCTGTAGAGTGTACATAGACGGATGGAAATTTCTCCTAAATAGAAAGTAGATTTGTAAAGTTTCTTAAGCCATGACATCCTCTGACAATGTCATAAAATATAAATAACAGCTGAAAAAGCTCCTCTTTTTTCACACTGTTCAAATAAAGCACTGTAACTTATGGAATATA
>JAPQRQ010000014.1:18107908-18136289 GCA_037367365.1 Apogon talboti | reverse complement strand
TATATATATGAAAAAATAAATTTTTTGCAATAGTTAAAACGGAGTTTGACTGTATTGAACTCCATCCTCATCGTCTCACAGATGTATTACTGAATAAACATTTCCTTTTGTGGTCTGCCAGGTTTCTGAAGAGGGAGCCTCAGAAACCCGAATCCCTGTCACAAGTGGCTGCAGTTGTGTCAGATCGGATTCGTGTGCCCTGGCTGTGGGGCGGAGCCCAAAAACTGGACCTGTCCATCATCCCTCCTCTTGTGCTCCTTCCTGTCCTGCTCCATCTTGCTGCCCTCCACTTTCTGATTGGTCTTGTGGTTCTCATAGCTCTTCCAGGCCTGGTGTTGTGGTACTACTATTTCACGCATCGCAAGAAAGGACGCACACTGTTCTTTCTCAGCCTGGCCCTTTTCTCTCTGGCGTACATGTACTACTTATTCATCTCGGAGGTGCTTCCCTACGGGGATGTTGGAATTGTCCAGGTAACGTTGGTAACTGTTGGGGTGGTCCTAACCCTGGTTGCCCTCATCATCACCAAGAGAGGACCTGGTATTGTGTGGCCTAATCAGGAGACCATCCACAGCACAGTGACCTATTACAGTCCTCTGGAGGACCGAGACCCTGTCATCAATGGGGGAAGGCAGGAGGTGGCCATGACGGTCGCCAACCGGGCAGCACCGTCGGAGCAAACTGGGGCGGAGCTAAAGGAAAGTAACCGACGGACCTGGTGTCCTGTGTGCAGGGTGGTGCGGCCTCCGAGGGCAGGACATTGCCGGATCTGTGGTGTCTGCGTGCTGCGTCTAGACCACCATTGTGTCTGGTGGGTTCCATTCAAATGCTTCTCACTTTGCCTGTCCTGTCTTCCCACTTCTCCAACATGATCAATTTTTTTGTCAGTTCTACAAAAAATATATAATTTAAGCATAAAAAAGCTGCATTCTTTTGAGTATTAAAACATTGCAT
This sequence comes from Apogon talboti, assembly GCA_037367365.1. Taxonomy (NCBI): domain Eukaryota; kingdom Metazoa; phylum Chordata; class Actinopteri; order Kurtiformes; family Apogonidae; genus Apogon; species Apogon talboti. The sequence goes on along the minus strand of JAPQRQ010000014.1, from coordinate 18,135,335 downwards.
TTAAGTGGCTCTTTTCAGGTTCGATAATGAGCTCATTTTGTTTGTCCTCTTCACACCTGCAGTGTTTCGAGTGACCATATTTGCATGTTGTATTCGTCAACATTAGTCAACATGATTCATGGCAGTTAAAGCTTCAAAGTCAACATTTTCTTGCTCCCATCCACTCCTACATTTGTACGTGTGCACTGATGTGTAGCTGTTCCCTGCATGTGCGTAGTGTAACCCTTGGGTCTCAGTATGGTTTTGTCTGCCTGTGTGTGTACTTGTGTGTTCGTGCTTCCCCTCCGTTGCTGCCGCCATAGGATAAACAGCTGCGTGGGGCAGGCCAATCACCGCAGCTTCCTCCTCACACTCGTCCTCTTCCTGCTGACCTCCCTGTATGGGATCAGCTTGGTGCTGCAGAATGTGTGCCCGAGACAAAACCTCCTCACCGCCCTGCTCTACTGCCCAGGGGTCTACAACCAGTACAGGTAATGAGAACACAGGGTCAGGTAGCATTAGCATTTTGCTTCCTCATAGTGACTGTACTTTAAAGGTTTGGTGTGTGATATTTAGTGTCATCTAGAAATGAAGTTCAAGATCAGACCACAACCAACTGAATAAACCCCCCTGTAGTCCAACACAGAGGCCACAAGAAATAGGATTGGCCCGTGTTAGAGTCAGTGTTTGATTTATGTATAAATCAAACATAAGATGCTTCCTCTGTAGATATAACTGGCTTATTTTTAAGTAACAATTATTTGCATGTGATAAGACTCTAATGAAATACAATTATGAATATTCTGTCTCTGCAATTAGATAATCCTTAATTCAACACACTGGACAAACTCTGTAATTATTTATAGTTCTTGCCGATAAGAAAACACTGCCGTGTACATCCACAGTTCAGATGGAACCCATGGAAACAGTAAATGGCAGAGAGGTTTGTAGCAGCAACCCAGAACAAAACCACCTTCTTTAAATAGCGGACTATCTTTAATTGAGACACTGCAGGGCATTTTGACATTTTTCCCACAATTAACCATATAATTAACTTCAGTAAGTGAGTTTCTGTGAGGTTCATATCACACTGTTTTCACTGTTGTGTTCAGTCAGTAGCACAGAACATGGAATGCCCATGAGGGTGTTGGAAAATAACAGTTGGTTAGTAATTGCACACCAGGTGGTACCTCTGTAATTGTTGGGCTGTTTTGTAAACTAAACCAAATAAAAATAACACAGCTACAAACATTTGTTTAGGAAGCAAAAATACCCACATAAGATCACAAATAAGTCAAGTAGATGTTTTGTAAATGTTTAATAACTTGTTAGACGAGTACACAAACTAGCTAATTGCCAAGATAACAAATTAAGATGTCATATACACAATCAGTTGGATGCAGTGTTCAGTGTGGACTGATGAAATGACCTGTATTAGTCTGAACAGGGAAATTTCATAGACCTAAAGATCAAATTAAAAATAAATTGAAAAATACAACTATTAAGTAGTTCATTACATACACAATAATCATAATATTAGGTACAAATATACCAAAGTCAAGATGGTGTAATAGTAAATTGTTAAGTCTGTTTATTATTGGCTAAAGTGTTTTTTCTGGAATATTTAAACTCCATATGAGCAGAATTTAGTGGGTCATGAAATGGATCCTTGAGCTTATGACTGTGTGCAAGACGTACATATACATCAGATAAGAAGGAACCACTGCTGTAGCTTTTAACCACTTTTAGCTCTTTAAAATAAACTATGAACTTGTATCAGAGGTCATTAATGATGCTGCAGCAGGATTCACTGTCTCTTCTTACTGTGTTCCAGGACTGCACTCTGCTTCACCTGTGCATGGTACAGCAGTATCGTGACTGGAGGGTTACTCCACCTGCTGCTGGTGCAGATCATCAACATCAGCTACAACGTAACCGAGCGCGAGGCTCGCGTGGCCCTGCGCGACAAAACTGCTCGCAGCTCCTACTGGGGACTTGTTGTGGACACGGGCGTCTATTCCAGAGGATTCCGTGTCAACTGGGCTGAGTTCATGACCATGGCAGACAAAGTGAAGCTCCAGCCTGCCGCTCCAACAGACTTGGTGTAAGAGATGCTGCCTAATCAAAACTGAATCTTGAGCTTTTTCCTGCTGTTCTGTTCATGTCCACTGGATGGCAGCATGTCTCCTTTGACTTATAATTTACTTGAATGGCCTTTTGCTTGGCAGCAGACTGGGGAGCTGCCAGGACTGTTATCAGCAATGCTTTAATAGCCAGTTTATTACAACATATGAGTTACCACCTGAGTTACCTTGACACATAGCAATAAAATAAACCTTAATAAGATACACTGACCGCCATTAATGTCACTGACAACCGGCATCTCTTCTATGCAGCTGTATCCACTCACACTGACCTTTATTTTCCTTCCACTTATCATCTCATCTATCTGTCCCTTACACTGGATGCCTTCCCTGGATTTAAACAATATTTATGTCTCCTCTACATTCTAGTGCCTTGCTGGTTGGTGACTAAAGGCTGAATGAATAAACTGTTTATCCTTGCAGGGATGGTTTCGAGGAGCACAATACGAGACAATACGGTGACTCTGGTCAATCTTGATGAACACATGGTTCTGAGCATCAGTTCAAGGATGACATCTGCTCACTACGCCTCCTGTTTCTTATGTAAACAGTCCTCTGCTGTGATCATAAAGGAGTGAACCTTACTTGGCTCAAAAGTACAGCCTCATGGATGTGTCATGGATATTTCTTTTAGGGCACATGCCAGATAATTATGCTAATTAGTGTTTCACAGCATATCACTGTATTAATAGTACAGGCAGACAGGAATATATCAATACTTTCTTTACTATTTAAGGCTGGTTCGAACTGACTCTCAAATTAGACACCTCTGTAAAATCCCAAAAGACTGAAAAAGCAAATGAATCAATACACATTAATGTCGGCTACAAAAATTAGACTCTGCTTTTCAGTGTTTTCCATTCCAGCTGCTTTTATTGGTCCTCAAAGAGGTTGAAAGCTTTTTCGTATCCTTATAATTGTTAGGTCCATTAAAGTACTGTTATATATTTTTATTAAACAAATGTGAAAAATGTGACATGTTTGTTGGTTTTCTGTTTTATGAATACCTCCTGTGATGTGTATTTGTGCAGACATACGATGTTGCTCCTGTAGCTATGGCCTCTCTCTGGGTTTTACAGTAGATAAGAGTGGAATTCGGGCACAACCTCGGCCACTATCCGGCCCAGCTTTCTCCGCCGCACCTCCCTTTCTCTTTCCTTTCGCAGCAGACATGGAAGCTGCTTCCAGGCCAGGAAACATCGTCGCAACACCCGTCTGAAGTGCAGGCAGATGGAGGGACAGACGGGAATAGACCAGGTGAGCAATACGAAACTGAATTGTAGAGACCTCTGGGTTGACAAGGCCTAATGAGTTTTTGACATAATGTTAGTTGGGGTTTATTGAAAATGGCAGCTGGCCAGATGGTGTGAATTCACCTGCTGGCCGTGGTCATTTTATTTACACCTGTGAAGTTACAACAGACTCACATTTTGTGGCAATGATAAGGAAACATTATGTAAGGCCTGTGCTACAGTCCTCATTACCTGGGCTGTGCCTGTATTATAATGCAAGTATGTGTTTTCTGCAAAAATCCATTGTACACAGATAAACATAACTAACTCGTTTGTCAAAATTTCTCAACAAAAACAGAAAGATGCAGTTGGAAAGAGCAAAAACACCTGCGAGCTCCATTATCCGTAATATGAGGAGTTGTTAACATCTAACTGCTGATTTGAAGGATTTAATTAAATGAGATGAGATGGTCTAATTTACAATTTAATGCACAGGTGGTTGCAGAGGTAAGAAAAAAACGATAAATCTGTCTATGGATTGGCAAATCCCACTTTCACATCAGCAAATTTCCAACAGCTGCTCACACTGGTTAAAACCATTGTCATGTTCTGCCCTACCTGAAATAATGCACTTCAGGTGTACAATAAAATGTGAAAATTCCTAAGGCGCTTATGTTACTGGGTGAGCATATCTGCACCAACCATATGGAAAAGTCATGGGTTGCTGACCTGCTATTGTGCTCCTGAGCCAGCTCCTGACGGTCCCACTCCACCAGCCTTTCCTGGGTCACATGATCGAGCAGAGCCAGCAGAACCCTCCTTAGAGTGTGAGCGCGATAGAAACGCTCAGCTCTCTCCCCCTGAATCATCCGCCAGTCCTTTAGCTGAAACAGACAACAGGCATTCAGGCGTGCAGCAAACGTTGTAAAACTGACATGAGCTGACTGAAAATATAGTATAGAAATGTTTTTATCATATTGTAAAACAGTCTTTCCGGGGCCCATTTTTGTTGTGGTGCTATGGCTTGGCACCAAGTGATGAGACTGTCGCTTGGTTAAATAAGAAAAAGGCAAAAAATGTTGGTTTTTTTTCGTCACGGTCTGGGGCTTGAAACCATTACTGACTTGCACGCAGAAGAGATTAAGAAAAGGTGGCGCTCCGAGTCCGAGGCAGAAGATGGGGAGACTGCAACACTGATTGAGAAACTGAATATTTGTGTGAGTGTATGTGTGGGTGTATACGCACTCTTTTCCAACAGCTTAAGCTCCTCCGAAGCAAAAAGTGCTGGTGCAGTTGGTCAGCAGAAGCTTCTTTCTCAGACAGGGACGCTCTTGATGATTGCTGCCAGGCTAGTGTACATCGCCTCAGGAGGAATAGATTGTGATGACTCTCAGCCAGCTGGCGGGGATTGAAAAGAAGTATTGATGCACGCTGATGAATGCAACCACATTCTTATGTGCCAAGTAGAAACAATATAGTGACATATAAAAGAAATGCCCGTCTTTCACTACTGATCACACCTAACATCTATATGCACAAGATTATCTGTGTATACGAGATGCTGTGCAAAGCCATTGACACTTTTAACAATACATGATTAAACTGTTAGAGGGACACAGATGGAAAGTGAGATTATATTGTGTCACTTGTTTTTGTTTGGATGTTTTCCCTCTGAACATATCTGCGTATCCAGGCTTTGTATGTCCGTGTCAAAGAGTGGGCTGTCGAGTGGTGGGTACACGACTGCTTGTATCTTTGTATTTGGCTCAAGATATTTGCTTTTGCTGCCGAGAAGGTATTTTTACCACAATGGTTATCACAATTATCAGTCTATTAAGCCATTAGAGTGGGTTGCCTGTAGATACACAATGTGGGATATGTGGATCTTCATAATATTAGTATTAATGAGTTTTATAGAGCACTCAAATCAACTCTATCATCTGAGTGACTGGGATGATTAATAAATATGAGTAATTGACAGCCAAAAGAAACTAGGGGAATATGAAGAAAAGTCAAAGACTAGTAATTATGCCACAGTTATAGGATTTAAAATGCTCCCTTTATTGGTTCAAATAGCCTTTCTGGTGACTGAAAAGCCTGTGCTCTTGTACCTCTTCTACTGAAGCTGGTGTAATTCTGTGAAAGTTACAAAACGAAAAAGGAATATTAATCCTCTTTGTGTCCGACACATTTTTACACAGATTAGTCTTTATAATCTTTCAAAGATTTTAAAGAAATGACTAAATAAGCTTTTTCATATGTGAATATTGGGAAGAATTACATCAACTAACGGTCCGTGTATCATCAAAAACATCCAGGCACTTGCTGATTTGCATTAGAAAAAAAGTCTTTAATGTGAAGCAGTTTGTGCATTACAGCTGTGCGCACGCTGCCAAAACCAGATAGCAGATGCACATACTGGATTGGCTCTTTATTGTTGCAAGACTAACAGGAACACTTTTAATATTTAAATGTATGGTATGCACATGGACTTTCGTGCCACATTTACTTTTGATGGTCAGAAATTTCCATCTTACTTTTTGTAATTCTGTTCCAATAGCTTATGTGGTAAAGGAAGGCCAGGAGCAGTCCTTGCACCATTTGTTGTTCAAATTGGATTTCTATGGTCCCATGAAAGGCGAGAATCAAAAATGCCTCCTGGGTTGTTATTACGTAAGGAGTTAGAGAGCTAAGAGGAGTCCAGAATTGGCTGGGAGCTGAAATGGGCAGAACAGGTGATGTACCTGTATGTTGGCTTGTCTGAGCTGAATGAGGCGTTTCCATGGAGCTAGACCTTGCTGTAGTAACAAGGTTTTGTGGTAGTGTTGACGGGCCATCTTTGCGAGCTCCTGTTGCCTTTGCTGTCGTCTCTGTTTCTCCTCTTCCCTCTGCAGACACATCATTTCCACTGGACATTCTACATGGCATGCAATCTTACTTGCAGTAGATGACTGTTTGGTCTATTCTGACATGTCTTTATGGAATTCCATTAAATATGGAACACATCTCACCTCTCTTTCCTGTCTTTTCTCCTCTCTCCTCTTTTCGGCTGCTCTGCGTTTCTCCTCTTCCTCCTCCCTTTGCCTCTGCTCTTCAGCCGCTTTCATCTCAGCCTGAAAGTTTGATTGAATTTCCTTTTTAAACAAATGTGACCCAACAAAACAACCTGTTTGTTACCAACCATATGCAATTTGTTTCTTCGTGATAGGATGTCACAATTTCTCACCAACTTTTCCTCTTCTTTCTTTTTCTTCAGTTCCTGGATTTCCTTCCTCCGTTCTGCACGCTCATGTGCACGTGCCTCCATAGCTTCAAAGAGAAGGAGAGGGATGAAATGAGCTCAGAGTATTCCTCTGAAGTTCCTCAACAGCTCTTCAGGAGCAAATGTGTATGTTAAATTTGTTTGGACATTCATATTCTAAACGTGTAACCAAGGTCAAGCTAAATGTAGAAGCTATTGTGGAGCACTATAAACTCAAAAGGCATTTATTTATGCAGAAATGTCCCCATACTTGCGGCCCAGGGTCATGCAATTTTCTCATGTCATGACAAAAGTATTAGCTCATTCTGTCTCTGTATGCTTGTAAAGTCACATGTATCTCACGTGTGTATTTTTGAATACATGTATCTGTGTGAATGTGAACAATGTTCTATTCTATTAAACTTGCAGAGAACTTCAGCCTGACCTGTGGTGATTGGATGGGAGCATGTCTGACGTGTGACGGTTTTCCTCTGAGGTGTACATTGACTGTCAGGTTGTCCAGTAACCCTCAGTGCCCTGGAACAGAGCAACAAAGATCTGTCTTTCTCCTCCTTGCCTCGCCTGTTTTATTCAGACAGGTATCCACTCAAGGCGAGCTGGAGCAACATCACACTGTCTATAAGTCATGAATTTAAATGAAGTGCAGAACTTCTTGCGTTTTGCTGATAAAAACATTTTTCATGCTGTTCAAAGTCTCACAGACTGACTTTTTTTAATGATTAATAAAGTTTAGAAATTTAATCATCTCTTGGAAAGCATATTTAATCTGTACTCACAGGGACAGATAATTACGTGAATGTTCAAAATATTAGCTTTTGCCCAAGAGCTCATCTGTTCTCTCTAAATTTTAACTGTTTCTGTTTCTTTGTATCTACTCCTGTCTAATTTATGCTTAAGGAAAGCTATTAACACAGAATAGCTTTTACCCTAATTCACCTCAGGGTCGCCCATGAAAAGTAAGTGGAAATTCAATATTTTAGTTGTAAAAAGGTCCACATTTAGCCTCAGACTTCGGTCTGCCATTACTCTCTATTGAGCCTAAGGAGCTAGAAACCTGATGTGATTATTTATCATCTTTAGATTTACATTTAGCTTTAGGGCAAATAGTAAATTTGAGGCATTGGAGAAAAAAGCTTAGGCTTTATGTAGTTTTACCAGTGGAGAGGGAGCCAGGCTAATGACGCAGTACACTGAAATAATCCAAAACAATATAGGCACAAAAATGAAACATACATTCTATACTTATTCATTATTTTTTCTTGATTTAGTGTCTAATTATCTACATGTGTTAAATGTTTACTAACAAATACTAAACAATATTAAATGTGAATTAGCCAGAATCATCTCTAAATTTGGGGGGGGTTCAGATTTGACCCAGGACCCTTTGTTGCATGCCACCCCCTCCTTCTCTCCTCTTTTCTGTTTGTTTCTACTTGAAGTTTATGTATTAAAGCAGAAAATATCAAAAATAAGTGTTAAAATAAAGAATCATCTTAAATGATGACACATTCAGCTCAACTGTAATGATGTAAGCAAGTTAACAAGATGATTAAACCTGTGTTTACGTTTCCATATGACACAGTGGACATACCTCTGCTCTGTGGGATCACATTTGTGGCTCTTTAGTTTTGAGCCTCCTGGACTTGACAGCTGGATAAGCTGTGCTGTTTTCTGTGCTTCCAGCTCTAAGCCCATCATGCTCTGTTCCTCCTTCAGCCGTGCAATTTGGACTTGCTGCTCCCTCAGCAGCTTCCTCTGCTGTGTGATGATCTGCTGCTGCACAGCGTGTCTGTGCTCAAATCGGCTGCCTGGTGCTGCCATACTTTTAGAATCGGCAAAGCCACCGTCCTTGTCTCTCTGCTTTGCCTTGTGGAGCTCAGCAGCAGTTGGTGCTACATGCCGACGGCTTACCTGCCATGGCTGGGTGGGCTGGGCCACAGCAACTGCAGTGGCCACATGGGTTTTATCCTGAAGTTGTGCTGGAGCATCAGGGGCTACTGTAGCTGTCCCATGATGATCCTCCTACAGCAAATAGAATAAAAACACATAATATGGAAAACCTGACCCTTGGTTCAGGTATACAAATACCTGAAGAAACACCATATATGCAGCATAGATGATACTGCTAATAGGCAAAACACAACAATAAATCAATAACATAGATTAGTAAAAACAAAGGATATTGGAATAGAGCTCAAGGGACTACATAAATAAAGCAATAGATGAAGTTGCACGTTCAGGAATTAATGATGGAGGCTGCTGGAGGCGGACAGTCTCAATAAAGATTAAATAGTACTGAGATACTTATATAAGCTATATACAACAGCCATGAGGGTAAAAACAAAATGACATGTCACAATAAGTAAAAGGTCAGACGACGCCTTTTAGCGACAACAGAATCTGAATTCAACAGTTCAAGTGTTGTTCCCCATCTCACAAAACTCTGCATTGATTTGAGCTCAGTCCAATCACAAACAACAAGTGCCGTCCTCTTTCCTCTGGAGCAGGTGAGGTGTGCAGCACCACAGTATTACTGAGTCACCATCGTGAAACTAAACCTGATCTGAAATGTTGTGTTCTGACCCTCCTCTGGCCATAATGCTTCAATAAGGATCTCATCACTATTTAATTTTTTACTGAGTCTTGTTCCACCTCCACAAATCCTGTATAAAAGCAGCCTCCACTATGAACTTTTGTAACTCCAACTCCAGCTACTGCTTTGTTCCATCAGTCTCATGAGCTCTACTCCACGATCCTACATTTCTTTCTTCTCTCTGCCATTCTTGCCATCTGCTCTATGCCCACCCATTCTCCTCTTCTCCGCTCTCTCCCTCACGTCCTCCAAACTTGTGAGTATTTCAACAGGAAAGGTATTTTTTTTGTGTCTGCTTGATGTGCTGGGAAAGGTCTCTGCTTAGTGCTTTTCCAACGAGACCAATGAGCAGAACTGATGTTTTAGTCATGTTTCTAATTAGTGTGTCTAATTAATGTGTCATTTTTCTTGAACTGACTTCTCAGGTTTTTTTTCCACTGAGAAACATTTCAAGGTAGGCAACAGGCAGGCAATGATCCAGGCACATTTTTCTGCATTGATATGTGAGTTTGTGAGTGCACCTCTCACCTTCTGCCGTGCCTCTGGTACCTTAGGTGCCTCAGTTGGAGTCATTGCTGCCTGATATGCTGGGGTTTCTGTGGCCTTGAGTTTGCCTGTTGTTGCAGCGCTGATTAAGGCGGCCATCTTGCGTCGAGTTTCCTGCTGTTGAGCCAAAAGCTCTCGTTGCTCCTTCTGCATCCGACGCCAGAGCTGCCAGTCATTTAGACACCGCTGCAGTAAACGTCTTCGGTCACTTTCCACAGCCAGTTGACACTGTCTAAAAAGAAAGAAACAAAAGTGAGGTCTAGGTAGATCTCAGTAATTGCTTGGAGTGAATACCCTACAGTTACCGCAGTAATTAATGGTCTTTTTACATATACTTTTTTTTTTAATACATATTGTATCAGATGTGCTAAAAGGCAGAATTCCCACCATCAAAGGTGAACTCAATATCAGTTATCTTTTGTTCTTGCCTATTTTCAGCTCGAAGCTCCTCCTCTGTTCTTGCCACCTCTCTCTGCTTTTGTTCTGCCCACACAACTGCTCGCCAAGCTCGCCACGCTCTCAGCTGCCTCTTCCAGTCACACAGGGCCATGGCCTTGCCCATGCGTAGCCTTTGGTTCAACACTACTGAATACCATCCGGAGAAATGCTTCTGCAGACACTAAAAAATAAGCACAGTGCAATAGTGAAGTAAGGAAAACTCTAAGCTCATAATTACTACAGTAAATATATATAGAGTACGTACACAACTGAAGGTACTTATGCAACCATCTATATGCAGTTCTGCTACCAACCTTTATGTTGTGCATACAAAGCATGATTTGTATTTGTTGTTCTTTGTGCAGTTGTTTTGGGTCCTGCTGCCACTGCTGTTTTGTGGGGAGCAGAGGAGCTGACGGTGGGCTCTTGGCTGACCTCTGCCCCTCCCTTTCCCTGTGGAGTGCACATACAGCTAATACACAATCTACCAAAACCCAGAGCAAACTAAAGGAAATCTCTAGAGAAAACCCCAGAAACTGCAGTAAAAATATCTTTTTTGGGTGGAGTATAACGACTTAGGGCTTTTATTCCAGTATGGTTTTTGTGTTAAATTTTGAAAATTGCACATTATATAAATATTTTATTTTCTGCTTTTTTATATTTCTGTTCACTTACATTGCAAAGGGAAATATTATGCTTTACTCCACTTTATATTCTGCACAATAGCTATTTTCTTTTGATAAGAGCATTTTATAGATAATACTTCTGCACTACTACCTGAGCACCGTTACTGTGATTAATTGTCACCGAGTCATTTTTCCACCTCTGATATTATTATAGATGAAATCTACAGCTGTAGTAATGGCACTGACCAAAACAAACTGAGACAAGGTTATATACCAATAGACAACAGCAGTAAAAACTCATTCTAGCCGCAGACTTCATCAGGAACACATGGCCCCAATACTGTCATATCTGTGGGGTTTAGGGTGGATCAGGTAAGACCACACACAGTACAATCATGGAGAAGTTGTAAGTAATTACAAATATAGGGGACTCCTGCAACCACATCATCAGAGGCCGCTGGTTGCCATGGATACCATACCTCTGTCGAGCCAGCTGTTCCATGCATCTCTGTTCCTCCATCTGCCGACGCAGTCTCACCATCTCCTGTTGAATCATCTCCTCCTGTCTGTGCGCCTCCTGATTCCTCCTCAGCTCCTCCTGTCGCTCCCTCCTCTTTGCCTCCTCTCTGGCTTCCCGCTGAGCCTCCTTCTCCCTCTGCTGCCTCTGCCTCTCAGCGTCCCGCCGAGCCTTGTTCTCTTGCACCTTCATTCGCAATCAGGAGCAATTAGTGTAATTCAGAACACAATTTGGGTGCCCATCTTTCCAACTGATTCACTCAGGGGAACACGCATTGACAGTCTATGAACCTACAGCACATATCACTAATGTAACTCAAGGATCATTTGCATCACTTTAGGGACATTTGTACCTGCTGGTGTCGTGCCTTCATGGTGAGGACTGGATCTCTGAACTTCTTTTTTGTTTGGTCAACATCCAGAGTCAGTTGCTCCATCATCTCAGAGTCCAGCACTTCTTGCTTCATCAGGCCTTGTAAGAAGTTGTTAACGGTGCTGTGTTCTTCTTCTTCATTAGCCAGGTATTTGTATAAGTCTATGTAAGTTCCCACAAGTGAGATGAAAGAAAAATATTTCATAATGGCTGAGTAGTGTTTAAAAAACTGTATCAGTTAATCCATCCCATAGCTGTTGGTGCTTTATTTTACTGTTGACCATTTTGCACATCATACAATAAATGTTTAAATTGGTTTCCTTCCAGCCAGCTTGTCTTTGGATCCAGTTCATTAAACCATGGTGAGAAAAATCTATGTGAATAAATTCAATACTTCAATGAGATGGTCAGTCTACAACAATAAACAATTAGTTTCCTATGAATGGGATATATTTTCAAAAGTACAGTTATGCAGAATAAAAATATGGATTAGATAATTACTCAAGGCTCTAACATCCAATGTCTTGGTTCAAAGTGTTGAAAAGTATTGCATTCACCACATAAGAAATGAATGCTGAACAGAAGTTTTTGTCTCCAGTGTTTAATAATGAATACAAAAAAGTTTTTGGGATTTGATTATTTTCAAGTCTAGACGTACTCACTTAAAGTAAAACTTTACTTAGGTAACTTTTCTTGGTAAAATAGCAAGTCCATATAATAAATGATGCATGTACACAAATGCATGGATATACCTAATAAAAACTTAAGGGAGGAAGCAAAGCACTGTTAGAAATGATAAGCCTGAGGTTTTTGCAGTATTATGGGTAATAAACAGAGTACCATCAAAGTTGCTGTAGTTTTGGATCGTAGGCTGAAAAGAAGCCACTGGAACGGGGCTCCTTCTCTCAGCAAGGCTCATCAGGTCATCTTCATCCATCTCTAGCTCCAGTCGCAATTTGCTGCTCAGCCAATTATCTAAAAGAGCCTGAGCTGCCAATACAACAACCCAAACACACATCAGTATTCAGCTTGCAGCTGCGAAGGCTCAACTCTCTATTATAAAGATAACATTTTTCTGGTGACCCTATTGACCTACCCTCACTGTAAGCATCATTGTGATCTTTTAACTGGTCGGAGCTTTGCAAAGCTACAGCCAGGCGATTGGTGCCAGAATGAGGTTTCTTGGGGGAGAAGACTTCAGACACAGCAAATTCAGAGGCCATCTCCACACGCTGAGGGCAAGCAATTTCATAAAAGGAGTCAAAATAGAGGTAGGTCCACTCCTAACTATTATCTTTATCAGTTAACCTAATGTTTATATTTTTATATTGTGAAAATATACACACTAAATGACAGAAACTCCTCTTACCTTCCTCCACTGATCAGTATCATCATTCCTCAGACGCCTCTGATTCAGAGAGCAAAGTATAAGCAAATACCAATTACAAGACAGAAGTCAAGTTCCATGAAAGTATGGCCTCACGGTCACCTTTGCCATCTTAAAAATGCCCTGACAAGCTCATGGAAACCTTGAGCTGAAGGCACAGGGTGTAAATTGAGGCCTGAGCCAATGCTTGGTGCCTGCGGATTATTTTAGAGGAAAGCTGAGCTACTGCTTTAAATCAGCAGATTACGTCCAAAATCATTTCCCAGACATGACAAAGTAGGTACTTTACAAGAAGCAATTCAGCTATATCTGTCTCTGAGTGCGAATATGTAAGGCTGCAGGCATGATCTGAGAAAGGCCATCTCTCACCCTTTACTTTGACATGAATGTGATTCCATAGGCTACATAACACCTTTGAGCTTTTCCTTCATTCATGAATCCAATAGGACACTTTCACAATTACAGTACGTTTTACGGCTCTACTGGATTTCATTAATCCTGGGGAAAAGGGAAAAGTATTTTTTGTAGATATGAGAAAGTTGAGGTTAGCATGCAGTTTAATCTATCATTATTATTTTTTCCCTTTTTCTAGTTGTGAAGTCTGAACGAATCTCAATGTTGACGCAATTGATCTCTCACTTTACTGAACATTATTCCACACCTGACTTACCTTTTCTGTAGATGTGTTATGCTTGCCATGCTGCCGCCATCTAAACAGGTGAGCATTGTGCCCGGGGAATGTCATAATCTGTTTTGTTACAGACTTTATATCTTCTGCTATTAATTTGCAACGGCAAAAATCGTTTCACTATCCTCTTCGGGTCATTAACACCATTAAACAACCACATTAATCGACTAGTTATATTTGATCACAGGTTCAGAAGTCACTATGAGCTACTCTCCAGTCTCCGCAGCCAGATACTCTTGCATAATTGATTTCAATTTGGATAGCAAAGGACTCTGGGTAGCGTAGTTAATGAAAGTAGTTTAACTTGACCTGTTCCGATACAATAAAACAGTTCAGAACTACGTGTCCCATCATACTGTGTCTATTGTTCAGGCGTCTTTCTAGTAACCATAGCAACATCGGAAACTTTTTAAAATGCATTAAATTTGCTTTAAAAATATAAGAAAATAGAAAACAAATATTAAAATAGTAAATAATAAAGATATTTTCTATAATGTACAATTTTGTATTTTAATTAATATAGTTTGGTAAATGCAGTCGCGGATTATGACGACATATTTCCACGACTTGTAGATCCTGTATGGCTGTCGGGGAACACAGTCTACAGTATATCTAAGCGATGTAATGACGCTCTGATAATAAAGCAGGCATATTTCAAGTAGACATAGACGTAATCTTATGTTTTCGTTTACTTGCGTCACTCAAGAAGACATTTCTCAATTCCTAAATGACCGAAATGAGGCTGTAATTCGTAACACGTGACCGCTGGGGCTACATTGTAGTTAGCTACGTGGCTAATTCACATGGTCTTCTTTGACCAAATTCTTTGCCGACAGTCAACTTTAACAGGGACCACTGTCTTTCAGATTCGTATATGCGAGATATTGTAGGGAAACCGTTTCATATTTGCGACTACACCGACTGCAACGAAGCACATGGCTGGTAACCGGTTGAAGTTGGAGCTGACCAGGGTGGTTCAGGGAAAAAGCCGACTCGGTGTCTTGAAGGGGCTCGGCAGGACTGGACAGCACTGCCTGGAGATTCCGGGGTGTCTGCTGTACACACACTTTGGCACAGTTCCTCATCTCACTCAGGACACACTGCACACCCTGAGCAGCCTCCCGCCTGTCACCCAGGTCACCCTGTCCACAATGTAAGTTATCTCCGTGACATAAACACACACGTGTCTTATCATACAATCTGACCTCTGTTACTTCTCATCATCTATAGAGCAGAGCACCAAGAAGTATTGGAGGAGTTTAAGGAGGGATTCAGGACGTTTGCAGGTAATGCATGGTGAATCTCACTTGCCCATTATGCCACTTTATATTTCGTTTTTTCATGTAATGGAGAGCAATCAACAGGAGGAGAGACAGGGCGGTGATGCAAAGAGCGTAAACACAATGCTACTCTCATATATCCAAATGCATTCAATTTTGATTAAAAGGTAATTCATCATCATATTTTAAATCACCTAAAGGTGATGCCAGATGATTTACATGCTGGAAAAAAGCAGCCAACTGTCAATTACACAAGAGTATTTTATGCACTCATGTGGAGTTATTAAATTTTACTTATAGTTATTATAATTATGAACTAAACCTTGAGAAATCCTCAAAAAATCAATGCAATTTTAGATGCTATTTTTATTTTTGGTAATATTATTTTCGGTCAGTCAATAATTCAATATGAAATCCCAACCACTAGCAAATCTCTGCTAATAATTTGTAAAATGTCCTATTGGTTTATCACATTATAATGTACTGTCAAGTCTGAAACATTTAAATAATGCATAGCTCAATTAAACAAGAAAAGTAAAAAGTGTGTGTGAAGTGGTGTGAATGCATGGCCTATGTATCTAGGGTGCCATCTGATATGCCACATGTTCACGCACTGAGTCAAAATGTGTGGCAGGTTTTAAATGATTTTCACTTAATGCTAAAACTCATCATTCAAAGCATTTCCTGAGCACTTCCAGATATTGTGAAGATTTTCAATCTGGGAGTTAATATTTGAAAAATGTCATTTTTTCTTTTGTAAATTGATACATCAACATATCCTTTAACTTTAAATTAGACTTTGCTGGAAGTGTAAATTCTAGAGTGGGCTTTGTTTTTTCTCTGCTTCGCTTATTGTCTTTTTATACTCTACATTTCAAGTAACTACTACATCAAAGGAACCTCTTCAAGCCTCAAAATCCTATATTGGTGTGACTAGTAGATTTGATGTAAATGTCACGCCTAGCATGATGTACACATTTGCTCTGGAGAGTAGGCCATATACGAGCATCATTTCCACCCCCTAAATTGGAAACACTGGAACAAATTATGGAGTTTATAAATATACTATATGTTGGGTTCAATAAAGAAAAGCTAATTAGCTGCAAGAGCCTGACTGAAAAGTAGTATTTATATAAATGCCCCAGAAGAGTGACCTCATTCAGCTCTGCTGTACAACAGTAGCTATGGTTTTACCCAGCCTTAGGCAGCCAAATTTGAAATTAGAAATGTAATCGCTGTAGCGTCACTTGTAAACTGTCAGGGGATTACTCCCATGCTGTCTCTAAAGTCCCAGAAGGGACATGAGGGAAGGAGCGGTGATTGAATAATTAGAAATAATAACAGCATTTGTTATGAGGGCTTTTGTCTCCTCACCTTTTGATCTTCTGCTCCAGCTGTGTTTGCTGATAAGGCCACACGTCATTCGTCTCTCCAGACTGAAACAGTCACATTTACATGCTGTAATGAAGCGTCTCACTCCATCACCTTTGCTGACTGTATCCCCTTGTCTAATTTGGTTCTTTGTAGCTGATACACACTGTTGCCTTTGATTTGTGTAGGTCTTCATGATACTGTCTTGTACTGCTCGCTTCATGACCCTGCAGCCCCCTGTCCAACGGGTTATACTACCAATAAGGTGAGAGGAGCAACACTGTAAATTCAGCAGAGTAATCGTTTTCACATTCGCTGGTCTGTTTTAAGGGGAAATGTCTTCTGTTTGTGGGTAGACGGTGTCAGTGTGGGGCAGCGGTGGACGGATAGAGCTGACAGTTGATAAATTCATGGCTCTGCAGAAGACAGTGCAGCCAGACTTTTACCAGAGCATGGCAGACGGTGAGACCTGGCAGAACAACACCTCTCGGAAAAGAGTTCGAAAGTCAGTGGATCGAACTCTAGCTCACTTGGACGAGTGTCTGTTGGTGCACCAGAAGGTACAGGTAAACAAACAGCAAGCATTTAACACACATCTACTCTCTGAGCACAAAAGACTTATTGACTCTGCTTTTAAGAGTCGGTGGTGCATAGCACAGCACACAAGACAAGGATTGATGTTTAATTTTGTTGTCACAGGAGCGCTGTGCAACTGCTACAGCTGGAAACACAGAGAAATTAAGTGGCATACATTATCAGTAGCTGTGCAAGTTCCTCTATAAAGGCAATGCACTTGCTTAAAAGACTTAAAAGTATACTAAGGCAGATTTACAAAGAAGAAAATGCGGAAATACATTCTTCCGGTTTGGAGATTAATAGGTTTGGCCTTTGGTTGAACTGTCGGTGGCCACTGACTAATATTGACTGCCATTACTGACTCTGAGGGGAGAAAATGACACTTGGAATGACCTATAGTTTTTTTTTATATTTAGTTTTATATTCAATTCCAGATTAATTACTTGATGTTTAGTGTTGTAGTTTTATGTTTTAATTCTTTTTATTACTTTGACTTTCATCTTAATAGTTATTAGTTACTGATTTCCGCGTCAAACTATTATTATATTGGCCTTTAAAGGTCAACTTTGTATTACTTACATGTATTTTAGGTGGATTTAATTGCATAAATAGAACATAGTTCTGTGTTTCTTTGAGTATAATCATCTGAATATTTGAGCCCTTGTGTTTCCATTACCTTAGGCCATCATTTCTCTACTTTATGGTGGGTGGAAGCCATTGCCAGGCGATGAAATGATCTCCTATTATGAGTGTGGATTAGAGTTAATATCCCTTCAACTGAAAAGCTTAAAATGGACAAATCCTACACTAGTTTCAATGAGGGTACCGTAGGTCAAGATGAGATGAGGATCAAGCAGTACATTCTGCAATTTCACCTCTAGATTTCACTAAATATTACACACTGAACCTACTATTGGTTGGCTAACACATTGTGATGATTCACAGCGCTCCATCATTGTGTGTTTGCTTGGTGCTGTCATTTTTATGTGATCTTGATTTTATTGCCTATACTATGCCTTTGCTAACTGCTGCAGTTATGTGTTCGGCTGTGTATTTTATTGCTTGGCTGTTTCCCTTGGGGGATCACAGTTAAAGTGTAGTATAGAATATTGGGCAAAGATCCAAACAGAGGCAGTACGCCTGAAAGCATACTGCAGGTAAAGCCTGACATGAACATTATAAGTGTGGAGCTTGATGGCTCCCGAGCTTCACCTCCCACTGTGTTTTTCATGCTTTTGATGTGCAGTCTGCTTGTCAAGTCATCACAGACGCACTCACAACAATAGCTTTTTTGCATTTTGTCTCTGCAAAATGCATAAAAAGAAAATGGTGCCCAAAGCATAAGTCGTTGTTTGTTGTTTTCTAAAGGCAATCAACAGTGACTGTATATTAAAGGACACAAATGAGCTGTTTTCTGTGTACTTATCTGAATAGCTTTAAATATCTGTCATCATTCTGTCTTTTCCGCTTTTTGTTTTTCATGTGTTGTTGATTTTCCAAATTGTTTGTCCTTGGCAGGAGCTGGAGGGAGTGGAGGTGTTCGGGGTGGTGGAGGGAGGAGACATCCTGGAAGAGAGGGTTCGCTCTGCCAGGGAGACGGCCAAGAGGCCTGTGGCAGGGTTCTGTTTGGACGGCCTGCAGACAGGCTCCATGGACCAGACCCTGAGGATTCAGCTTATCACTGCTGTGAATAAGGAGCTGCCAGAGGACAAACCCAGGTCAGCTTTTTTTTTTTACAAGGGAGAATTTTTCCTGCTAGTCATGTGTAATTTTTAGGAAATATCAGTATAGCGACTGTAGCTCAAATAGGAAGCACAGTACATTGTGTATAAACAGTTTCCATTGTGTGCAGTGTGTCTATTATTCATTATTGTCAGTAGGAGTGATGTAACACAGAGGCATCACTGGGTAAACATCAGCCTGCCGGTGCTACATATTTTTGTTTTAATTGATTAGATGGGGATGATGCATGCTTAAAAATAATTCATAAAAATAACCCATACAATGTACTGTATGTGCCTGTAGGTAAATTGCACATGTTTTTCCCTGATACGGCTTTTAAGAAACAACACAACACAGCTTCCCTTGTGGAAGCTCATTTGCTGTCATATTTCAAAATTGTTTAGCTGTTTCTGGTACCAAGGCCAACTACGAAGATAAATTTAATTAATGAGAACTTCAAAAAAATCCACAAACCTTAATCGGTTTTCTGAATTCCACTATTCATAAGCTGTTATTTCAGATCGCATCTCATCATTTAATGAAAAAATGTGGAAAGCAAGCAAATGAAACATTTGTGAAGCTGTAACAAGTAAATATTCAGTGTTTAGTAATGAAGACTGTACTATCTAACAATTCTGTATTAAAGTGTCTAAAATTACTAGTTTCTTTAGCTTGTTTATTTAGCTTATAGGAAATGTTTCCACCAATATTCAAATTCAAAGAGATCAATAATTTTGATCAGTGTTTCATTAGGTCTTCAGTCAACAGTATCAAGTCCTCTTTACTACTACTGATGTTTAATGTTACTTGCAGCTATTTCATTAAAATGATGTGATGTGAATATATACCACTCATGTGGATAAAAAAAGCAGAATTTCTGCCTGAGTCACATCAGAGGAATTTTCATTAGCAACGGTGTTGAAAACAAATCCCATGACTATGTCTTTTATGAATATTTTGATTTAGAAAGCCCTCCAGCATAATTACATACTGTGCGTTTTAATAGTCTCCAACACAAGAATAGATGCACTGGATAAATAAGATGATTAACTATGAATTTTGACAAACCCTAATTTCTTAATTTATATTCATATTAAACCATGCGTCAGTTTAAAGTGTTGTGACTGAGGCCGGTTTTGGCCATCTGTGTGAAAACAATGTGATTCAGAGACTGACCAAACCCAGTTGGTGGGTTCTGCTCAATCAATTAATCATCCTGCTTGATTGATTGCAAGTGAAAACCCAGCAGCTTTGCGTTGCTCCTAAGCCCGCTCCACAGCGAGAGAACTGTCATTATCTCAGCTCGACCTTAAAGCTTCAGTGCACAATCGTTTTTTTTTTAATCTAAGAACAAAAGTTCCGTAATTACCTTTGAGCATATTGGAGTTCAGGTGGTCTTGACAGGAAACAAGACCTCTGAACTCTGCACAGAGACTGTGGAGTTTAGCCACTCAGCTGTTACCAGAAAGGCTCTGAGGTTAAATATGCGATTGACAGCTGATATTATCACTTCAGATATTCACTGATAAAAGTCAGACATGATTCAACTGCTCGACTCATTGCCACATTGCGTCTCCCATAAACATCATATCTTGGCTTCGCTCTTCTTTTTAACTAGACTTTGCGTGAGTATTTTCTAATTCTGGTGCTTTTCCCACTGTTTTTTGTCAATTTTAATTGATAGTTCCAGTTTCACATTGATTATCCAGCGTCCATCAAAAAAATGATTCCCTAAACAACCTCTTATGAAGATTAAAACACATATCTCACAAATGGTCATAATTTTTTTTCCTTTTTAATGAAAAAGACCTCCGACATCTCCAGACAACCCAACAAGAATGGGGAAAGTAAAGACAGAAAGAGTAGTATAGAATATTGGGCAAAGATCCAAACAGAGGCTGTACGCCTGAAAGCATACTGCAGGTAAAGCCTGACATGAACATTATAAGTGTGGAGCTGGATGGCTCCCGAGCTCCTCCTCCCACTGTGTTTTTCATGCTTTTGACGGAAACACTCTTATTTTTAACTAGACTTTGCGTGAGTATTTTCTAACTCTGGTGCTTTTCCCACTGCTTTTTATCAATTTTAATTGATAAGTCCCAGTTTCACATTGATTATCAAGCGTCCATCAAAAAATGATTCCCTAAACAACCTCTTATGAAGATTAAAACACATATCTCACAAATGCTCATAATTTTTTTAACTTTTTAATGAGAAAGACCTCCGACATCTCCAGACAACCCAACAAGAATGGGGAAAGTAAAGACAGAAAGACAAATTTCCTCTTTACGTGGCAGGTCCTTCCATCTCCATCTTGCTGTTGAGTTTCAGAGCCTTTTCACTGGGGATCCTCCCACATTAACACTTTTCTGCTGAGGATGAAGATGGCAAGAGATTTGGCAGGGGCAATCTGTGAGGAGCTGTTGTCTGTATCCAGGAGCCCCCCCGTGAGCTCTGCAAAGTTGACTTGTGAACAGGCTCATCTCAAGTACCGTGGGGGTACTATTCCTGCTGGTTGTTTGGGCTGTTTGGAGGTGCAGTCTCCCGCAGGAGAGTGGAGTGGAGTCATTATCGAATGCTAAATTGGGCTTGACCTTGACGCCTGCAGACAGAGTTGGAGAGAGCCAGTTAACGGGAAGCCCAAAAAGAAGGAAGCACACATAGCGCGCTCATTTTTTGTTTTTGGGAACAGAAATGCTGCTTGTTTTTTTTGTTCATAACTCTTCTCTGGCATTAATATATTGCTGACAGAGGAGTTGTGTGTGTGTGTTCTAGGAATATATACTGTATTTAATATATATGTATGTATGTGTTCTTAGACTCAGCTAAATTATGAAAAGTTTAAAGTAGTGCTTGTCTTGCTGCTGTGTTTGTCATGTGCGCTTCCTGACTGTGTGTTTGCGCGTGACTCCACAGATTGCTGCAGGGCGTGGGTCGGCCTGATGAGGTGCTGGCATGCGTGGAGGCCGGCGCGGATCTGTTTGAGAGTTTCTTCCCCTTCCAGGTGACGGAGCGAGGCTGTGCTCTGTGCTTCAGCTTCGATATCTCTGCGGACCCGGAGCGCGCAGGTAGAGCGCCCCCCGAAGGTGTGGTGAACCATTTAGTCGACAGATAGTCCTGTTAGAACAGTTTAACCTCTTGACACATTTCAGCCGGGGTTGCGTCATGTAGAACAGACCTTTAGAACATTTTAGAAGAAGAATGACTCTAAATAGACAGATGTGCAATTGATAACCTAGATTCATTAATCCAACAAACAACCAATGATGCAGTTTTCCCAGTAGAGTGTGATGGTACACTCACTGCATTGAAACACTGCCAGTTTCCCCTCAGATGAGTGGCTACTGTACCGAAATGCTCTTGTGTGTGGTATAACATTAAAATTTAAAGAATGATGGTTCGCGCTCAAAATATCATCATAGTAAAAAGTTATTTTGCAGCCTAGTATTCTTGTTTCCTGTCCTGCTGCTCTGTTCGACAAAAACAAACAAACAAAAAAAAACAGAATGCGACTGTGCAGTGTCGGTGGTGGTGTGGTGCTTTGACCACAGGTGAACATTGGACAGAATCATGACTACTGACTGGGGGGGGGGGGGTTTCACTACTGGGTGTTTGGCTGCATGTTTGATGGTTTCATGTCTTTGTTACTACGAACATCCTCACATTCCTCCGTCCTGCTCCACATTTGAGAATAACTGGATTTCACTGGTGCTGCTGAAGTAGCTGCCAGCAGCTGTGCTTTGTTTACAGTCGTCCACTTCACTTTCTACAGGCCCGCTCTGATATACCTCCCATTTGGAGCCGCAACTGCAGTGTTTTCGAGTAATTGGTCATCATTTTAGCTCCCTCCACTTATTGTCTTACCATTACAGTGTAGCTTGTATCAGTTAATTAACTTACAAATGTTGAATCAAAAAGCCATCAGAGAAAAGAAAAGCCATATTTACATGACTCATGGGTAAAGTCTGTTCATCTGTACTGATGTTCTGATAGCTTTTTTTTTAATCTTTTATTTGACATTTAAAAATATTTCTGAGATTCTTCAACCATCAATTTAGAAGGTAAATGATTAACTTGAAAAAAAAATAGATAATTAAACCAAAGTAATGGAATAAGTTATAAATGTATGTGGCTCCACAGGGAGTATAAAGCATTAATAAAGCAGCTTATTATATAGTTAATGGTTTTCATCAACTTGTCTTTCTGTTCTACCTTTGAACTTTAAGCTGTTTTTCATGTGATGGATCAAACCCTCTTTATTTTTACACATTTTTTCTGCAATTACTGCTTTTTTTTGTTCTTCTCGGGTTGTAATTGTTGTAACCGTCACTGTGTTCACCGATATGTGGAATATAAAGTAAGTCACAGAGGGGGGTTGTGGCAGATTCAAAACAGAGGCACAAAGGGATGAAGAAAGAGAAAATGAGAATTTTAAAATTGGCAGCACTTTTTGTCACCATTTTGCTCTTGTCAAGTCAGACGACCTCTCGGGTAAAGTAACCTTGCCTAAAGCAAGATCATGTGAGGGTTTTTCTTTTCTTTTTAAAAATCTGCGATGAAATAAATTACACGCAGAAAGATCGAAAATGGTGGCATTGTGTGCCTAAAGCAAGCTGACATGTCACTGTGTAATTTGTTAGCTTAGGTAGGTGGTCCTGCTGGCCAGATGCAGACAGATTAAAAAGAAATGTGACTGTAAATAGGGTGCAAATAAGATTTATTTTAATATAATGGTTTGCATTATTTCTGTGCAGAACATAAACAATGTTACTAAATGGTGTTTCTTAAATATGCTGAGACAGAGAGCAGACATCATGGGAGACAGAGCCACAAGTTTTGTTATTAATCATATTTAATAAGATAAAAGATGATGTTTGTTGAAAGCACAGAACTGATCATTGAAGTTTCTCAATAAAACGCCCGGGTATGCCTGTTAACTTCTGTAAAACATTCCGATGAGGTTAAATGCTCACAGAATTATCGTTCTGCACAAATATAAAGAGGCTTTTATCTTTATAC
Source organism: Apogon talboti (assembly GCA_037367365.1). Classification (NCBI taxonomy): domain Eukaryota; kingdom Metazoa; phylum Chordata; class Actinopteri; order Kurtiformes; family Apogonidae; genus Apogon; species Apogon talboti. Next base: position 18,111,583 of record JAPQRQ010000014.1, on the reverse strand, counting down.
TATAGAGGCTGTGTAGGGATTAGTGCATCCACTTCAGCCAGACTTAAATGATTCTGTTTAAAGACCTTGCAGAGATGAAAAACAGTCTTTCATAAACAAAAAGGCTATCTACTTTTTTGCTTGCAATGAATGCAGACAGCATTTCAGTGTTTGCATGTGGCAAATGAAGAATCTGGTTTGCATTAGAATCAGATGGAGTTATGGTGATATAACGGCTATCCAAATAGACTGTGTTTGTTTGGTAGATGGTGTACGCTCTAGCCCCGGGTCACTTAAAATAATTGGGCGGGCAGAAATACAGCTGGTGAAATGAAATCAATGCCATCTCATCGCAGCTCCAGTAAGGTAACAATTAAGTCCGTCGCAGCGTTCTGATTGTTGTCCCAAGTGAACAGCTATAGAAGTGTTATGACACTAGCTGTGGGAGACGCTCTGACGCTTCCAGCTGCAGACTTTGAGCTTCATTAAAAAGTTAGCGTTAAACTCGTCTGAGAGTGAAGTTTGCGATCCGGCAGCATCTAGTGTCGGACAGCACTAATCGATTCTACACAGGGAGCATAATGGAGTTCAGTGGAGGTGAGAGCCGCACTGGTGTCAAACCTGAAGAGAGGACCCTAATTCCCCTCTCAGCCAATTACAAGGCCCCGTAGGAGGTGGGGGGTGCCAGCAACTACTTCCCAGTTACGGTCCTTTTTGACATGGCAGATCATATGATAATTTACCCCCACCTGTCCTCATTATCCCCTCTTTTTCCTTTTTTAGTACTTTCCATCTGTTAGGATAAGGACCTTATTTTTTGTCTATTTATTCCCATACGGACAACACCTCCACGCAATAATGTCCTTTTCCTGCTTTGTTTATAAGCTTTCCGTCTTCCTCGTCACACTTTTTGCTAAGCCCATTTTGCGCTGTTGTTGTTGACTAGTTTGTCTTTCATCATGCGCACCACAGTGAACCTCCTTCTTTTCTTTCTCCGGCTTACGATCCCGTCTGCCTCTGATGGTTTTCTTTTGTACCCTTGTAGAACCATCTTGATAAAAGATGACAGCTCATCATAAGCTGTAGTAAAGTAAAGTCACCTTGTTCTGATGCCCATTTGTGTGAGACCGGCATTGGAATCAAAATCATGTAATGGAGTGTGAATATAGGACGTAGCAGTGTTAGTAGATACGGTGTTGAACGAGGGGATTAAACAGCATCGTTATGTAATTGAATAAAAAATAAATAAATTCTAAGCACATACGGTTACTGAGAAGAATATATAATTAAATTAGAATAATTTATCAAAATACTGATTACAAAGGACACTCATGTTAGCATATTCTTTTAAGTAAAAAGCTTATTTGTTGAGGTATTAATTCAGCAGTGAGCAACTTGGAAAGAGGTTTTAAATGTTGAGTACATTCAGACTGCACTGTTTAAATGTGTTTTTTCTAAGGATTTTTTTAGTATGATCACCCAGTTTAAAGTAACTGTTAGAAAAGTGATTAAATAACATTAGTTTGAAGTAAATTGAATAGTATGTCTTACACAAGTAACCTTTAACTTACCATAAGCCTTGATTGTATTGCTGGCATTTTTTTTGTAGCGCTGCTTGTGGTTTGCTTTCCACTGAATGGTATGAGAACAGGTGGTGTCTTGGGGTTAATTAGATGTTTGCATGTCTTGACAGTGCTTGAGCGGGATGAGGAGAGGGACCCAGAAGGGGAGGCGCAACACAATGGAGACATTAGCGTTGAAGATCAAACGCAGATGACGTCCTTTGAGATCAATCTTAAAGATAAGAGGTTTGTGGCTGCTAGAAGATCCTTTACGCTTTTACATCGAGCAGCGTGTGCAGAACATGTCACGTCGCTGCTGTACAGGTGATTTCCCTTTGATTTTTTACCTTCACACACTTTCTTTGAACCTTCTTTGCAGGTACCATGATGACTTCAGGCCCCTGGTGGAGGGGTGTGGCTGCTACTGCTGTGTGAACCACCAGAGGGCGTACCTACACCACCTGCTGGTGACCAATGAGCTCCTGGCTGGAGTCCTGCTCATGATCCACAACATAGCCCACTATCACGGCTTCTTCAGCGCCCTGAGAGAGGCTTTGGCCAACGATAAGCTGGACCTCCTCAAGAGACGGGTCCTCGGAGAGAGAGGCCAGATAGAAACAACAGAGTAAGAAGGATAAACCTGACAGATAAGTGAAGGATTGATAACTGGACCGGCTTAGGAACTGGTAATCGCAATCGGTACCATCCTGAACTACAGGGTTCAGTCAGAGGATAAACTGTGACACCGCAGAGACCTGCAGATTTAGTCAGTCCAGTGTTTTTAAAAGTCTCAGGAGAAGTTACAGGAGGGGCCTGGGAGAACAGAGCAGATAAACTCAACCGTTTAATATCTGCGCTCTGGCCTCATGTCCAGGTTTAACATCAGAAGGTTTCGCTCCTGTAAGCTTGGTATTGATCTGAGCAGATAGCAGGGAGATGAAGTCGGAGATAACTGGCTGAGGAGGGAAAGGAGCCTGGAGAAAAGTCGAGACAAATTTGCATAGGGGAATGTGAGGATAGATGGATGGTGGACTATTGACTGTAACTGTCCCCATTTGCTCCTCAATCTGGTCAGCACATGACTAATGTTTCTCCAGCTCATCGACATGGCATGGTTCAACAGGTTATTGGACAAATAGGACCAAAAGAGAGTCTGCTTTTCTCAAGGTTAACATTAAATATTCTTTTGGACCACATTTCATTGAGACTGGGTGTATTTTGTTTGTCTGAAGTATATAATCTGACAATATTAAAGTCCTCTGGGGTACAGAAGTGTATTTGTACTGACACTGTGCATATACAGAGATGGTAAGTATCAGCTAGAGGTCGAACTTTAAAGGCTGATATAATAACCATGGTTTGAATCAGGAAGAAGTCCATAACTGACAGGTAATTAAAACTGTCAGTCACATATTAAATCCCCCCCATTTACTGTATATAAAAACATTTACAGTCAGTCACAGTGGTGTGTTAATGGGTAGATTCTCTACATCTTGTAAAGAGTCATGAGGAGGTGGAGAAGTCTAGTTTCCCATCAAGACCACTTGAATGACAGCATACAGAATGATAGAGTAATGCCAAAAAAAAATAGGATAAGACTTTATTGATTCCACAGTGGGGATCAATAAAGAAAGATGGAAGATTTAGGACTTAAAACCATTGTTTTCTGGGTACATGGACTGAAGACATTCAGAATTCAAAATACTATTTCTTTACTAAAAACTCTATGGCATATATGACTGGAGACACATATTAACAAGTAATATATTACAGGGTGCATGTAGAATTTTTGTTGAGCAAGAAACATCTCCAGAGAAATGATCCCTGCTTTGTGATATAGGCATTTTTCATGATTATCCAAAAGCAATTACCGTATTTTCACAACCATAAGGCGCACTTAAAAGCTTTACATTTTCTCCAAAATGGACGGAGCGCCTTCTAATGCGGTGCGCCTTAGGTGTGCACCGACTTCCAAAATATGTAAACGTTGTTGTGAGACTTTAATGAGAGCTTCGCTTGACCGACAGAGCTTTATCTGCTGGCACACTGCTTATATCGAGAAAAGGCGGACGTAACAGAGGACAGCATGAGAACGTTAAAGGGGGAAGTGTGGGCGTGTTAGACGACGCTAAAG
>JAPQRQ010000014.1:18073625-18087114 GCA_037367365.1 Apogon talboti | reverse complement strand
CTTTCTTTCTTTCTTTCTTTTTCTTTCTTTCTTTCTTTCTTTCTTTCTTTCTTTCTTTCTTTCTTTCTTTCTTTCTTCCTTCCTTCCTGGTCCATTGACTTCAAAGTGGGATCAAATTAACAGTGAAGGTTCCAAGTGTATAAAAGACAATGAGAGGCAGATAAAATGAGAGGCAGATAAGGCAGTGTGATTATTGTGTCACTTTGACACAGTGGTGGGAGGAAGAAGATGGGTGGTCTGGTGGGAGAAAAGACGGACAAACTAAATGTCACTGTCTGTAATTAGAATCTTTATCCATCATCATTTACCCATCTTAAACATCTTATCTTCCACCCACATTAATACAAAGAGTTTATTACATCCAAATAAAACAGGTGGAAAAGGGATTGGTATGTGTTGTGGAATTGGGATAAGGGCACTCCAGTAGTCAGTCTCCTCATATTCATGCGTGAATTCTTTTCATTCTGTAACCTGCTAATAAACATGCATATTCTGCATTGCATTCATCTTTCCCTTCCTCCAAAGTGTCATCCCCCCAAATAGCAAGATGCTTAACATACTGAGCTGTGCATCCAAACCCTCCCTCTGCCTTTCACTCATGAATGGACTCCTTCATTTTAGACATCTTCCATTATACACTCCACATGAATGTGCTAAGACATTAAAAAAAAAATGTAATTACATGTTTGTGCTTGCATGCATATACTAGACCTGTGCATGTCACGGAACAAAATATATAATTCCCAAAGCCCATGTTTGTATCATATATATGCATAGTAGCATCATATTCAAACAGATAAGACCAAGATGCATGAAATGCACCAGAGGGTAAACCCACATGAAGTCAGATACATACTGTGTAAATATACATATTAAAGGATGGTTCATTATGGAAAGTGCAGAGGTTGGGTCTATTTCTATTTTTCCCCCTGAGCATTAGGGGTCCTGAGAGAGCCTAAAGAGACAAAACCTACTATGTAGATTGTTTTTTTGTCACCTGACCTCTCACCTTGAAACCACTATGGGCTCTTAACTCTTTCAGCTCCTGCTCCTCTTTACCTGCTGTTGTGATACATGCTTCCTCTAATACCAGACTTCTTTTCAGCAGACATTTATGCACAGGTGTCACTGATAAGATTAACAGTCAATTGAAATAATCAGATGGAATTAAAACACGTTTAATCTTATTATTTACGGCTGCGACGCCCCTACTATGAAATGTCAAAATATCATCAGTGGAAAAGACTTCACACTTAATCCTTGATTATTCTGCTTGGCATTAACATCAGATGAAACTGCAATGAGTAAGGAAAAACCTCACACCATTTTACAGACTTAAGCTTAACATGAGCTTGCAGCCTGTTCTGTACAAAATGTCAACTTTGCACACGAGGCGTTATTTTTATTTTATTTTTTTTAACGTAAAAGCCAGATTGCCATGAAATTGGATGCTTACATACATCCTCCCAAAGGTTTAAAGTCTTTTGTTTTTAATCTGTGTAACCTTTCCAAAAACACCACCTCAGGACAATCTTAACATTTGTATCCTCACTTCTGGTAAAGATGGACTGCCATGTCATCAGTGTGTTTGATGCATCGAGCCACTGCACATCATGGGGAGTAATGAAAGTTGTGTGTCTAGGGAGCATTAAAGTAGCTTTAGGCTACAGTGCATGGACCCAGCTGTAAGGCATTCAATCCTGAAATACATTGTGAATTACATTAACTCATGTTTACTACACTTAAGCAACAAGAGATCAAACGCCCCATCCTATCAACAAGGATTTATTTTTACATCAACACTCTTCAGCTCAGTCTGAGATAATTAGTGTCAGAGTGTTTGTACGGTTTTGGAGAATGTGCTAATACTCACCTCACAAGCTGGAGATTCTTCTGTCATTACACACCCTGGTGCATCATCATCACAAGTATTCCTGGTGGAGTGAGCCAGAGTCGACACAATAGTACATAGTGTCAAGGGAGCAGGTGTTTGTGCCTCTCAGAGAAATGTGAGCGCTTGAGACGTACGCTGAGAAAAACCTATCCCCTCCCATCAAACAGCTATCCACAATCCATCTACACTTTTTTCTCTCCTACACTCATCTTTGATCATTATTCTTTAAGTTCTCTCTGTTTTTTTTTTTTTTATGGTTTTTCTCCTTCCCACTAAGCTGTCTTATCATCCTTCATCTCGGTCTCCTTTTGTGTCACTTCTGCTCCTCTTTAAAATCATTTCGTCTCTAAACCTCCTCATATACTATATGCTCAGATGAGATTTGTTCCTCTAAGAAATCCCGCTAACTCTCTACTGACTGCTACCTTGTGATATTACTAACCACAAACAGCATTCAGACTTACACATGTGCTGTATAAATCACATGTGTCAAACTGTGTGCAAGTGTAGAGATAATGGCAAGCCTTGAAAACATTGAATCTCTCTTTATTTACAGCACACTGCAGTGATATTCTGTCCATGACAGAACTGCCCACCAGTGGGTTTACAATCCGGCTTGATTTGTTAAGATCACAAAGCTGCTGCCTTCATCAGCACACTGGAAGAGCCAGCAGGCAGCTCTAAATCACACTGAGGCTTGCCAGTGAACACACAATCCTTAAAAAAAACATAAAGTATTTCCACTGTGCATTACATCAAAATGTCCATGTTTAATTCTAATGACTCCACACAGAGCACAATGCCTCCACATCAATACATATGACAATCTTCAAAATGATAGAAGTCCTGACAGGAATCAATACAATCCTCCCAGCACAATTCAAGTGAACTGTGAGTGCGCATGCACTGGTGTGTAACTGATGATGATGATGATGATGATGAAGGGCTGTAGTGGGGGACGTGAGTAACATCAGTTAATCCACACAGTGCGATGGGTGTAGGCCTTAGAAATAGCCCACTCTCAGATTGATTTATCAGCCTTGAAGCTCCGTCGTGACTCTGACAGTTTCTCAACTTGCACTGATGTAAAAGTCATGTACTGAGGAATTGTGCCAATGAGCAGTACACCTACTGTACATTATACATCCACAAGACAAGTCCGCTTCTTGTGCTATCAATGAGATGTAGTCTTATAAACTGTCTGATAATAATACTGTCTACTCCAAGCCCTGTTTGATTCACAGTGTCCAGTGTATTATCTGTGACCCCAGAGTACGGCCTCATTTCCATTTTAATATCGTGGTACTCCATCCTTCTCAGCAGCTCAGGATCTTGATGAATGCTCGTCTGAACTCGATGTTGAAGGTGGTGTAGATAATAGGGTTGAGGGCACTGTTGACATAGCCCAGCCAGGTGAAAGCACTGTAAAGCGCAGGGGGCACATAGCATGTCCTGCAGTGGGTGTTCAGAATGTGAGTCACAAAGAAAGGCAGCCAGCAGATGAGAAACACCCCTGGAGTGTCCAGAGGGTGGAGAGGTTAAAAGAGAGGGTGATATGGAATGGAGGTAGGCAGAGCATTGGACGAAAAGAAACCAACCAAAACCATGAATAGAGAAAGAAAATATGAATGCCGAAGGTGGGAAATGTGTTTATAAAAATACAAGAACATGGGAAGTGGTATAAAAGGTAAAATCAATGTGTAGAAAAAGAGAAAAGGGAAGGAAAAAGAAGAAACCCAGGGTTATTCACGATCAACATTCACTACTTGCAACACATCATCCCTGAATAGCAAGGTCCACAACTGTAAACTTAAGCATTTTATCTGAAAGCATAATATGTAATATATGTGCATGTTCATGAGTCTGAGCTGAGGCAAAGATACTTAAGAATAAGATGGTCCATCAAGAGTAATTTCACGTTTCTATATCGCATGGCTTTCTGTGGTGAATGCTGTCCTAGTCACTCCGCTGGGAGAAGTGAACACAATCACAGATTGCGGCTGATTCTTTCACACCATAGTGACTGAAGTAAATATTGGACCTATTTATTACAAGCCAGATATATTCTGAACCTGTTGGTCCTGAAACATAATTATCCAATGGAAGGATTTGAACTCTTCGCTTAGTTAAATCTAGCCTGTGTATATAACATAGACCTAGCTGTTTGCAGATGGTTTGCATATTATACCTTTAAAATCAAGTGAATCCTACACTGAAAAAAATAATGATAACCGAGGACTTCTGTCTTGGAGCGAGGTTGGTTACAACACTAACATGTACATTATGGATTATTTACAACTTTGTGGTAATTTAATACAGAGTAGCTATCTTATGTTTTATTATATATAGACAGCTGTAAATGTTTCAAATGAACTATCATATGGTCTCAGTGATACCAAAATCCAGCAGCTTGTGGCTGCAAAACCACTGAGAAGATTTATGTGCGTGCGTGCAGTTTTTAGTGACACCAGCGTAACGTTATAAGACGCCACTGGTTACATTTTTGTCAGTGGGATCTATGCTGTGTCAGAGCTAACTGGACCAGACTTATAGCAACCCGGCTGATAATTGGAGCGTGTGGAAGCTGTGTCAGGAGCCACAGCACTGGTCTGGAAACACACTGTGAACTCGAAGGCAGCCGGACAGTTTTGACATTTCAGCTAGACTTACTGTGGCTCTGCAAAATATAAAGTAAATGCACACAGTGAAAGCAAATATTTGGGTGCTGTTGTGTCCAGAATAGAGAGCACTACAGGAGACCAGTAAAGATGATCAACAGGACGTTATGGGATAGCTCAGTCATGTGATGCATCTGTAAAATTGCATGTATAGGTGTTAGAATGATGTTTCTATTTCATGTCCTTAAGACACTCACCAAGCACAATGGCCAGCATCTGAGTGGCTTTTTTCTCTCGTGCGTGCATGCTCCTGAATCGTGGATTGCTGATGTGAGAGTGAGGTATCGGCCGCAGTGACGTGTGTGTTCGCCCATTGGACAGGTCTTTCACTTCACAGCTCATCCGGATAGGAGGATGGTCGCTCTGGTTGCTCTCCTCTGCCTCCCCCTCCTCCTCTCGCCCTTCCAAATCCAGCTCGGTGCGGCCGCAGGAGGCATGGCTGATGCTGCAGTAGTTCTGTGTGTCCACCGGGGGCAGTACTGAGTTTTCCACAGGTCCAGTTTTTGGACGTTTGCGCCACAAACATCCTGACAGTAGGGTGGGCTTGGAAGGCCCTGAAGGCTCTACACTCTGCTGTTGATACAAATGACACACAGTGATCATCTGCAGTGCTTGGATTTTACATATGCAATTTACATATTTACTTCAGCATATTGTAATTCAAGTGGTCTCAGAGACTTACCTATCTTCTCAGGATATTAAAAATCTACCCTGTGATGCCCTGATTTTACCTTATCACTGGTGTTTCCAGACAGGTAGGAGATTAAACGTGTGATTGACAGCTGTAATTACCAATCACTGATCAGATTTTGTCAGCTTTGACCTGGACATGACTCTCCTCTACTCCTTGTCTCGACATGGAAGCATGGAAAAGTCTGTTCGCTTTTCTATAACGATGTCAGGTAATCTATATTAATTTTTAGTCTTTTGATTTGGACCGAATAGACTCTTCTTTCTCCTCTTATCTTGTAATCTTTCATTTACAGTGCATTAAAATTCTTATAAAGGTTCAGTTTGTAAAATTTGTGTTTACCTTAGAGTCTGTGCTCAGGAATCATAATCCTTTTGACATTATAGCTCCATATCTAAGCTAGTAGGAGGTGTTACAGAGTGTTGCTTATGTAGGGCAACTGGCAAGGACTCAGGAGTCAGTGTAAGGATTTTTGCAGAAAAACTGACCTGTCATTAGGAGCTTAAATGCTTATTTTTCCTGTGTTGTCTATTTGTTTGTTTTGGTTCCTATTACTTCCACTCTGTTACAAGCCCATTTAGTCTCTTTGTGGTAATTTAATCCATAGTAGTCACTTCACTGTTACTTTACTTCATAGAAAACAATGTATTATTTCTGTTGCCATGTTATCACATTTGCTTTGTAACGGAGGTAAATAACTTTAATTGATAGGTTAATTGGTTATTCTAAATTGGCCATAGGTGTGAATGTGAGAGTGATTGGTTGTTCGTCTATATATGTCCAGGTCATTATTGAAAATGAGAATTAGTTCTCAACTAACTTACCTGGTTAAATAAGGGTTAAATGAAAAAAAAAAATCTAATAATCATCTCCCAGCACAAAACAGACTCCAATAAGAAACTTCACTAAGTAAATGGGCACATGCAAGTCATGTGAAACACTGAAGTCACACAATCATAAAGTGTATAAATATGGTTGCTCTAATCACTGTGTGTGGGCCAAAAGTGTAGCTCATTGTGAAAAATTAATAGAAATTAATTTAGACATTTTAATATCAGGAAAACCACTTCTAAACGCAGCAGGCAGCAGGTGTTGGTATAAAAGGTTTAATACCACTGTAAATGACCTGCCCGGCATTAAACAGCAGAAGTATAATAGAACAAAGCTCTGTGTTATATTCTCCATACATGGGAAACATAACATAGAAGTCAATAGTTTAAGAACCAGATGATTTAGACCAAAACAGATGTAGAGATTGGAGCTACATTTGTCATGTAGCTGAAAGCACAACCCCACATGATTACTAATGTTGTTCCATGTCTTTTGGATGTGCAAATAGGTCATTCTATGACTTTCTAACACGAGTCATTACGTGTCAATGTCATGTTTTCAGCTTGTTCTTCTGCCTCTAAGGGCTGAAAAATCAATGGACCCCTGACATTTAGAAAAAATGCTGATTATGCTCCTTTCTCTGTCTTCTCTAGTGTAATACTGAAGAAGTCCCTGAGTTGTTTTCATGCATAGATACTGAGTGGGAATTTGGATGCAGAAGGCTCCTGAAGTAAAGGTAAGTAAGCAGATAAGTGATAAATACTCAGAAAATCTGAAGTCATTGCCAGCACATCTCTCAGTGCTGTTAAGAAACTGGTGAAAAGTTCGTCTTGGACTTTGAGTGTAACTTTTTAAATCACTGTCGTACGGCTGGTATTCAGAACACAGAGGAAAACGGAATACGTGGTATTGCACCCAAATGCAATCTGTCATTTTTATACCAGGCCTATTCATCTCCTTTAAGTACTATATTAAAAAAATTTACCGCTCTAACCATACAGAAGTCACACCCAAAACTCTAATTACTTTTCCCTTTAAGTAATTAGTCATTCTTTGGTTTTAAAGGGTACCTGTAATGAATTTTCATTGCTAGCTATCTCAAAAGATCACGTCTAATACTTGCGGTTCTGTCAGGTAACTTATGTTATAGCCCGTTGTCAAGTCACTGCTCCGTCAGTCAGTCATGGTCAGCGACACGGGCTGTTCCAGCACCAGTAGTGACTGGTCACTGACCCTGTGCAGAAGACACCAGTCTAAGATGACACATTATTGGCCAGTGCTGCGTCGTGTCTCTAGAACAATGGTGGAGTGTAAAGCTTACGACTTCACAAAGAACAAGTGCAAACATGTGCTTTCCACTCAATCTCGCTCACTGACTGCTGCTTGTTTACTCGCATTCCATTACCTAGAATTAACGACAGGTAGCCTAATGGCTGCTCCCCATAGGTTCTGCCCTCGCACATAATTCATCTAACAGAAAGGTCCAATATGGTGCATTTATGGCAGTTTTTCCTGAATTTGTCATAATCATGACCAGTAAAGGTGCACTTTAAGTGGCTCAATGTTTAATTCTTATATTTCCAGTGACTATGGCCGACATATTTTAGTTCATGATCTCCTTACACACTCATCCATGTCACTTCTACTTAGGGGGAAAAGTAGACAATTATTCAATACTACACCTAGGTGGATTCTGCAGGTGCTGCGGTGACAAATAAAGTGCGTCACCCATAGACTTTTGCTCAGAGGACGAGTGATCACCTGACACGAGAAAACATGCCATGAATCACAATTTTGGGCTTTTTTTGGACCCTCAGGCTGAGACCACACAGAGGAACAAATACTCAAGTGTGCATGAATGTTGAAACCAAAGGACCCACATGAAGAGGCTAAAAACAGAACCGCCTTGTGTGCCACCATGTCGCCATACGCCAACACAGTCAATATGAGAGTTAGTCAGGCATTGGGCTATATTCAGGGAAACTAGAGCACTGAAAAAAATACATTCAAGGAATCTCACAGTGATGTTGGATCTGCAATTGAAAATAACACCTACCACTTTAATCCTTATAGGCGACAGGTCTTGCTTCGCCTTGGGAGTTTCTTCTTGTAGACAGGTCTCCTAGGAGATCAGGGGGAAGTTCAAGATAGAAATTATTCTTCAGGTGAATACTCGCCCGTCCCTCAACCATAGATCAGTCTACAGGTATGTCATTTGTGTCATTCACTTGAAAATCACTAATTCGCCTGCATTCATCTCAATGGATGTTTCTAAAAACAACTCATTGAAGTAAATGAATCAAAACTGGATTTCTTCGTTCACTCTCAGCTTGAGTTGAACTGCGTTGTGCTCAATGAAATGTTCAGTGTGTGATATTTAGAGACACTACTGGTGACGTTACAGATTACACTGCATGGCCCACCTCAGCTCACCCTGACCTATAACGGTTACTAAAAATGTATAAGTCCTTTGTTAGAACTAGCGAATGATTTGTTCATTCTGAGCTTTTAAGTCACGTGCGTCTTAACTCTGATCCAGACTCAAACACAGAAGATGACAGCAATGCACTTCAGCGTTCTAAACCAGAATTAAACAGAGGCTTTTCGTTTTGAGCTGGTGTAGAAACATGACGGACTACTACGGACTGGGACATACTCTACCTGTTGATATAAACAGAAAAAAACTATGCTAATTTCTCAGGCGATTATACACTAATAAAAAGATTATATTCCATTTATGTCGTTAGATCCCCTTAAATCCCTGTTAAGTCTTTCACAGAGGACCTTTCAGGCTCACAGAAGGGCTTTAAAAAGGTGAGAGTCTAGCCTCCTTCTCTCTGAATACACCGTACGTTCCTTCCGTTGAGTCGTATCACATTATTCCACACAACACAATTCCATTATAACCCTCTCAACCTGAACTCCTCTAGGGTTTGGATGTTTTAACGCGTGCCTCCACTCATGGATGAGTTCCCTGGCTCAAACACAACCAATTATCTGTAACTTGCTGTTAAAATACAGGACTTGACTGTGAATTTGTGTGCAATGAAGGGGGGAAAATGAAGTGGAAGAAATCCAAGCACATTACACAGGAAGTTTCCTCAGTGTGCGACGGCTGGTCAAATTACTGGACTGAATAATCTAATAGTTTCTTTTTATGTACAGTAATTTAAAAATAGGGTAGATACAGATGCACAGAGCACAACCTTATGTCTCCTTGCCTGTGGATATTAAGATAAACTCATCATTTGTATGATAGATGTAACTGGGACAAATATTAAGAGTGATGGGTGAGATCAAAGAACTGACAGCTGTTTAGGAAGAAAAGTCACATTTACACTATAATGAGTTATCAGGCATTTAAAAAACAATGTCACCCTTAGACTCAATCACTGATAAGGAGACTTTATTATGCTTTTTAAGGACTAAATATAACATGAGCGCTTGGTTTCCGAAATAAACATGAAACACTATGTAGGAGACTGTGATTCTCATGATTTCCAATTCAGAGAAATGTCAGTTCCACAGTGACAACCATGTCAGCCACAGAAACATCTAAACATCTACATTTCAACTTTGATCTGCATCCTTTGGAAAAACCTTTACCCAGCGTCCTATGTTTACAGAGGAGTTGCATAAAAGCACACAGCTTTTCTTTCCTTGTACTTAACAGCAAAATAATCTTCCTCAGATTTCATCTCCCATCTTTAACCTGCACGTTACAAATGGATGTTCATGAGCACGAGAAACAGGGCTTTTACTGAGGTAATTTGTTGCAGTGTTTTTGTTTTTTTTATGACTGTAATTATAGATACTTTTTTTGATGCGGTCGTAATATGATGGTAGGAGGATGTTGAAAACTGTTTTGATAAAGAGGCCTGTTAGTGGTAGCCGCACACTGTGAATGCATCATGAGGAAATAGCCAATATGAAGGCAAACAGCAATTTGAAAGTCGTTATGAATAATGTAGGTGAGTCTACGTAGGCAGAAAACAGCCCATTCAGAAAGTCAGCTCCTGGGGAGGTGCAATAAAATGCAGCATTATTTTATGTTCATCTATGACGTTTTCATTTGAGTCAGATTTATTACTGAATGGTATTTTCTGGAACAAGTATCACTGCTATAATTCAGTTCAGTTCTATTAACTCATAACTAACAGGATTAATTACAGGTTAATAAATCCCTTAGTAACACTCTGTAAATCTGTTACAGTCCGTTGATCAGACAATTTTAGCATTTTACTGTCTTTATTGAACAGTTTACACTAAGTAGTACAAAGAAGCAAGGGTAGTGTAATGAAAATGACATACAACAAGGTTACTTGATTCATCATCTGCTCCATTAACCAGCAGCAGCAGCTGGTGTAAATGTTATTAAGAATGACATTTGGTTGTTGTTCTTTATAAAAGGCCTGCAGTTGATTAAAGTACTGACAGTATATTATACAGTATATGAAGCTCTGATGAAGCTATTAGTTATGCCTTTATAATGGGATGGTCTTAGACAGTGACTGAATTACTGTAAACGTTCTGCAGTACCTTCTTATTAAATGAAATAAGGTAAAAACCTCAGCCATGACCTCCATTTTTAAAGGAGGGACCCTGATTAAAATATGTATCTAAAAGTATAAGCAAAAACATGTCTGAGAAAATAGGAAAAGGTTATTTTGTTCACCACAGATGGTGGGATCGAGCCTGGCTGAACCTTCCCGCTGGTCTGACCAAATGTGATCCTCTTCCGCCTCATCCTCAGGAAGACGTAGATACGGATGTAAACCAGCAAGGTGACAATAAAGGGCAGATAGAAGGACACCACGGAGGAGTAGATCACAAAGTCTGGGTTGGAGATGGAGCACACCATCGGGTCATCTGGGTCCAAAAGAAAAGTCATCATTATGCAAAGTAGGTCAGTTAAGACACTGTGGGCATAATCTACAGCTAACCTCTGGCTTTGACACATGCCCTGGATCTTAGAAATGCCCTCTGTGGCTTGTACATTCTCATATGTGATGTACCACATGCGTAGCCTCACAGCCATGACTGAGAGATGGAGATATGATTGATTCATCTGTAATTGTTCCATTAATTCAAGACAGGAGGCCATGTGACATAATAATAATAATAATGGCTCATGTACCAATTTTTCAATCATATTTCTGAGTCAAATAGCTATCAGCGAAGATCTAATCATACTGTAAATTGAAGCTGAAAAAAAAAAAAAAAAGAAAGGTGACACACCGACCACAGCTGTGGACTGCTTATTCCATGTCAGTGGCACGAACAAACTGGTGATTTGCTTCCCCCTGTATGTTCCCCTGGATCAATAACACATACCTCAGTACACATGGAGATGGAAACAAGGACAGACAGATACAGTCTATTTCTAGCCACTCTCCAAACCACCTTCAGCTGTTAGACTCATGCTATTTTGTTATTTTGCTCTGCACTTTAAAAGGTATCCATCTGTCAAATGACTGTATGCTTTAAAGGACAACAAGGAGACCTGAGGTGATCCCATATTTGTTGCTGCTCTCTGTGAGATGACAGGGTCACATTCTGATAAAAGAGTGGACATTTCGCAATCATCAGCCATTGTTTTGCATTGATTGAAAGTGGAAAAAACCAACTGCATGCCTCTCTGAGAGCAGCTTTACATTGTGTCTGACTAATGCTTTTAATTGTGTGAGCGCAGTCATGCATTTGTGCCACTGGCCATTGAAATTAATATGGTCACTGGTGATATCGCTCAGATTTCTCATGTGGATAGTTTTACTTGTGTGGTTTTTGCCTTATCTTGTCCTCACATCACACTGGCCGAATGCAGAAGACATTATTTTGTAAGCTCAGCTTTTTTTCTCTTATGTAGGCTATAAATAATGCAGATCATTGTAGAAAATGATACCATTCCTCTGCCTACAGAAGCCAAAATTAGCAACTATTCGGTGCAGTTGACAAGGAAGAAAAATACTGAAAAATGTCCACCTTTTTAATGATAAACTTGTATTGTTCCTGAATACATAAAATGTATAACACACATTTATAGGAATTTAGAAAAGTACAACATAATATTATGGAGGACATCCAACAAAACAAAGATTGTATTCTTCACCAAACGCTTTTGAGGGATTCCACTGTCATTATAACACACACTGGGTGACTCATAGACGGTCTCAAAGAACATGGATCAAATCAAAGCAGCAGGTGCTGAAATGCCCTGTCTTTTAGTCCCTATATACACACAGGAGGAAATCTCAAAACAATACTGGGTCACACAACATCACACCTGTCCTGTAGAGTATATTCATGATGGATGACAAGGATCAGAATGATTGCCATGTTTATGACATCGTCAACCAACTGATGAGTCCACTTGTCGTGTACTCATACATGATAAAACACCCTCCACTGCACACATGTCCATGTAAAGCAATAATAAATACATGTTCTGAGTCAAAGGGTAAATCACAGGAAAATGTGCTCTGAACATCAAATTTGAAAAATAAATAAATGCTTGAATAACTGCATGTCATGAAAAAATTTCTATGAAATGCCAGGAATGAGTCTGCTAAAGGCACTGAAACCACGCCCAATATTGTCCGAAGTGTCAAATAACACTATAGTCTGGAATATGGATGCTGCTGTAGTTTTATTTAACTTATGCAGCTGCACATGTTTGAGTCACCAGAGCCAGAACGCAATTCTCAACCAGAAGACACTGACCTACCAGAGAATCAATCTCTTTCTTCTTGGTCTGCAATAGAACACTCATTTATAACATTTGTTTTTGACAAGTTAGCAAAATATAATACTGACTGTTATAACCTAAATTAACTGTAGCAGGTATAGTAACTTACACTCTAGTAGGAGAACCAGTGATGCTAATGCGTTCTAGTTTTTATATCACAGAGCAGGGGTCAAGCTAAGTATAGCTCTAGTCACTGAGCCATGATTTCTAGCTCACCCAAAAAACACCTCAACATAAAATGATCAAAAACAGTTTTAGAGTCCACAGTTCATTGCAACAGTGTACACAGTGTTTTCACATGTTTACAGGATCTAATTTTTAACATACTTACTGTCTCTGAAACTCTGAAATTCCACACTGACTTTAAAGATTCAGTGTGTAATATTTACTGACATCTACTAGTGAAGCTACAGATTTTACGACTGTCTTCACATTACTTTGCCCTGCAGCGTAAAAATAACTTTGGCCTGTGAGTCAAGGTTTGCTTTGTCCTTTCTGGGCTTTTTAGTTTAGGAGACATTACATCTGGACCACACATAGTATGTAGGTGACAGTAATGCACCTTAATGGAAGTGTTGCACCTCATTTGCCATGTACAGCACTTTTTTACCTTGTAATTACCTTTTTTATTATTTATTTCTTTTGTATTC
>JAPQRQ010000014.1:18047233-18063868 GCA_037367365.1 Apogon talboti | reverse complement strand
GCATTGATAACATCAGCTGGATCGATGCCAACCTAAGCTACAATACACGCGGGGGGCGGGGTTTGTTGTGCCTGGCATCACTTGTTTTTTCTTTACTTTTTGTCCTTTTTCCTCTCCTTTCCAGCATCAGCTCAGTCAAGTCAGGTTTATTTATGTAGCCCAATGTCACAAATCACAAATTTGCCTCAAGGAGCTTTCATATCTACACAATATACGACACCATCTGTCCTTCGACCCTCAGATTTAGTAAGGAAAACTTCCCCAAAAAATGTTTAATGGGGAGATAAATGGAAGAAAGCTCATGAACAGCAACAAAAGAAAGATCAGTCACTTAATACTTACTCTATACATTATTTCCCTTTCATGTAAATCTCTAATGCTCCAAACACCAGGATTTTTTATACACTATTTATCATAAGGCTTAGATGCAACCATTTAGGACACCACTGACACCAATTACTGTAAAATCAATGAGGAGAACATCAAAACAAACTAAAATGACCTCTCCCAGATTGAATAGCTGTATTCAGTCCCATTGGACTATATTTTAGCACATTTTGGATGTTTTTATTTAATATCTGCTCCAGATCTTCCAATTTTTGTACACACATGGTTATAAAAATGGCCCAAAATGATGGGAAATGATACATTTTTCATTGAAAAACATAAATATTTCATGTTGTAAGACTCCCAGACCTCCGAACTGTAAGCCTTGGTCTGCTTACATCTTAAGGAAGCTGAAGTAATAGTGTACAACTGTCTGAAATGCAGCTTTTAGTCAGCATTACAGCTGTCAATAAAGCCTAATTGAAAATAATGATGTCTAGCTCGTTGGGGACCTCATGTATTTTATATGTTAATCTGAAACTATTGGATGATGAAAAGTTGAAGTAAGTCATAGAATTTGACTTCCTGTATGATGTTTTTTCCTTGTTAGTGTTGCTTGCTGGAATATAATAACTACTCATAAAGAAACACAGCTACTGTCATTTGGTGACATAGTAATAACTGACTGAATGTACTGTAGACCTCCCAACATTAATTTTCATAAACACTCCTCACCTCCAGGTACACAGCCCAGGGCATGACCAGTGAGGCCACCAGCAGGTCAGCTACAGCCAGACTGACCACCAGGTAGTTGGTGGTCGTCTGGAGGGAGCGTTCCCTCAGCACGGCCAGACACACCAGCACGTTCCCAAACACAATGGCCACGATGAGCAGAGAGTACAGCATGGCGTAGTAGTTCCGCTCCCCCTCATCTTGGCCTGAGGTATCTGTGCTCTCATTCTTCTCATCCCACCCGAGGCGGTCTGACTCGTTCCAGAGCCGCTCTGCGCTGCTAAACATCGCCATGGAGACGTCCCAGTGACATGGGAGGTGAGACGTTTGGCAGACCTACCAAAGGAAGGGAGTGGGATCATTAGATATTTGGGAATTTCATGAAAACATAGACACTTTTTCTCATCTCTGATTAACCCATAAAGACCCAGTGCTACTTTTGTGTCAGTTCCCAAATGAAATTCTCTCTATATCTAACCTTTCTTAAGTGATTTATCACCATTTATTATAATATAATCTTCTGTACTTTGCATTTTATCAGTATAAATCAGGTATTTTCCTGCATTTAATTTACTGATCATGAAGATGTTCATAAAAGTTCAGATTAAAGTTGAGGGTTATTATATCAAAAACAGAGACAACTGAAGAAAAAGTCACTTTTTCAGTAAAATCTATCATTAACTGAACATAAACCAAGTATTTCCATTCACTATCATTGATCCAACTCTATGGGTTTTACTGGTGAATCAATGTTGTAGAAGATGACGGTGTTTCCACGGTAACTACAGAGCTCTGATCGTCCAAATGGTTCATATCTGATGAGCATGAAAAGACGACAAACTGTATTTAACACCAATTATTTACATGCATTGATAGGATTAGTGGGTCAACAGGTATTCAACAGTTTAAATCAGTAAATGCTTTTGGTCGGTGATGGATGTTTGGGTCTTTAGGGGTTAATCAAACTGAAATTATATACAGTATAAAGGTAGAAGCATCATCTGAAGTCTGAGGTCATCTGGGAAACATCTGCTAGCTGACAACAACTGCAGTCAGCTGAAGTGATATAAGAAATACATCCCAGCAGGAATGCTTTTTCTCTACATTACAGCTGTTTGTTGGTACACAGACATAAGTGTTTTTATGCAGCTAAATAGAAAAATAGAAAAGAAATGATTTATTAATGATAGCTGGCTCCTGCAGAAACAGTCACGTCCATAAAGACTCAGCAGAAATGTATGCTCTTAGTAGCAAACTTCACAGACAGTTCAGTGCATTTAGATTGTTCCTGTAAGCCTTTCAGATATCTCCTTCTGGTAAATGGCTCCTAACACAAGTAAAAGAAGACGAACCAACTACAGTGGTAACTTTAATGAGGGACTGGCAACGTGCCTCTTTGAGGTTAGTGCACGAGCTCAGCTCATTGGAGAGGAGTAATAAGTCCAGGCTGCCACACTCTGAGAGGTCCGGTTGGCTCTGGTCCCGGGCTCTGCTCCTTACACTTCATCCTTCCTCTCATTTATTCCCAATCCTCCCCATCTGGCCCGAATCCAGATAACAGCACTGTGGTAATACTCACACCTGTGTCGAGATGGTAAACAAACTGATCCATCTTATCCTGCCCCACTCTTCTATGTGACAAAAATAGGGACCAAAACACGCAAGAGAAACTAGGACCATTTTTAGATCTGGCTCAAACCCAGAAGCCTTTTAAAGATTTCTCAGTCTATAATTCCACTCAGTTCCTCGGTGGCTCCAGTATCATATGATTGTCCACACGAAAAACCGGAGGAGTAAAACAAAACTGGCCACCGATACCAATCACCTTGAAGTCTCCTAATGGGAGTGCAGCACGAGTTTATTACAAAATTAGATGTGACAGGACGAAAAGAATGCAAATCATAATTCATTTGAGGTGTGAGCTTGGAAATCCACATCCACAGGCACAAGTGTGTAGGGGGAGTGGGGGGGGGGCATGCACTCATGAATTTTTATCTGAGGGGACTGGTTTGTTTAGACCTGTAGAACAAAAGCTAATTGGAACTGATTTCCCACTTCACTCTTTTGTCTGCGGTCCTCCCTCTCATATTAAGCACCACCTGATCCTGCCCTCTCAATGTCATGTGCATCTCTGACCTCCTCCAGCGCATGTATGATGGACATCAAGTTCACGCGCACGGACATGTACGCGCGCACGGGCTACATGGGCTTTTGGGGTTATATGAAGTGTTATTTGTGGCAGGAAAACATTACTTAGTGCGACACATAAGACCAACGAACAACTTAATTACATTATGCCAAACTGTTTTAATAATAATTCAATTAATGCAGATTAATTATCATGATGTTAGGCAGCCAGAAAAGACTGTAATGACAGCAAATGATTGACTTTCCTGTTGATTTATCATCTCGAAAATGATCATGTACCCTCCGGAGAATGTTAATTTGGGGCTGCACACGAGTCACATCTTCATGGTAAAATTAAATTAAGTCCCGTGATAGGGCCACCTTATCAGATATCAGAAATTTCCAGGAAAAAAAAAAATCAGGTCAAATATGTGTCAAGTAATCAGAGGGATAATTACGCAGAAATGATTTTCCACATTATCACCTATCAGAGCCATACAGGTGGGAATAAAGCAGCAGATGAGCATTCAACTCAGGGAGGCAGAACAGTGGGATAAGACGTAGAAACCAAGAAACAACATTCCCATCTCCTTGTGCGTTTTTTTTTTTTAATCACAAAAGGCAATATACAGTGAAACCGAGTAACATACCTGTTACTGTTTTGAAGTGAAGAATTCATCAGATGCCATCGAGCAAAAGCATCATCCGTGCAGAGTTAAAAGTTGTCCGGTCGTTGGGTCCAGCAATGCAAGGCGAGCGGGAGGAGCCGAAGGAGCCGGAGGAGCGCTCGGTGCCATTGCGCACGGACTAATATGAATGTGGGGATGCTCAGAGATGAACCGCACTCTCACTTACTCCATTTCCATAGGGTCTGTGGCTGCCGGTAACACGCGTGGAGCCTTTTACACTTTAATTTTCAGCCGCACGGGAGGCGCGCGTACACGTGGAGACGTCAGGTGTCTCCCCTGTGAGCGGCTACAGTGATGTGGCAGCAATTTACCAGGCGGATCATTATACAAGACACAAGTTTCATTTCCAGAATTCTACTCTTTTTCCTCATTGTTTTTGATCATATTTGTTAGAAATAGGTTAATATTCTGTCCCGTGACTATTTTTGACCCTGAACCAGTCTGGGTCGTGTTTTGCTGGAAGTGACATTGTCTTAAAATAGCCTAATGCTGGCCTTATAAAACAACCATATGGGAAAACCAGTAAGAAGAGCGTAAAATAGGTCAATGTAAGTCTATAGCTACAAGGAGAAAATTATATACTTGGACCAACCACTAGTTTCTACCTGTGGGCATTTTCACACAATAGAAAAAGAAAATAAATAAATAAATAAATACCAATCAGGTAAGTGCAGATAAACACTACCTGGAGCTTGCGTCTTACTATAGCCTATCTCACATTCCCAGCCAATATGCTTTGTTTTCCTTTCTTCTCCATGGTATTTTAAGATAAGAGCAAAAAGCCATGTAGGAGCTCCAGCGGTGCACTACAAACAAATGAGATCTGGACCAAACCAATATGGAAGATCCAAAGGTTTTTTAGTCATGCTTTTCTTTCTAATATAAAAATTGTAACCTGAGAGTAAAAACTGCCTAGAAGTCACTCAGGAGAGCTGAAGGGTTTTTTTCCCCCCTTTTAATCACTGCATCAGTGTATCATTGGAGAGTCAAATGAAAACCACGTTACTCATATTCCAGGTCTTTAACAGAAGCACATCCATAATGCAGATTTTATTACAATGCAGATGTATTTTCAGAACCAGCAGGGAGCAGGAGGTGCCCTATTCCATATATGCATACTAGATGATAAACTGCCTTAACTGATCATTTTTCACCACCAACCTGCAGTCAGTTTGTATTTTAAGTAATGTAAAGTGTCCAAATGTCCTTGGTGCTCATTGGAAATTTGACCCATCCGTCTTCTATAGCTGCACAGTAGAAAATATCTATGCAGTGTGGAGCTGAGGAGAATCCTAATACACAGCTGGCAGGAGTCCATACGTTTATTTTACTTTTGTAATACTGCTGATGTGGTATTAATAACTCTGAGCAGTGCATGGTGATTTTTTTAGACATTTCAAAGCACTTCCGAAATTGGGATCTCACTTGTGTTCAATTTACGTACATTATGCAACATCCAGGAAATCACTGTCACTCTCACCTACATGAATAGCAGCCATGGCAAATGTGTAATGTGTTCTGAAGCAGCTATTGCCTTGGTCACTCTCTGATTTATGATGCTGAGTTCAACAAGGAACAGAGCTTGTTATTTTTTAAAAAGTAGTGCTTCTGAACTCCTTTTTTTTCCACTGTCACTGACCCTGACAATCTGTCATCACAACCTTTTAACCCCTTTGCATCCAGAGATCACAAAAAGAGCATTGATTCATCCACCTTACACACAAACCAGCTGAGAGGATGAAAAGGTGGAGAGTGAAGTGGAATCTGTTTTCCTTCTGAATGAGGGCTGTGTAAGACTTAAGGTTTGACAGCTGCTCACAGTGCTATTACTCACTGGTGCTGTATTCATTCAGACAAACACCAGAGTGAAGGTCTGACCCAAGAGGGCACCGCAGACATCGCAAAAGAATAAAAGAATTTAAAAAAAAGAATGGATGGATGGGAATAAAAATCTTGAGTTGGTTAAAATTTTGCTGCCATCTATTGGTCAAGACATTAAACTGCCACAAAGAAAATCCACAAAGATGCACAGACTGAAAATTTTCAATGATTTATTCAACAAAAGGCACTTTTACATTAATCTCTTTGCCACAAATCTCATATATTAGAGAAAATAAACAGCATACATGGCGTATGCAGAAATAAAAAAAAGATCAGATTAGGTTGGTAATTGATGAGTAGAAGACAAAGCAGAGATACTGCATTTAATTATAATATATGAGCAATGTAAACCTTTGGGGGGTTTGACTGTTTGATGAACATTTCAAATAAATGTAGGGAAATTAACATTCACAGTATTTTCCTATGTTATTGTAGAGACCAATTATTTGGTAGATCAACAGAGCAAACAGTGAGTAAATCAGTCAGCAGTGACATAGTTGTTAGTTGCATCCAGTGTTAAAATGTAACAGGGCAAAAAGTGTAGTCTTTCAATTTAGGCCAAAAATAATGTAGTTACTTTAAAAAATATGTGAATATTTGTAACTTATTTGTAGCAGTCTGTATACCTCAGTATGTAACAGAAAAACGAACTAACACAGAGGTGGTGATGGTGGACGTTTCTAAAGATCAATGCCACTGCGTCTCATTTACACTCAGTAGTTCTGTTTTAATGGAGACTTGGGACTGAAGCACGAAATTCAGACCCCCTTTGAGATCTTCAGTTCAGATTCATTTTCCTTCTTGCTCTTCCCACTCACTGTACCCTCCTTTATAATGCCTTGCCCTAAGAAAGAGAAAGATAAGAGAAAAGCTTTGTGTCTTATCTGCTGTTTGTTTTATTCACTTAAAGGTCAACCAGCGTTCAACCATCTCAAGCAGGATCCGTTCCATTTTGAGGACGCTGTACTCTACTTGCGTCACAGGAGCTCTATGCAGATTAATAATTGAATAACAATGTGAAATGTGCTGTTTATGGGTACGGTTACCTCCAGTACAACACAGTCTGAGGATAACCTGCCTCTATATCCCTCACAAACAGTTTGATTATAATTTAATCAGTGGACACACATCGATCATTGTATTTTCCTTTTAGGTATATATGTGGTCAGATTAAATACTACCTGCTGAATCCCAGCTGACGAGCTATATCCAGAGCTTGGGCACTCCTCTTTCCACTTCTGCAATGAAACACTATGTTCTCATCCTCTTTCCCAGGAGCCTTCACATCAAATTTCTGCTGAAATGTTTCAGGAGACAACTTGAGTGACTCCTCCAAATTGCTGACTGTAAAACACAAAAACCTCCACACAGATGAGATGAAATAAACAACTGCAGTAATTCAGTCATCTTATCTTTTTGCGCCGGATGTTAAAACTCACGTGGGATGTTGACAGCATCTGGAATGTGTCCAGCTTGGTATTCATCAGGGTTTCTCACATCAAATAGCTGAATGTTGTGATTGGACAACATGGTCTTCAGCTGCGAATAGGTCACCACTGAGGCTGAGGAGGACATGTAAAGGGTTAAAAACACTTAAATAAAACTAAATTACCCTGTTCTAGTTAAGGGCTTGTTGGTTTTCTATAGAAACTTTAGAACTCACCATCCATTGATCTAATCTAATAGCCTTAATTCTATATTTTTATGCTGGTATGCACTACTGCTGCTGTCTGCAATGTGACTAGACCTTTCCCTTCAAACAGACACTAGTGGATACAGCATTGTTGTCCTCTGAAACAAAAATGCCAACTATATGTTTCACACAAAAAGAGTAAAAACACTGCATTGACAACCTGCAGTTCAGTGTAAATGCTGGCACTGCGCACGCGCAGCCTGATAGAGCCATAAAAGACGGCAATAAACACATAAAGTCATTAAACAGAACACTAAAATAGCATTGTAAACACATTACAGTACTACATGATTATTGTGACGCTATTATATTAAATATTTACTGCACAGAACACCAGACACTCGGGCCTGGGGGTGCGTTTACGGGCTGTGATCCCTGTTTGGACAAAACACACTTTACTTTATATCAGGAAATATTTTACCACTGTCGGACGCGTCTCCGCATTTTGGAGATGAGGTTGTAAAAGCCCGAAAGATTGAAACATATGTCGGGTAAGACCTGCGGTTTATTTCCGTGACAACCTGGCAGAAACTTCGTGTCACCACATACGACAACATTGTGAAAACTAGTGCGTCGTGGGTCAAAGTCTGTAATGGTTTCATCCTCCAGGTCCTTCTTCTTCTTCTTCTTCTACAGAAATAAACTGAACGGATTAATGCTGCATTTACTGCCATCCTCAGGCAGCAAAATAATACTATATGGCAACGTAGTATTTGCCTGTTTATCATTGCGAAATTGGTAATACTAATGTGCATTTTACCTTAAAACTATGTTTTGCATATTTTAGGAAGAAATGTTTAAGAACTTTTGTATCTTTCAAAATGTAAAGTAGTAGCCTATATAACCTCAAATGAGAGTAAAATGGTCTTATCCAAGTCACACACTAAATTTACTACTCTGACATCCATTACATTCGTTCATGAACTGAATATTTTGCACTTCTTCTTATGCATTTTATACCCTTTGCACTCACATATTTGTCCATTTATGCCCAATTGCAGCAATGAAATGCTAAATTGCATTTCATTGCTGTGTACTTGTACCTGTGTAATGGCAATATATTGAAACCAAATCTGAAGTCCTGTTTTAATTTAGGTTGTTTTTACATATGGTTTTCTTTCCAACTGTCTTCCTGTCACTTTGCAGGACTCAATAAATACAAATATGTTTGTGCCATTCTGTGGTTTAGAATGATAGAAATACATTATAATGTTCCTTCAGTCAGCCTTTTGATACGGTCTATTTCATTTCACTATCAGACGCTGTTAATACATTGGTTACTTGTTCATTAGAAATTCTGTTTTTGTTGTCATCATTTACATCCTCTTTCATCTTTTTTCAGTAATAAAGCAAATATTTCTTATGTCTCATTAGATTTTTGACTCACACATAAACACATGAAAACCCTGATGGCTTAACAAGTGACTTTTATACAAAAACTGATTTTTCACAGTGAACACAAAACTTTCTTTCTATTACTATTCTATTGTTGATGCCCTCATTGATAGAAAGCTTTCAAACAGTTTAATCCAGAAATAGGGAAATGTTTGCAGTTGTGTGAGAACTGTCCTCTGGCCTTAGACTTTACAATAATCCCTTTTTGTCATTTAATGCAGCCTAAAGTTTCTCCATATGCTCTCAGAAGGCATTTTGCTGCTACACTGTACCCTTCATCCTTGGAGTTTTGATAAGGGCTTAAAATTTCAGTATGTATAGTCCTGTGTCTGCCGTCTAAAATCTGCAGGGACTTTGCAAAAACAACAAAACAGGCCACACCAAAGTGTATGGGGTTTTGTTTTTGTAAACCTTAGTCAATCTATTATTTAAAAAAGTCTCCAGAACAATGAATGATTTAGCTCTTTACATGTTCTAAATGCTCAGATGTCAATTACAAATACTTTTTCCATAGAAATGTCATAGAAAACACATCAACCCTTTTTAAAAGACTACATTTATCTCGTGTCAACAACATGCAGCATTGGTTGTGGTTACATACCGTTGGTTGTGCAATTGTCAGCTGACAATGACTCAGATTTTTCCATTTGTTTCCACCCAGTGTCTTTTTGAAAAGCTTTTGTTCTCCTGCATAAAGTTTTACATGAGTTCCTCTATATCAGCACACTGTTCTCTGTAAAAATCCTGTTTGACTTTAATTGATTCTACTCATCCTAAAACAGTAATTAGATACAAAAGATGTTTTTTTCCCCGATTGAATTTCTCCTCTGTTTTTTTCTCCGTCATTACACACTTTGATCTTTTTCAGCAGTGTTCCAGTCTCCAGAGCTGAATTGGTCAGTGAAAGCAGCTCCTCTATCAACACCCGCTGAAGAATACCATGAAGCTTAATTCATCTCTCCCAGGGGGGAGTTGCTTGCCGATCTGATGGCATGTTTCAGCCATTGTGTGGGAATATATTTGGTGCAGCCTCATTATCATTGCTGAACTCTGTCTCACCAGCGCTTGTTACAGCATCTCTTCCCTGAACCCTCGAGTTCTCAACCTAAACATAACTTTTACGTGCAACCTGGAAAGTTTTCACACACAGGTTCATGTCAGGTTTGGTGTTTTTTGTCCTGTGGCCTAAATACATATCTCAAAACTGGCATATAGTGCACCATATTCCTATTTTTCTCTGATTAATTACTTAAACACATCTGTCAAACTGACATGGTTGTGAATGAGTGCAGTTGGCTAATTTACTACAGATTTACAACACTCTTTTTAACCAGACTTCTAATCTCTGCTCCCTGCTGACATATTATTTAATTCTTCAAGTCAAATTGAATTGTATCTTCAGTACAGAGGATGTTGGTTTGTCATGCACATTTTTCTTTTTTGCTTTAGCAGAAACCAATTCAACACCTAAGCCTAAAGACAATGTGGTGAAACTAGGTCAGGTGGCCAAATATAGACTTTATTTGATTCTGTGTTGCACTGGTGGATCTGATTATCCTGACAGATGAAAACCAGGATTAGAATTTGTCAGAGCGGAGTTTCCTTATTGCTCTTTCTTTGTCTGGCAAATGCCCTCATTGTGTGTCTTATACATGCAGCTCTCAAGTGAGTGAGACACCAATCAATTTTTTTTTGGTAATGAGCAAATTATACTATATTCCTGCCAGCTTCCAGAGCTGGAATCATTATGTTGTCAAAAATATAACATTGCGAGACCAAAGTCCACAAGCAAAGCCTATAGGGTGTGGACATATCTATATTTACCTAATACAGGTTGTCCACAAAGTCTCTTTACAATTAAAAACATTTATCACAAAAGGAAGTGATGACATATGTTAATTACATTTGTTCTATGTACTCAGTTTACTCAAAGTTTTAATCACATTAAAGGATCATGTGCAATCAAATCATTGGTCCAGTTTTCTTCAACAAAAGACCCGCTACTGCAAATGTTTACCTTGACCTTTTGAATATGTGGCACCACATCTGGATGACCTTCAACCAACTATTATTTTCCAGGTAGATGGTGCACCATCACATTGGGGACTGCATGTGGGTGGGTTCCTACATCTAACATTTCCAGACTGGTGGAGTGGAAGGGATGGTTCAATTCTTTGGGTACCTTGTTCAGCAGATACACTGCCCTGGATTTGTTTCTATGGGGTTATGTTAAAGATACTATGTATCGAATAAAGATGGGAGACATCAACGACCTGAAGCAGAAGATCACTTCTGCCATTGACACCACTGATGAGGCTATGCTAAAGCCAACATGGCAAGAAATCTAGTACCGTCTGCATGGGCTTTGTGCAACTAATGGTGCTCATATAGAGGCGTATTAAAATAGGCACTTTTCATTTTGTAATAATTTCTACAGATTTGTCTATTTATTAGCTTTTGTAATAAATTGTGTAATTGTTAAGATACTTTATGCACACCTTGTATATTGAGATTTATTTAATACTTAGAGATCTAAAAAGTTGTATTTTGGATCCATTGGAAATATACTTTATCAAGTGAAAACACTTTTTGAGGTCTCTCTGCTGGTAAAGACACAGAAGTTATTTATGAATTTACAATCATAGGACTTATTACTGTACCAACTGGCACCAAAGAAATATAAACACAATTACCTTTTATTAATTAACTTATTAGTTACTGAAAATTATTGTTGAAGGATTAGAGGTTGCTCTTTGGCATTAAATCTTAAAAAAAAAGTTGAAACTGAAGCAGGTCTTCAGGCAGGAGTATGTGCAAAACAATTCTTAACAAAACAGAACAGAAACAGCCTCACAGGAATTAGAATTTAAGTTTAAAGATACCTACAAAAAAATCTATCAAGCTGCAACCTCCCACCTGCCTCTCACTTCTATCACTAATATTTATGCACTCCCTCATTTATATGGACACTATCACCTGAACAGGTAATGGGAGAGGTGCACAGAATATTAAACAAGGCCATTAATACACAAACAATGATCCAAATTGATCTCTGTAATATACTTTCACTGAGATGGCCAGGAGTACTATTTCAATTTTGAAAGATTTTGATGTCAAACTGTAGGGTTGGGGTTATGTTTTTTTCCTTTACTCTCATTAATGTAATTCTTTTCTGTCACTGGATGCTAATGTTTTATATTCAAACTGGAAAGAAATATCTTTCTTTTTTTCCTTTTAGAAGTGCAGACTTTTTTTTTTTAACAGATGAAAGCAATATTCCTTAATTCATTATTCATTAGGGGAGGCAAGTTTATTATTACGGCACATTTCATGCACAAAGGCGATTGTTTAGTTCTTTTTTTTTTCTCTTCCTCTGGCGGGATGATCTTTGTTTTGGTGAGGCGATAATTGATTATATTATTTGTAGCTTGGAGTAATGTCAGGAGGCAGAAATATTGTTGCACATGATTTAGGATTATGTCTTTTCAGATTTGTAAATCACACTTAAATTGCATTACGTATTTCTTTTGTAAAATAGTGTAATATTTCTGGTGATAATTTGCTTCTGGCATTTGCTTTTGTTGTTGTTTGTATTGCTTTTTTATATGTCCAAAATAAACCATTCATTCATTCAGTTCAATAATGTGCTTAACATGATTAAAAAGAACATCCGGAAAACAATAAAAAACAAAGTGTAACAAATAGAAATAGAATACAGGATACATAAAACAATTGTAGAAAAGAATAAAATGATGTTATGAAATGCAGATTAAAATGACTAAAGGAATATACAGTCCTCCAGACTTACATAGAAAGAAGAATTAAGACTTAGACAACAGTAAGAAAGAAATGTCAGTTATAGAACTCATTCATATGTGAAGAGAATTGTTTTCAATCTGGGTCTAAACATCTCTACATTTGGGGAAAATCTAAGCCTTACTGGCATAATTTTTTAGTTTGCAGTGTAACAGCTAAATGCATATTCTGCATGTTTAGTCTGGACTGTGGGCTTGACCATTGCTGGTTTATAATCCTTAAATATATAACTAATGTATTCTTGGCCTAAACATTCAGTGGTTTGTAGACTAGAAATGCATTTTTAAAATCTATGCTGTAACCATTTGGAAGCCAGTGTAAAGATTTTAGCCCTGGTGTAATGCGGTTTGTTCTCTTAGTCCTAGTTAAAATCAGTTCAAAGATCATCATTGATCACCATTACCATTCATTATTATTCATTGTTTTGGTCATCATGTACATTTAGGGGAAAAAAAAAACTTACTTAGAGCTGATAAACTGCAAGGTAATCTGCTAATCTGTCTGTATTTATTCTGGTCTGTTATGATTTTTTTAAGATTCAAGATTCAAGAATGTTTATTGTCATTATGTGCACATAACGAAACGTTTCTTAGAGGTAGTTCTTGGCTTGATGAAAAATAAAAGAGAAAATAAAAAATACTCAAGAATATGTACATCAGTATAAAAACACTAAATAATTAGTGTCAAAAGTATGTACAATGTATATAGAAAGAAATGTAAAATACAGTCTGTACAGTCCAGTGCAGTAACAGTGCAAAACAGTATGTGCAATATTGTGTGGAAATGAATGGCTGTCCCTGAGGAGAGTGCAGCTCAGTGCAGGACACAGTTGGGTGGGGGTTAAGGGAGGGTGGATAAGTGTTGTATGCGTGTGTATACTGTAGGGGGTGAGATGTCTTTCACAGCTCTGGGGAAAAAGCTGTTTCTGGGTCTGGTAGTGTTAGTTTTTATGGTTTTGTACCATTTCCCACAACGAATATTAAGAGTTGGAATTTATTCATATCCATGGATACAAAACCAAAACAGAATTGCTTTTGTAGCAGTCTCTAGAGGGAACTGATGCCCAATGACTCATCATCATTCCTTAAGGTTTCAGACAAACTGGCCACAAGTTATTGCATGTGCGCAAATGATTCCAGATCATTCAGTTTCTCTCAGTCTGGTTGTTCCACTTCCTGGCAGTATGTACACAAACACGCCTCAGACTAACCCAATCAGCCAGTAAAGGGGAGACACGAGGGAAATTTAGTCAAAGTATTTTAGTATATACCTTTGACATATATAAGACAACTTTCACGTAAAATATTAGTGAATCATTGTATGAGTTTTGGTAAATCTGAAATGACTGCATATTTTCAATATTTGCGAGTTGAGGAACTATGTGTTAAAAAAAACACCCCTCCAAGGATGGTACGTTCCAAAACACTGCGTCATGTGATACACTGACTCAAATTGGACTGCTCACTGGAAGGAAGAATACCCTGTTGTTTTCCATCATTTTTTATCCATTTGTCGCCTCTAAAATCTAAAGTATCACAATGCTGATGTGTGGAGGACCTTCAGATCCAAAGGAAGCCGACGAAAATGTCCAGCAGATCTGCAATAAAGTGAGTATTAGCATTGTTACACTTTTGCTACTGTTTAGTCACCACGGCCCGTCTTGTTTAATTGTACTTTCCTGTCTTTTCATTGTGTCCCAGGTGAAGGAACAAGCAGAGCAAAAACAGAACAAGAAGTATGACGTTTTCCAAGCCAAAAGTTACAAGACCCAGGTTGTAGCTGGCACCAACTACTTCATCAAGGTAAGTACTACTTACAGTGCAAAGACAGAACACCATAGGTTGTGTAAAACACAAGTACTGCATCAACTTCTACTCAAGGATCATCGACTTAAAGGGCATGTTTTTGTGTCTAAGTGCAGTATTTCCTTTAAAGTATTCAATCAATTAATCCCTGGTCCCTGTGTCTTTTATGAGAAACTCTACTTCTTTTTTGTTCATCACAGACATGTTTAATGTAACCTATATCACCACCTAATGGCAAGTCTTACTTCGCTTCACATTTTAAGGCCTCTGACTCTATTATTTTAACACTAGTACTATCATCATTACCATCCCTAAACTTTGCTTGTGCTTTATTGCAGGTTCAAGTGGGAGAAGATGAACATGTTCACCTCCGTGTTTTTAAAAGCCTCCCACATGCAGGAGGAGAGCATGAACTAACCGATATCCAGGTGGGCAAGAGCCATGAAGACCCTATCGAGTATTTCTAAAGTGATCATGAAGACCCAACCTATCAGTGCCTACAGGTTGCAGTCACAAATCAACTCTACTTTTTAGTCCTGGTTAATCAATGTCATGTAGTTTCCATGCCACAAAATACTGTACACATACTGTGCATAATTATGACCATGGAATTATGTCATCAATGTTTTGTACTAGACAATTAAAAACAAGTGTGTCACAAGTGTCTTGGCCCAATTATTTGATGCTTTTTTGTCAGTGTTTGTGTGTGATTTCTCGTGTGATTTCAAGTGCTCTCCTGGCAGATTATGTCAAAAAAAGGTTGGACAAAGACAGTTTTTGCTCAGTTGTCTGAAGCAGGAAAAACACGCTAAAGTAGGTGTTATGTAAGCAGACAATTTACTACATTACTCCAGACCCTTGATTGATTTATTAATCTCAAGGTAACAAAGAGAAAATCTGCTTAATCAGGCATTAAACATTTTACAAAGAGTTTCTTTTACAACGAAAATATGGATCACCTTCATTCCTTGAGTTAAACTACGGCTGCTCAGGTGATACACACAGTACTGTGTAAAGGTTTTACGCCAACATTAGGTTTGTTGATTTAGTAAAGTTCTAATAAACACACATAAGCATTTTTCTGTCTTTGTGTTGAGATACAATCTGGATAAATTAGAAGTATGTAAACAGAGGCTTCTATAAATCATATTGGTAGTATTTAGTGTGACCTCCCTTTGCACTTTACATGTCTTTAACTCTTTTGTTCAGACTGTGAGATTTATTGCATTAATTTTCTGTTATCATTAGCAGGTTTCATTCAACATGTCAGATGTTTCTGTTTGCACTGCTTGTCATATGGTCAGGGGTCACACTAAATAGGGATTTAAATTTTAATAAAAAGAAAAATAATAAAAGAATAAATCTTTATTTTCACTGTTACAGGAACAATGAAAATCATTTATGCACCTCTGTTTCTTATTTATCTCTCCGGGTACTTTGTTGACTTTTGCACAGTACAGTAAACGCAGAGTTTCTGTATAATAAACATTATTCAAACCATCTCACTTTCCTTTTAATTATGTTACAAACCAACAGTTTCTTCGGATGTGAGGTATGTCAGTTTACTCTATTAAAAAGACAGTTACATTTGTCAGAACGGTGAAACACAAAGAAACTATTGGTGTATTTAGATTCATGGATACAGACTCTTAATACTGAACACTGACTTATATAAATTGCTTTGGAAATGTAACACTTTCTATCACTTTTATTCAGTGTATTTACATGCAGTGTAACTACCAAAAACTTGTTTCTAAAAACAGGTTTCCTTTGAATGAACATACCAGAACTTTTCACATGTTGCATAAGACATAGTTGTTCCTTTGTTTTTTTGTTTGACTCATACACAATGTGTAAGTTAAACATACATATATGCAGTCACACTGGACCACGCCCAATACACTGACAGTGAACCATGTCTCTCTTTTAGGTAGTGGGAAAGCAAATTGGTTCTCTGAAGTCCACAGTATGAACCACACCTCAACCAGCTCAGGGTCTTGTCAGTGGATATGATTTATGTGTGGTCATAACAATAATAATAATAATAACAATAACGATAATGATAATAATAATAATAATAATAACAATAATAATAATAATAATAATAATAATAACTTTATTTGTATAGCACCTTTAAAAACTGGGTTTACAAAGTGCTTTGACAGACAAA
>JAPQRQ010000014.1:18028512-18038512 GCA_037367365.1 Apogon talboti | reverse complement strand
ACTTTGTGGTGGGTGTGATTACTCTGTATTGCATATGCATATTTGTGTGTTCATGATTAACGTTCTTGTGTCTCATCACGGCAGAGGTGCTGTATAGTTGGAGCACCTGAAGCCCCTGATGAAGCCACTGAAATCATTCAAAAAATTTGTGATGAGGTGAGAGGCACTCGTCCTTTTCTACCTTCACTCTGTTTACACTGTCCAAAAGTTTTCTTCTTCACTTCATTTGGTTGCATACACCAGGTCAAGCCCCAAGCAGAGGCACAGACAAACAGAACCTACGATGTATTCAACGCAGTCACCTTCACGCAGCAGGTGATAGCCGGAACCCTCTACAACATCAAGGTAATTGTAAGTGACAGTGTTTAGACTTAGACTTAGACTTCCTTTAATTGTCATTGTACAAAAAAAACACAGCAGTGAGAATTTGGCAACAAAATGTCGTTGCTTGGCTCCGGATTACACAGATTAAAATATAGTCTCTATAAGTAAAAAACAAGCTAAAAATAAATAGTGCAGTGGAGAATAAATAGATAAAACAGAATGTAAACAGCAGAATAAATAAATAGTGCAAAAACAGAATAACCAGTCTATGACCAGTGTAAACAGTGAACAGAAACACCGGTAGATTCAAATCACTGTGACACTGAGCTGAGTCTGTTTAGAGAAAAATGACTCACATGGTTCAGCTACACACACATCAACATAAATAAATCCTCTCCTTCTTATAGGTTCATGTCGGAGACAACAAACATATCACCATTGTAGTGTTAAAGAGACTGCCTTGCAACCCTGGAAGAAGATATGAAGTGTTGGAAGTCAAAGATAATGAGGATGTAGTCCTCATTTGCAGAGTCTCTGATATTGTTTAAGATGGATCACAGAGGTTTATCACCAGCGTCTTCGGGCTGGTATCTCTGAACACATGATTCTTTAAGATATCCAAAGTATACTTTAAAATCATGCAGGTGTGGATATTTTCTGTTGAGATCTTGATGCCATTATACAGATTTAACCTGTTGTTATTCTTGTTGATGACAGTGTCTTATTGTCAGTCTTGTCCAGCAGAAATGGTTCCAAATTAAAAAAAAAAAGGAAACAATGTCCCGTATGTTTGTGTGTGCCTCAGGTATAATAAAGGTGTGGTAAGCAAACTGTTTTTTTTACTCAGCCTGTTTAGACTTGACAAATGGTTGTGAGAATCTGTTTGAAATGTCACAGTGAAACATGTATACTTAAAAAAAATTAAAATAAAAAATAAATATATGTTTCAGATTCACATTGTGGCTGATTCAGGTGAGGTTTGGATTACAGCGGGATGGCGGTTAGTATTTAGATCACCTGCATTTGTCACCAGAGGCAGAGGACTTTTATTTTGAACAACAGCGATGACATTACATGCAGTTATTATTACCTACACACACAAGGACGCACATGCAGACACCATGACACAAAGAGGAATGATGTGTGCCAGCAGAGTTTAGTTATTTCCTCTAGAAGTTATTATTGTGGAGGACGATTGGTAAGTTTTGTGAACGATAAAAAAAATACACTACCTAGCCAAAAAAAAAAAAAGTTCCCTCCTGTATTTAACCAAGCACATAGTTCAGATCCTTCCACTGGATAATTTCGACAGTGATTAATAAGTTTCAGCTGCAGGTGAAGTTCTTTAACCCTAAGTGATACAATGAGTGGCTTCTTATTTCTTAAACATCCATCAGTTTGACAGCATAAAGACTGGACTGTGTTTCAGTGGAAAAAGGTCATGTGATCTGATGAGTCCAGACTAACCCTATTCCAGAGTCATGGACGCATCAGGGTGAGTAGAGAAATCATTACCCATCATGCCTAGTTCCTGCAGTACAACCCTGTGATGGCAGTGTTAGGATCTGGTCAGGTCTGGGTTCAGCCCCAACAAACAATAAAAATAATGCTACACTAAGTCCATGCCATTATAAAGAAAAAAAAAAGCAAGGGTTAACTATTACAGCATGGGACTAGACTGTGTTTATCACCTTTTTGGACTTCGGGGACTCCGTACAAAGACAAGTCAATTCTGAGTCATTAGCATCATGATGGTTTTCTGTTTAGAAATGTTGTTTATTTGTTTGCTAACTAAAATCCTTTCCAGCACATAAAACCTCATTGGTGCACAGACTTTCAGTGCTTGCTGACATTTGACTTTGAATTTCATTTGGCTTCAAATGGAATTTATTTAGGCTAAGTATATAAATTCATATGAAAGAAATATATGTCAATCTATGACGTTTTAGTGCAATGTGAAATAAAAAAAAAGTTATTAAAGAAAGTTGTTAACATGAAATTAATAACAACATATGTGTAGACACTGTGATTTAGACATTTTTGGGCTGTTAAGGAGAATAATATTTAAAAGTGATGATACAGGACACTTGAAAGGCAAATATATTCCATTACATTGTGTTTTACTTTGCATGAATAAAAATATCTTCACGATAACCTGATTGGAGTAAACTGGATAATAAAAATAATCCAAATGTAGGAAATGATGTGCTTAACACCAGACATGACAACGGTGACAATCCAACCATAATTTAGGGGAAATAATGACAAGAAGCAGACGGTAGCTAAATGCAAGTGAGCATGTGTAAGAAAACATTTGCATATCAATTAAAGTTATTTCCTTCTACATTACATATGTATAATACTAACTGCATCTATATACAGTTAACTCACATTTGGTATTCTGAATACATGCTCTTACTCCTGGTCTTGCCAGATGTCCAAATATATTCTCTAGTTTTACTGTAGGCACATATTGGAAAAGACAAAAACATCCACCTTAAGGCATTCCAGATGTAGTCCAGCTAAATATGACTCAATGTGGTCACAGTAAGCTGAAATGACATCCTGTATTTGATCAAAATGCTGTTTTCTTGGCATTATATCAACTGTCCTGTGCAAACTTATAGAATCAAAAAAACACCTTTACTCTAGTCTAATGAAGCACAGATGACTCCTTTAACACTGATACAAATGCAGATCAGTGGTTCATTCCAAATGGGACTAACTCTGATGGTAGGTGTGACTAATTATATACAGTACATATTTAAGTATATGTAGAGGCTGTGCGCCTGAATCCAAACTGCTGACTTAATTAACATTCCCGTGTCTCCTCACCACAGATGGCTGAACCCCTTGAAGAATATGACGGAGAAACAGTTCACTTGATGCTTCTGCCCTTGAAACCTCAAACTTCAGCAAATGAAAGTGTTTTTAATCTGCATTTTTTTCCTTCTGAAAACATAGGTGCAGATATTTAGTGTTCATATATCAGTGATTAAAAATACATTAGCTTAGATCAGATTCATGATGCAGCTGTAGCTTTGGGGGAATATAAACTCACCAATGAGTTCTTCAATCTGAACAAGGTGAAAAGTCCAGCTTTCAAGGCATTCCAGGCATTAAAAACCATCTGGATTCTTATACAGAAATTACAACACTAAAACTCTATGGTGATATGCTGCTAAAGGCTATATAATGACTTGTGCAAAAATCTTGACTACTACTACTTATGGTTGCTCCCTTTAGGGCTCGTCACAGCAAATCATCTGCTGCCATCTCACCCTGTCCCACACCACATCCATATGTCTCCTCTTTGCTGATTTAATCCTGACGTGATGGAGGAATCATTTACAGTGTACACAATTGGGTATTTTCTTCCCAGTAGCAAAATCGTTGTTGATCATTGTCAACTGTTTACCAGACCTAGTAGTTAGTTAGTTATTTTATAGATTTCAGTGTAACCCAACATTCCTGGAAATTATGGGAGCATCCTGATTGTGCTATGTATTATTGTAGTGGACAGTGAATCCACACAGTGCCCTTGGTCGACTGTACGACATATAGATTCACA
Organism: Apogon talboti; assembly: GCA_037367365.1. Taxonomy (NCBI): domain Eukaryota; kingdom Metazoa; phylum Chordata; class Actinopteri; order Kurtiformes; family Apogonidae; genus Apogon; species Apogon talboti. Next base: position 18,034,617 of record JAPQRQ010000014.1, on the reverse strand, counting down.
AATTATATTCACAAATTTTCATAGAAATCGTCAAATTCAATGAACCTCAATTTTGAATCTGTTTTTACAACATAAAAGTGCTGAAAGGTGCATCAGAGAAAGAAAACTGCATTAGTACTTCTGAAATTAAAACCAAGTGAGGTGTGTACAGCCCATAACCAAACACTGTCCCCTGACATTGAAATAAAACTAGACACATGTCATTTGAAAACATTTCATTCTCTTTAAAAAAAAAAAAAAAAAAAGCTGTTCTGTACAATGTTTCTCCTTGAAGAAGCACACAGATGACTAACAATGGTGGAAGTACAATAGTCACAATGGAATATAACGATGGTGGCTGGAGGTCAGAGTGGTCTGGATGGTGAACCGCCTGCAGTCAGGACTCAGCAGCAGGTCACAGTTTCAGCTCCAGTCTGGATTCAAACCTTTACTAAAGCAGTTTCTCTCATGATTCGGAGACTCATTTCACCTTTGGAGGCGTGTAGTGAATTCTGCACCTTTCACTGAAAACCTGAACAAAGAAAACATCACAGAAACAACAATATGTGAACAATACAGTGACAGATAATTGCTACAGACTGAGTGGTCAGATAAAACCAGACGTACCTTCAGGCTTCTATCGTTCACAACCTCTTCAACATTCAGCTCTGATTGCATAAGCTTTAACTGAGAAGACATGACATCAGTTACTGAATGGTTTACTTTCAATGTTCATTACTATCAGTTCACAGAAAGAGCAAAAAAACTAACTAGTCTAGACATGTTTTCCTGAATACATTAAAGGATTTCAATTTTCCTTTCTAATTGCTTTGTCTTTTTGCCTTTGTAAAATAATGCTGCAGAAAAAAAGTGGATACACAGACATTTGCTATTTTTTAAAAAAAGATAAATTACGAGGGATTACTTTGGTCTGCTCCTTTCTGAGCTGTTTGATAAGTGCCAGGTTGTCGCTGTCCTTCGCTCGCTCTTCACGAAGCTGTCCCACCACCTCAGAAGTCTGGGCTATACACGCCTTGATAGCCCTGTCTCTGCTCAGATGGGCCTCCATCATCTGCAAAGATTTAGAAATACAACATTATTATTAAAATGTACTTCAGTGGAAAAAATACAATACATTATATGGCTGTATAATGCAAAACATACACAGATCATTTGATTGTAGTCGTAATGCTCCCACTTACTGATTCATAGAGCTGCTTGCATGTTTGTGTGGCGTCCACTTTGCCTGAGAAGGAGACTGTGGGCACAGTGGTGTTCAGGGCATGGACGATGCGATCATCAATGGTACGCATCACCTTCAAGACTTCCTTTAAAACACAGAGACGCAGTCATTAACTCAGCACAGCATTCAGCCATGAGAAACTACAGGGATTTTTGATCAACTCCTCATACAACAGGAATGTTATTAGGAATTTCTCTGTTCGACTGAAATGATGCAAACCAGACTTTTAGTTTTTTGATAACACCTCTAATAAATGGATGACACAGGGAACACTGGAAAGGGTAGAAACTGTGAAGTACACTGACAAAGTAAGGAACTTAAAATCCTGCACAATTTATGCAAACATGTTGCCTAAGCCTGTAACTTTGTCCACTTATAAAAAGACAGAAAAAGAAAAAAAAAACATCTTATACACTTCAGAGTATTATTTTAGCATTTCAAATCGCCACTTTTTTTTTAGCTGTAGTGTGAGCATGTTTGAGGTGTTTGTAGTGACAATGAATGGCTAAAGTTGAACTTCAACAGGTTTTAATGAGTCTTGTTCGACTGAAGAGCTGTGTCCGTGCCTCTGTAGGACAAACTAAGAGGCACGCGGTCTGGCGTTATACCTCTAATTCAATCTGACTCCTTGAACTCTTGCAGAGCACAAACTGTACTACACACTGTGTACACAGCAGTGCTGCTGAGGACGGGTCACTCATTCACTGAATTACAATAAAAAATAAAGTGCAGGCCCCTTCAGTTCCCTATGCGTCGTTTTTCGGGTCGCTGTCTTTCCGTGACAAGTTGCAGCAAGCACATTTATCCCATGTTACAATTACCTGAAACATTGAAAAGTCCTCACAGTTTAAACTTCCATCGGGCGCCGCCATAGTGGACTGTGGGGTCCTCGCCGGTCACAACGCGAGGTGACTACTCTAGCAGATGCCTGAATAAAATCCACACGGGCCTACTAGTGTCGTGGTCGAGCCACAATGTTTAAGCCTAGTGACGATTTAGTGCATTACCGATAAAAACTGAATTATTCGACACTGTATCGACCTTTTGAAGCAGGAGGGTTGCATGACTGTTTCAATTTGTTCGGCACGTCAAAAATCACGGACCTCCCACATACCATCACCCAGCAGTTTCCACTTTACATGTTTGTTATTTTAGCCTGTTACAAAAATTACCATCAACCCCCTAAAACTCACCTTACTATCATTGTAAACATAATCGCGGAAGCACATTTTATAAATATCACCTATTGTCCTGCTAGCACATATCCGTTCCTCTAATATATTTACTGTATAAAATCACTTCTCTGACTGCACAAGTTGATGTTTGGATACATTTAAACACAGAATATTAATATTTTTGGCGAACATCCGGTTTCACTAGAAGAAACAGGAGGAAAAAAACATTTTTTTCTGCAAATGCAAACTGTAATACTTGTGTTACTTAACCGCAGTTATTTGATATTAGATCATTATGATGATATTACACGCCACTTAGTATAACCCTAATCAATTATATTGTATACTATTTCTCGTTATTTATTGTTTATGTATGATTTTGCGCCCATATAAAATCTGTTTATTTAGTAAAAGACTGGCCCTAAGATTTGTGCTTTGTTTTGGTATCAAAGAAGCTCATCAACCAATTAATTTTTTTTTCAATCGTAAAACTTCACAGTTATCAGAATATCAGGGAGCATCTGCAAGCATACTACGTACATTTCAAAAGCGCAAACTCGTTTTCCGTTCAGTCCTATTTTTTTTCTTTTTTTGATCAGGCATACAGTTCGTCCCCTATGGCAACAAGACGGGGTCTTCCCCCATTAGGCAACAACCGAAGAGGCGCAGTTCGTTGACTTTCAGCAGCTGATTTGGGACTGGCTTGTCTATATGGCTTCGTAGAGTCATTCAACTTAATTAACGTGATTAACAATAATGAATGTAATCAGATCCCGTCTCGCCATTGGCAGCTTCTTAGGTTTGTATCTTTAACTCTTTATTTGTGTCGCTTAACAGTTCGGTGACGCTGTGTTTGCTCATACTTGGTATGTGTAACTTTATCGCTAATTTAGCACCAAGGTACATTTCAGATCATGAAGTTAAAACATTTACACCTATTGTCACTTTCTAGAGAAATGTTACGTTTTATTTAATCTAAATACTTCCGCTTTCATTTAACAATGAAAGGTGTACGTGTGATTCGACAGGTACAATGATGATGACCATGACTGTCGTGTATTGTGAAATTTTATCATCCTAAAACGACGCCTAACGCAAACACTTTGACCTGGCTCAAGACTTTATAATACGATATCAAAGTTTAAAATCTGGTGCACTTTATTGGGCGTATATTAGACTTTTTACATTGTTATGGATCATGTTGTTTTTTATTTACACGCATAAAATCCAACTGTTTTTGTAACGTGTCATATTTAGTGTTTTAACAGGAAAACATATCAGTTTTTTTTTAAGCTCTTATCCATATTGTTGCTCAGGATTTTTCACCCACCTGAGTATTTAGGTAAAGTTTTTAATTGTCTGTAAACACTAGGCAAAATTCCATGACAATATTAAATCAGCTTTTTTGTTTGAAGTAAACCATCATTTTCATATTTGACAGCAAAATATCACTTCAGAAAATGCTTCCAGTTAAAGTGACACTGACAAAATAACGAGGATTTTTAATATAGAAATATTCACTGGATTTGCCTGAAGCCCCATATTATTTGCTTTGTAAAGTTAATATTTCCTCTAAACACATACCGTATATTTTGCCCTCCATATCTTCAGTGACAAGACATTATGAAGATCTTATTTACAGCAACAAAGACCTGTTTCAATGAATAGAAAAAAATGTACCTTTTTTATCCTTTCATCAAGAAATAGTTTCAGATAGAGTGACAATCACTGCCAACCATGCCATGTATTTTTCTTCTGATTTTGTACTGTTTGATTTAACAGGTCAGAGGTGCAGACAGGTCACTACGATATGGAGCCGCAGACCCATGTGCATTAAACCGCAGGAGACCAAACCTGAGCATCCATCAGCATATGGTAGAGTTGGAGAATCCTAAACACAAAGACTTTTTGTTGAAACCCCTTCAATACTATGCAGTTTCTCAAAACAAGTCATAAACAAGAGTGGTGGGTTTTTAACATCAGGGTGCTGTTTGTTGCTATCAAGAAGTGTGTGAAAGTTTTCCAAGTCCCAAAGGATGGAGAGACACAGGAAATGGGGTCACAATCTGGAGTGATGTTTTATTTTTTTTAATCACAATGTGTTTATTTGCATGTGACAGATTTTGTGTGACTATTTTCTGTTCGTTCAATGTGTTTTGTTCTTTAATGTAGCATCTCGTACTGGGTTCAAAGTCCCAGGGTACAAACCATCTGAGATGGACAAGAAGGTTTTGATCTGGTCAGGGCGGTTTAAGACAGTAGACCAGATACCAGAGCTTGTGTCGTAAGTAGCCTCTTCCTGTTTACATCAGACCTCCCAGCAGTGTGATTTACTTAGGCTACATCAGAAGAACAGAGCTAAGTAACTGAATGAGCAGTGTTGCCGCTGTCTTCAGTGGTGGCAGCAGTTCAAACAAAGCATGTTTGTGGCAGGAGGGTAATTACTGTGGCTCCTGAAATCAGGATAGGGATCACCTTTGATCTGCAACTCTGATAATGGACCTGACTGTCACGCATACAAACTACAGACCTCCCACTGCCTTTACTGAGGGATATAAGATCAGTATCAGAAAACACCTTGAACATGAGAATGAATGTATGGTGACTGAAGTGAATAACTGTAATTATTTATGTTGACGTAAGAGAACAAGGTGATTGTTGGTGAATAAATGTTTGATCACACTGATATTTGTACACCTGCATGTCACAGGTTTGAAATGCTTGACGCTGCCAGAAACAAACTCAGGGTGAAAGCCTGCTATGTGATGATGGCTCTAACAGTAGGGGGCTGTTTGTTGATGATCTTTTTGGGTAAACAGGTGAGACACAGCCGATGAATGTGCACACCACATTGTGTGTTGATTTTTAGGACAGTTATTTAAACATTCTACCTATCCCTATATTTTTATTTACAGCTCTGTTTTTGTTTTAATCCATGCTGTTTTACTTCAGGGTAAATCTGAACATTGTTGTTTTTTTTGCAGGCTGCAGGCAGAAACGAGTCCCTCACAAACCAAAACATGGAGAAGAAAGCTAGATGGAGGGAGGAAGCGGAAAGGGAGAGAGAGGCTAAGATGGCCATGTCTGAGAAGGCTCAGTGAAGGAGAGTCCTCATCACAACACAGCAGGGCTAATTTGGGACCGTGAAGTCCCCCTTTCCTACTGTGACACTGCTTCAAGGCACTCCGTTCCCACCATTTGGAGAAATAGAGCAACGGAATTCAAAGCAGTTTGTACTTAGTGGTCTACGATCAACCTTGGCAGGAGAGACTGAGATAAAAACTATGGATTATTAAACTTACATTTGGAAATATATTTCAAGGTTTTATCTTGTCAGTGAATGCACTTAGGTGAACAACTCACAACCGCTATTTTTTGGAGGGAGTAACATTTTACAGTGATCGCAGGAGAACACAAAGCCACAAAATCACTTAAGCTGATACTTTACAACTGACTAAATGCTTTTTTTTTTTTGAAAACAGCCGTCAGGCAAATGTACTTAGAGAGACTTCACATGTCACAGATGGATAAATAAAACACTTTTCGTTTCTAGTCAGTTTAAGACACTGGTCTGCAGTCATCACAATAAATTATAATATATGATCCATCTGTTGTGCTTGTTCTTAGGTTCATTAGGGCCCGAGCAGTGGTCATGCAATGGCTGCGAAGGCCCTATTGTAATTGTAATGTTTATTATTATTATTATTA
>JAPQRQ010000014.1:17885008-17898136 GCA_037367365.1 Apogon talboti | reverse complement strand
TGAAAGGCGCTTATAAATAAAATTTATTATTATTATTATTATTATTATTATTATTATTATTATTATTATTATTATTAATAATAATAATGATAAGAATAATAATAATAATAATAATATAAGCTATTTAGAAACTAGTTCCTCACATGTTAACTGAGTGTTACTGATCACATTTTGCTCTATAGCCCTAAGGTTTACTACTATCTACGACCAATGTAAACTGCATTTTACACAGTATACAGGATGAAAAACGTTATTACATTCTGTCCATAAGATTAAGTTTAAGATTCATGGCTGCCGCGATGATTGTTATAATTCATGCCAAATTCCCACAAAGGCACAGGTCCCAGTCGTCCACTTCTCATGTTCCTACTGACGTTCCACTAAGGCACCAAGGAGAAAAAAAAATGCATTATTAGACACATTTGAGGAAACAGGATAGCTGTAAAAAATCACCTGAGTCTCAGCCTGTTATCGTAGGACAGGGCTGATTACACTGTTTGTCCTTGTTGTGCTCATGTGAAATGATTCCAGTACATGTGTCCGTGTGTGTGCTCAGATCAATCACGAAGAAGAAGGGAATTGTTTTATTAAGTGTTAAAGTTTAAAAGCAGACACTGTTAATCAAAAGAAACAGAAATCAATACGGGTGCTCCTCCGTTTTCCTGAATCCATTTCTGCTGAGATATTACACTGACATATCTTCATTGATATTTTGTCCGTGTTCAGTATTTATCCTAGTGCATCTTGGGAGAGATCACAGTGAGATTTATGCCTTTGTGTCCTGTGTTTACTGCCAGGTTGGCTGCAAAGCGGTAATTGTGTTCTTCCAGTACTGTATAATGGCCAGTTTCTTCTGGCTGCTGGTCGAAGGACTCTACCTTCACGCATTGTTGGCTGTGTCTTTCTTCTCTGAGAGGAAGTACTTCTGGGCTTACATCCTGATCGGCTGGGGTGAGAGTGTTACATTTTTCCACCTTTACGTGTCTGCCCTATTGGTTTAAGGAGCATCGGGTTGTGACCCCTGATGTTAAGGTTCAGTTTGTTTGTTTATTCGTTTCGAGCAGAAGAAAAACAAAACTTTTTTACATACAAGGAACTAATAGCAGAACAAATAAGTTAATACATTAAGGTGATCAATACAATATAGCAATTTCCATGTGCATTAATAATAATAAAATAATTCAATATGTATTGCTTGAAATAGAGTGGGGAGAAGAAAAACTTATAGAATCCCACTCCCTCCTCTCATTTATACAACAGAACACATAGCTTATGCTTCTTTAACCTCCTAAGACCCCCAGGTTTTTGAGTTTTGGCTTTGTTTAATTAAATAATTGCTTATATTGGAAACATCATGATGCAACAGTGTTTTCAGATGCATTCTTAAAATTTTTTATGGAATGTCATTTGCGGTGGACAGTGGTTTCTGTTTTTTTGTATAACGCTGTGAATTTCTTGTCCTCATACGTGGACAATGGGTCCTAGGAGGTGAATAATAAAATCAAATCTATTTGGAGTCCTAATGATGTAAATAACAGAGTGATAATAATGTTGGTGTCCACTTATGTGTATTTTTCCTCTTGCCTTCAGGAGGTCCAACTATTTTCATCACAGCCTGGAGCATCACAAAAGCCTATTATAATGACGTCGGGTAAGAAAAATACACAAGAAATGCAAGACTAAGGTCGAGTATAACATACGTGTCATATGTCATACTGTTTTGTGTCTTAACAGATGTTGGGATATTATAGAAAACACAGACGTGTTCTGGTGGATCATTAAAACCCCTATTCTGGCATCAATCCTGGTGGGTTTACGCACCATTACATCAACATTTATTCACCTTAAACCGCTGACACTTTCACGCCAAAGTCTTTAATACTAAAATAATCATCATTCGTTGTCAGTCATCATCAGTTCACTCAGTATTCCTGCTGAATGTCAACATACCTCAAAGGTTGGTTCGACCTCAAAGTGAAAGTGTTTATTTCACTTTGGAAAGTTGGCAGGAAAAATATTCTCAATTAGGATGTTTTTTTTTCTTGACAGGTTGACAGGTCATCAGCCTAACTATTCTCTCCAGTCCCTTTTAAAGCTGTTTTTGCTTCGCTGAAGTAGAGTAGTGTGTTTAATTTATTAAAAAAAATAAATAAATCACTCCAGTGGTGATCAAATAGGTAAAAATTACTAAATGTCTCATGCACGCACTTCAACCTCTCATGTGTTTCGGGGGGAAAGCGACTGATCTGACTTGGCAGTGTATGTGTATGTGGGAGAAAAGTGGAAATAAGAGTATATTTGTGGCTCAGTCAGTGAGAAATGTAAACACCTTTAGAAAGGTGTGAAAAATAGGGTAAAGCACAGTTCAACAAGCATGAGTGGACGGGTAAATATGAGAGGAGATACGGTGGGCTGAGGTATAGAAGGTCATAGAGGTTACATTTGACCCCTATGAAGCACTTTATTTCACACATCTTTGATTTTCTACGACGTTTCTCCAGAAGACCAGTGACCTATGTACAGTATGTGGTTTACTGTGTGATGGTGTGACTATGTTAAATGCACATTGTGTCTACTATACCTGCATTTAGCACCACATCATACCATTATTTTGAAGACAAACCTACAGTATGACTTTACAGTTATATTGCATATGTTTTTATACCCATTCATACTACTAACCTGTTACCATTTCACCTAATTATGTCCAAAATGTTCCTCTAGCTGTTTATTGCTTTTGTTTTGCCTTTTGCTGCTCCTATCCTAACCTTTTAGAGATGTGTCACTACCATAAAAATTACCTTAAAGACTTTTTTTTTTGCCAACTTTCAAATGAATTTTTCTGTACATTTAACCTCTACTAAGTGATTTATCTCCATTTATTATAATTTTATCATCTATATTTAGCTTTTTTTCAGTAGAATCCATTATTTTCCTACATTTATTTTACTGACTGTGCTGATGTTCATAAAAGCCCAGAGTTATTATATCAGAACTGAGAATACTGAAGAAAAACAGACATTTTCCGCAAAAATGTATCGTTAACTGAAGCACCTACAACTACTGTCATTTATTAAACTACGTGATTTTATTAGTGAATCAGTGTTGCAAAAGATGACGGCGTTTCCACGTTCACTACGGAGCCTTGGCTGTCCAAATAAGACAGATCTGATGCCACTGGAAAGCTGAGAAACTCCATTTTACCTGAATTATCTAAATATATTAATAGGATTAGTGGTTCAATAGTGCTTGAACATTTTAGATCAGTAGATGTGTTTGGTCGCCAGTGGCTGGTCAGGTCAGTAAGGGTTGAAAACAAAAAGGGCAATCAAGGACTGTTGTAAAAATAATTAATCATCAGGGTTCAGTAAGTAAGTAGTGCAAAAGTACAACAGCCAGAAACAAGTCCGAGGCTCTCTGGTACAAGGGTCAAAGTCCTTTATTACTATCGCCAATGTGTTTCAAATACACAGAGTCTTTGTCAGGGCTACTTTTTGAGCATTAATGATTAATTTTTTGCAACGGTCCTTTCTGACCTTTGTTTTTTATGCGTTCCAGCCTTGTCCCGGAGGAACACCTGATTCCTTTGTACCCATTTGCATTGTGGGATTTTGACCTTGTGAAGCACCTACTACAGAGTTTACTTTCCCCAAAAATGACTAAAATGGTACATTTACTCACTGTAAACCTTTCAAATACTTTCTATAATCTACTGAATAAAATATGGGTTTATGAGATTTGCAAATCATTGTTTTTTGAATTTAATTACATTTTACAACAACATCCCAGGTTTTTTTTTTTTTTGGAATAGGAGGTTATACAGTGTTATCGCCTCAACGTCAACATAGTGTTCATTTTCTACACTTTCACAGTATGGCCTGGGACAATTTGTCAAATTCTGAAGCAAAGATGTTTTATAATGTATAAATAGGACATTAATAAATAGGAGATTAATCTTTAATTTGTACTTCAGAATACAGGGAGAGTGTTTTATTATTATTATTATTATTATTTTACAGCAGCTATTTATGGCGGGAAACATCACAATGCAGTGTCCTATATAACCCAAGGCAGAAAAATATAGCAACAGCCATGAAAATGTTATTAAAACTGAAATTGGCAAGAACATTGAGGATCTAGAAGATTTCATTTCTAACATTTACAACCTATTTTCAACAGATATGGGTCAAACATTGCTCGGATCAGCCTCAATAGACTGAAGCTTTTAGCAGCAGTGCAAAATCTTTTCATTTCATTTTTAATTTAAAGAAAATAAATTATATATTCAAGCAACTTCGGTTGTTTTTTAATGTCATTTCAATTCAAGTTTGACCTGAATCAGAGGAAGTCATAAGACAAAACGTTACTGCAGTCATAACATTATCAGTGTTTGCTTCAGCTGATTTTAAGATGCACTGTGACACTGTTAAAGTAATCACTCCTCCATTACTAACATGTGTTGAAGCCTGTCTGCCGTTACTTGGCAGCGGTTGTTGACAAAGCAGTTTTATCTGTGTTAATTCACATTAGGTCCAGGATCAGCATCCATGGCGAATCAGTTCACTCTGTCTCTTTCGCTCCGAAGCAGCCGAGTGATGTTTGGAAGTGCATCATGATGTATTGCTGGTTCAGAGGTCCAGCACAAATTAACAATTTAGAAATGCTCGTTTTCCCACAGGGCAGAGCCACAGTCCTGCCAGAGCGAGATTAAATTCAGCATGATGCTTCTGTTATGAGCTACATTTTTCAGACGTTCCACTATGAGATAAAATGCTGAAAAGATGCTGAATAGACGTAGCAATGGCAGTATCTGTCTGTAAAATGTGCCTCTCCAATCTAGGAATTTCATACTGTAAACATATACTGCTGTTCATAATAATTTTGTTTTCAGACATATTCCTCTTTTAATTCCTATTTATACACATCGGTAATCACCTTTGACCAGGTGCAATGATCACATACTGAGTCCCAGTTACACTTTGTCTATCAAGAATAAATGACATTGTCACAATCATTCCATAAGAAGCGCAAAATGACATCATTATGTAAATGTAAAACCAAGCATCTACATCTACTGTCATTTGTCAAACTACAGGGGTTTTATTGGTTGGTGTGTTCACTACATAGCCTCTGAATGTCCAAAATATACAAAGTGGATGCTGCTGAGAAGCTGAGAAACTGCATTTTATTTGAATTATCTAAAAGTATTGTAGTAAATGGAGTGTAATGTAGGATTAGTGGCTCAAGAGTTCTTGAACATTTTAGATCAGTAGATGCGTTTGCTTTTTTTGGCAGTGTTTGTTCGGGTCTCTTAACAAAAGAGTAAAAAGGACTGTTGCAAAAAACAAAAAAAAATTAGTAATGTTAAATAAGTAACTAGTGCAAAAAGACAACAGCCAGAAACAAGACAGAGGCACCTTTTTTTATCAAGAAAATATCACATTGTCACAATCACTTCATGAAATAATGACAGTATAAAAATTCCAATGCTGTGAACATTTACTCCACAGATGAACTTTATTCTATTCATCTGCATCATCCGAATACTGCGCCAGAAGATCAACTGCCCAGATATTGGAAGAAATGAGTCCAACCAGTATTCGTGAGTTTAATTCTACGTCTTTTTCTGGCTCACTAAGATAAGATAAAATGCCGCTGCTATTGTTTCTGTTTTGGTCCATGTTCTGTGAAAGACTGTGAAACCAACATTCTCACAAACACATTTACAGTAAGTCTAAATGGTTAAATCCTTGTAGACTGTAAGAAAATGATGCCTATGCTGTAGCATGTGATTCCAGTTTCCCCCTGGCAGCTGCTTCACACGGTGATATAGTGCTCTCTCTGTGTGTTAAACTGATTTTTTGCGGTGATGGAGAGCTCCTCATAAGTCCGCCATAATGTGGGAGCTATTTTCCCGCTGACACTTTTAACAGTATTTTTTTCCATCTGTGGTCCTCTGAGCTGGAATGTAAAATGAAAAGTACGATGGAGTTGCATTTCATTATTGGCATATATGGAGACAGGCTGAAAATTGGTTTCACTGGAGGGAGAAAAATGAATCTGGTTTTGCTTTGTTGTTTCAGGAGGCTGGCGAAATCGACGCTGCTATTGATTCCTCTTTTTGGGATCAATTTCATCGTTTTTGCGTTTATCCCAGAGCAAGTGAAGACGGAGCTACGGCTAGTATTTGACTTGATTCTGGGTTCCTTTCAGGTATAATATGTTTGAAGCCTATAATGTGTAAGAACATGTTCATATTAAGACTAATAAATACATATTACACTTTACACTTCACACAGGTAGATTTATATGTAATCTTTTAATAGTGAAATTACATTTTTCTTAAGTAAGTGTTTCTACTGAAGAAAACCTTACAGAACACTGTGGCAAGACTCCGGATATTATTCTAGTTGGATTAGTCACAGTGTTACTGTTTTAAGCCTGGTGCTATTTCAGTTCATCACATAATGAGGACTGATGGAGAGGGCAGCCAGACGGCACAGCTGCATTGTGGGACACCTTGGAAACCAAGGAAACCTTCTCAGTACTCCTCCCTCCCTCCCTCCTCCTTGTTTCTTCTATAAACTCCCCGTTACACAGCATACATTGTCTCTTATCAGTCTGACATATGTGTAATGTTTTTGTACATCCCATGATTACCTCACACACCGAAGATAAACACATTTAATGGGTCATTTCAACATGACACAAATATTTTCTCTGTCTTATCTGTTTTCTTTCCATTTAGGGCTTTGTCGTCGCTGTCCTTTACTGCTTCCTCAATGGAGAGGTAGGTACCTCTCACTGTGACATAAACACACTTTGATTGTAGTTCTTAGAGAATGTACTATATGTATAGATTCATTCTGACGTGCTCCTGAAAGGTGGATGGAGCTGTGAGTCACCAGCGCCTGGACGTCCTCTCGCCATATTTTTGGGTTTGTGCCTTCAGGGTGGGAGGGCTGTAAAAAGCATCAGTCATTTTAGCTCAGAGCCATTCAGTGATGTCTGCAGAGACTCTCTGTGGGCAGATAAGTTATGTTCCCACTGCTGGGCCAGATTGAATCACAGAGATGGGCTAGATGGCAAAGCTTGACACTATGCAGACTGAATTTTAATCTGGAGTAATTTAAAGGTGTCCTTTGTTAAATGCGAAGCCTTGGTGATGGCGTATGATTTAATGTCCATCATTTACATTATGTTTTACACAGGGGAAAAGTACCTCAGCTCCAAGGTGAAGCCTTATCAGATGTGTCTTAATACCACTGTACGAACACTGATGGACACTAGATGTTGGATCTGGTTCCTATAGACTTACTCTGAACTTATCTCTAAAATAATACTAAGTAAATAGTTTTTTAGGGTCTCATTCATGTTATTTGCATCCTCTACTAAGTGCTCTGGTGGTAAATTATTGCTTCATTAATTAGTTGAAGTTGAACAGAAATCTATAATGCCTTTGATTGACAGGTGTGTCTAATCACCTGCTGAACTTTCAAAGTTTCTGGTTCTTGAATTATAATTAGTTTTTCTCCTCAACAATGGTAAATAACTTTTGCCATGTAAATGCTTGATGAAATTTATTGTTCTACAGTGTCAGTGAGCTAACGTTTGGCATTAGATCACCCATTGACCTTTGCAGATTACTCTGAGCTAACAAGCTCCACCCCTTTTCCAAATTTGGCCAATCACTTCCGGTTCTGAAGAGCCAACATTATGACAGCCAAGATACAGTACATCCTCCTAGGATTATAATGACATTTCAACAGCCTATGAGTAACATCACATTCCTCCATCCACTTCTTAGAGTCTGTGATATTATATTATATTACATTATATTATATTACATTACAATACATTATATTATATTATATTACATTATATTATATTATATTATATTATATTATATTAGTCCAGAATGACCCTGTTCCAGAGTAATAGATGTATCAGGGTGAGAGGAGAGGTGGATGAAGCAATTACCCATCATGCCTAGTGCCTACAGAACAAGTCGTGGGGGCAGTATCACAGTCTGTGGTTGCTTCAGTTTGTCGGGTCATTTTATGTCCAAAAATGAGGCCTGCTGAATATACTGAATGACCAGATTTGGACATCAGCAGATTTTTTTTTCTTCCTTGATGGCACAACAATGCCAGAGAATCTTTGAGAATATTTGGGATGTGCAGGAGAAGACAGTGGTCTGACCCTCTCATCATTAATACAAAATCTGTAACACTGCATGAGCATTACTGGGCTTAAAACATCAAAGTAAAAGAACACATTAGTAGGTCAAAGAAATAGATTGATTTTCTTGTGTGAAATCTTTTGAGGAGTTTTTCCCATGAAAATGCAGAAACCTATATTTCTACTGTAAATGTACCTCTTGGAATAAGACATTTTGGCAGTAGGAAGTTTTTACATAAGAATGGAAGTTAAGTCCAATAAATATGTGTTGACTGCAGACTGAAATGGAAACTCTTGTGCCAAACTTTATATCACGCACAGAGCCAATACCGTTAAAGTCTTCAAACATAAATGAAGGTGCAATGTCAAAGTAATACATTTTACCAAAGCCCAAACACCACGTCTTAACTCTGTGTCTTCAGAACTGGCAACTGAAGAAAACTACAGTTAATTTTAAACCACTGGTATAACATATTAAAGTAACAACCGCAAAGCCTGCTAATCTGAGAGGAAAAACCCATCCGCGTAGTTCCCCTGCTTCGTCTCATCTTCATGAGGCAATACTGACGCTCAGTCTACTTTCATCTCACAGAAGGTCTCTTTCCATGTTACTTCATTCTCCTCCCACTGGCTCAGGTTGAATGAAGTCATCTTTGTGTTGGAGCTTATTTTTCATATGCTGGATGCTTGTCTCCTCTTTAATGTAAAATGTATAACATCTTATCCGCCTGTGTTTTTCCTCCATTATATGCTTCGCTGCTTTATTTAACCCTTTCATGCATAGTGGTCACGACAGTGGACAGCTATTCTACAGCTGTTCTGTT
Source organism: Apogon talboti (assembly GCA_037367365.1). Taxonomy (NCBI): domain Eukaryota; kingdom Metazoa; phylum Chordata; class Actinopteri; order Kurtiformes; family Apogonidae; genus Apogon; species Apogon talboti. The sequence continues at coordinate 17,889,131 of JAPQRQ010000014.1, read as the reverse complement.
GTATATTCATGGGTTTTGTTGTTTTGTTTTAGTTGCATATCACCCAACAGTTGTTATTAGACTGTAATTAACAGTTTTCTTAAACAAAAACTTTATTTTTTGAATATTATTGCCATTGAAGTGAGTAATAACTAGTATTAGAGTGTAATAACATGTGAGGAAAACATCAGATTAGCTGCATTATAAATATTTTTATTTCATAATTTTCACACAGTATATCACTTATATATTATATTGTCTTAAATACATGCTTCTTTGTTTAAAAAACTGAACACATGGTGTCCAGCTGGGTTGACATTTTTGTAACTCCATGAAAAATCCGTTCATTAAAAAATTTAATTGCATTGTTTTTTTTCTTGCCTAAAGAGGAAGAAAAAATCTTGACTAAGGTTCTCCTAATTCATGCATGAAAGGGTTAACTTACCATCACTGTCATATTTTGTGTGGCTGAATGGAGGGAATATGATGTGATATATTTAGAATTCCAGACACGACAGCTAACCTGTTCTTTTGTCGGATTTGCGGCAGGTCCAAGGAGAGATCAAGAGGAAGTGGCGGAGGTGGCACCTGCAGCGATACATGGGCTCTGACACCAAATACCAGCACCCGTCTATTGGCAGCAGCAACAACTTTAGCACCCAGATCACAATGTTGACACGATGCAGCCCGAAAACGCGCAGGGGTTCGTCGTCCTGTCACGAGGACTTGTCCAGCATATGACTCACAGTTTAAGTGATACAGACGTACGTGCCACATGGATTACTCTCATGCCGAACGTTAGGCAAAAACACACAGCTCTGTGTTAGCTTAAAAGAGAGCACACGCACGCTTGAAACATGTGTCGCTTAAGTATCAAGTGGCCAAAGCAGAGTGATAAAAACAAAGAAGGTATAAATAAGACTTTGCAGTTTTTATCTCCACACTTACTTTAAAAAAAAAACAAAAAAAACACTAGTAAGAATGACACAAGTGCATCACTTCACAGGCACTTCTGCACATTTGAATGAGGACCATTCAGCTTTTTTACCACTTTTGTCTGTCATGACTCAGTGCACATGTAAAATTGCATTCATGAGTTATGTCATTCTGGATCATCTAGTCAATCGCTATTAAGTTTCCTGTGCGCACGGACACTGGCAAAAATGTAAGGGATCCAAATGAGAACAGCAGCCACAAATGTGTGATCTGAGGAAATTATAGCATCACTTATTAGATTCTTTCAGGTCAAAGACTCAAATTTACAAGGCCGATGCAAAGGCACGAGTTATTGGAAGAAGAAGAGGAGCTGAAGGTTTCTTAAAGGAAATGTCTTAATTTTTGTCAGTTTGTGCAGCACCGTCACAGGAAAAGAAGATGTGTCAAAAGAGACAAAAAATATATTTAAACAATGTTTCCAGACAACTAAAAGGAACACAGTGGCGAGGAACATTATGTTTAGCATCCACAGTTCCTTGTGTTGAAAGCAAAAAAAAAGGGAAAAAGACTGCCTGATAACCAGCAGGAAAGTTTATTTCCATAAATGCCAAGCTGATGAGGCTTCAGACCGGGTGGCCAGCGTGATGCTGATTCACAATGATGGGTTTGGAGTACAAATGCCCTTCTCTGCACTATCGCTGTCATGAGAGACTTATTGCCCTCTGGCTTCGCTTTTATCGCTACAGCCTTCCTTTTTGTTTGGTGTGATTTTGAGCCTGTGATAGGGTTGACGACGTCTTCTTTTTTTTTTTTTTTTTTTGTTATTTTTCAACTTTTTGTGCAGATCACTGATGATTGCCCAGATGTGGTCGTAAAGTAACACTTTGGATCCAATCTTCAGCTTCTTCACAGCAACTCTGGAGAGGAAATGCCTTTTACGCAATTCAGTTGAATGTTTACATTTACTGGGGTGGGATCATAATGTTGTACAGACAAGTAGACAGTGCAAAGTGTTATGAATTGGAAACAATGGAATGCTGTGCCATACCGACTACATTGTGGTGACAATATAAGTAATGTGTAGTGTATTGTTTGTTCACTTTACTGCAGCACTTAGGATTTAAAGCCTTGCCAAGAACATAAAATTCTCTTGTATAAGTTAGTTTATATAGTAGTCTAAGGTTTATTGCTTAATCATGGAAGACCGCTTATGACTTTGAAACAGCGCAGAGGCTCATTATAACAGAGTTGTCGTGTGTGTACAGACGAGCTTTCAAGCTTTGGAAAACTGGCAAAAGTTCCTTTTTCTACACAATGAGGTCAAACACCTCCAAGGTTTATAGTGAGAACTCTTCTTAAGTCCTCCGTTGACATGTCAGGTTGAGATATTTCTGTTGGAGGAGCTTGAACCTGACGTGTCAGCAGAGACTTTTAGTATATAAAGCAAAGCAAGGCGACAGACGAGGATGACTGGCTCTGTCACAGCAATGCTATCATCATTGTGCTTTTCAGCTTACGGGGTTAGACTTGTGTATTCATGTAAGAAAGAATATCCAGGTTCACCACAACCAGGAAAATCATCTCAATCCACTGCTAATGTATAGGATCAGATGTTCAGCAACACCAACACAAATACACCTAAAGTTATTTGATGAGAAAAGGACTTCAAATGGATTTTCTCGGCAACAGACACCTAAAGACTCATCATTTCACGTTGGTTTGTGTCTGTCTTCTGTCGTCTGTAAAGTGATTATGTGAATCGTACAATATGCCAATGTACCTCTCATAATGTTGAATGTAAATAAATCTATATGTATAAAGGAACAATACACAGCGTAAAATGTTTTCAGAAATCAGTCACACATGATTTTGCATTTTATTCTGGAATTATTAAATCAGCAATCATAATACTGTGCACTTAACTATTATAGAACTATTATTATCAGTATTAGAGTATTGGTAATATGGATTTGTTTAGTTGCAATAGTCCACTGATGTTCAAGGTGGATATGGTGTTCTGTATTTACATATTTGAGGTGTGAGAGTTGGTTTCTATGTGCAATGCATCCAACACTGGTGCAATGTACATCATTGTACTGTAAAATGACTAATGTACTGTAAGTATTTATAAGCTTAAGTTCACATTAGTGACACATAAATCTACTTTTTGGCTTTTAAATGGATTTTATTTTGTATATTATTAACAATTTGTTGCACAGTGTATGTCAGAAAGTATTACCATGCATTTTTGACATTGTTCCACTGAAACTATATGAATAAATTATTGGAAAAAATGAAGTTTTCTTCTGATGATTCAAAGCCAGTGTAACTGTTTGTAGTAAAAGTATATTGTTTCTGAGGCAAAGTGTGCACATTTTTTATGTCACTCACTAAGATGCTCATTCAAGGATAAGACTCAAGCATATATATTAACCAGAGATGGATTTTCTTCAGGAAGCTCTGAATTTTTAATGCTGATTATTTCTTACTGAAAATGTTCTTTATATCTTGTATAGAACTCGTGTAAAAACTATGGAGGATGTTGTACTGGGCTGGATGATACTGAAAAGTACCAGCTTCTCCAGTGGCACATGGTCATGTATGAAAGTGGTCAGGGATTCAGATTTAGGATTGATTTCAATCTTTCAACAGGATTATTTACAGATTTTCACTTATTTTTGATCAGATGATGAAAGGCTTAAACAAAGGTAGATCCACAGTGATCTGTAAGTTATAATAATATTGTTAAAATTACACTTGTTTTTACAATTTGTTCATGTTATTCACATTGTTTTAAAGGAGAGTTTGTAGATATAAACATTTTCATAATGTAATTTTACTTTTTTCACTCTAAAACATAGAGAAAAGTTTGGAGTTGACATTATTTATATATTATTATGTTAATATTTTACTGGTCCGGCCCACTTCAGATCAAATTTAGCTGAAGGTGGCCCCTGAACTAAAATGAGTTTGACATCCCTGGCTTAGATGAGTCTGCTGTTTACTTGGATGATTTGAGAATATCAATGAGTGTAAGTACATGTAGTGTGTACAAGGGTAATTCAAAAAGTTCTAAGACAAATTTTAAAAAAAACTTTATTTTTGAAAGTAACAAAATTATTTTTCTACAGAACATCCACCTACATCAATACACTTCTGCAAGCGATGTTTCCACCGAAAAATTCCTTCTTGATAGAATTTTGTTGAA
>JAPQRQ010000014.1:17850963-17875705 GCA_037367365.1 Apogon talboti | reverse complement strand
CATCTAATGTGAAAAGTTATTCAGAATTCACTGTGGTGCGTAGAGTCTAGAAGACAAGCATAGGTCAGCTTTATTGTCATGTTTGACTGACATGGATGGAAATCTAGTGCTCAGCAGCTGTCATGTAGATAAAAAAACACAGCAGTCAGTTGGATGTGTACCTTACAACCGTCATCGTTTCGTGCTTATTAAGAATTTTCTTTACAACTACACTGTAAATGGAAACTGAATCATACGTGAAAGTATTTCACTGTGTACGCTTTCATTATCGAGATCTGATAACACAAACTCTGTGACAAACAACAGCGCTGCCGTCCTGTGAGAGTGGGGCGGTCGAAACACTCTGTCTGTGAGGGAACGAAATGTGAGGCGTAAACATTTGAGCTGGACCACCCGTGCCGTTAAGCCTATTTGTTAAAGCAGAGATGGCAGCTTCTGAAACAACAGCAGCTTCCGCCAATTAGGATAAAAGAGGTTAATCCCCGCAAATGAGGATCATATCATAAGCTCATCGCCTCATTTAAATGCATAGTAGCAGAATGGATGGCAGGACGGATCCACGGTGCCACTTGGAGATCAGAGGGAGAAGAACCACTTACACTTGGAAACCATTATTCTGGTTAAAATACTAGCAAATACTCCACAGCTGATCATGAGGATACAATATGAATTGGAGGGTGAGAGTTAAAGGGAGAAAAAACCTGTAATTTCATGAACAATGAGTCACGCAGATAGTTGATCATTATTTTTCTTATTCATATATTGGATGAGGAAGCAACTTTTTGAGCAGATCTCAATACTGGTGGATTTGTCCTCTCCATTATGTACAGCAGTGGGTCCCAGGCTCACAGATCAACAACCAAAGGATAAATTTAGTGTCTCCTCAAGTCCCAAACTCCTAACAATATACCATGAATTATTAACTCTTCTACTGTCAAAACACTGTCTCTGCAAGTTCCTTTTTCCTTGAATTTTTTATGTTTTTTACACCACCCTCAGCTTATGTTTTGACATAGTTTTTCTTTCTTTTACTTTGTTCTTATCTTGTTACATCTTTGCATTTTTAAAAAAAATCTTTTTACATCTTTTATATGATTTCAGTCTTGTTCCATATTTGATATCCTTTTAATCTTTTTACATTTTTTATGTTGATTTTAGCCTTTTGTATGACAACTTTCTTGTTTTGTCAGAGCTTTTACAACAGAACCCTCTCCCTTACTTTTCAGATGGCTTTTGTTGATCATTTATAAACTCTTCCAGAGAAAATTTTTCTTCTCTTTTTTAATTTTAATTAGGAAAGTGTGATCCTATACTATATTATTGAGTGAGAATGTGAGAGCGAAAGAATAATGCATCAATAATGTAAAGCGCTTTGGGTGCCTTGAAAAGCGCTATAGAAATCTAATGTATTATTTTTATTATTATTATTATTATTATTATTATTATTATTACATTTTACTCATTCGTGTCATTGGCCACCTAATAAGAATAGCTCTCCAGCACATTTTGTGATGACAGTGATGTACAGTATTGTAGTTACTGCCTGCCAGCAAAGCAGTTGCAAGAAATAAAAATAGCTGCAGGAACAATATATTTATAGACAAGTTTAAAAGACATATTTAGAAATTAAACAAAAGCTTATTTTTATCATCATGAAAAATAGTACTCAGTGATACAGCTAAAGGTCAAAGGTTATCAACACATAGGTCATACTTTATTGATGTCGGGAGAATTAACCCCAGATTATCTACTCAATATTACCCTATCTGAAAAGCCCGTCTCCATGGCAACATCATCCACCGTCTTGTTATTACTATTTGTTATAACAGTTGTAGCATTTTTTGCAACTGTTTTAGCTCTTTAAAACCTGATGTGTCATCCCTGACACACCCTGCGCATACACTTTTTGGATGGCTGTAACTCTTTCACCGTTTGTGCAATTGAAAAAATTGCAAACGGTTTCTGAAACCCGAGACGTTGCGCTTTATTGGGTCATTACGGTAATTTCACTCACGCATGTGCTAGAAGCTGGAGAAGAAGCCATTTTAGCAGTCATTTACAACACTAAATTGTAAATGACTACTAGATTTTGAAAGTTCTATGCACGCTGAAAAAATGGGCAAAAGGACTCACTCACCGCATATTTTCTAACCTTTTTAAAGTCAAAATAAGAAAAAAAATTCAAGACAGACCATTTTAGGCTCAGGGTTTAAAGGGTTAATGCAATTAAATACTGTACTGGTAGGTTGTCCTTAACATACCAGGCAGCTGTACTCTGCCCTCTGTTGGTTGTCTTACACATCCTGAGAATGTAAGGCTTGCAGTGGTGCTGTTACCCACTGCATGCTGGGAGGAAATCTGATGCACTTCATGCTATAGTATGCAGCCAAAAACAACAATAAAGCTATAAACAGTAACTTTTTGGGGGGAATAATTATGTTAAATTATGTGTTTAGAAAGTATCATGAAAGTAGAAGTGAAAGATCAGACATAAACTACACTGTTGCCCATAAAGTTGGACCAAAATATGTTTTATCTCTTCTCTTGAAATGATTGTAACAAAGTGATTTATTCTTGATAGATGAAGTGTAACTGGGACTCAGTATGGAACCACTGACCTAGGTCAAAAGTAATTACTGATGTATAGAAATAGAAATAGAAATAAAAAGACAACTGAAAATAAAATTATTCCCACTTTATGGCCAACAGTGTATACCTTCATTTTTGTTAAAGTTTTGAGTTTCATCCATCTTAAGAAGCCCGTGTCCTTTTAAGATATTACGTCTCATTGCAAAACAAGACTTGAATAAAACCCAGACAATCACTATTTTAATTCACTGACCACATCAGACAAACCAGATCATTTAATTCTGTCATATTGTAATCCAGTATGTCTTTAATCTATTAGAGGACATGATGCATAGCTAATTCATTTTTAAGTTATGTATTTGAAAACCAAATGAATAGATTAAAATGACACATTTTTCAAGTAAAAATACCAAGCTTTTCATGGTCGTTGTTTTGAAAATGCAACATTTTTATATATTTTTGGTAGAAAACTGAATATATTTGGGTTTTGGACTGTTGAGAATAGGTAAAACCTGATAGTGTAAATATATACAGTAAGCTGTGGAAAGCATGTTAAAAAATGTATCTATAGACAAGACAGTTGATTGATAATATAATCTGCAGAATAATCAGTAATGAAGCAACTGTAACCTGCACCCGTATTTCTAATGATTATTCCCTTAAATCAGTTTGACCTTGACTTTATAGTGATTAAAATTAAATCACAGGTCACTTTCTGGTCATCAGAATGAACCATTATCTGATTCAGGATGTGGATAAATGATCAAAGTTTGACCTTTCACTTCTCTGGCTATTTAAACTACAGTGAATGATTTTAATCAAGTTCAGTCTCATGTTTGTGTTATATTAAAAGGAACAACATATATGATACACATGTTGATAGTCATAAGTTGAGACAACATGAGTAAACTGTGAAAGAGCTCCCTCTGGTGTAAAGTAGAAAAAGTACATTAATTGCAATCATCTCTTAAGTTGTTTTTTCCTCATGTAAATTCTGTTTTAAAATTAATGAGAGCAGTTTCCCATCAATAGAAATGAATCAGAACACAACAGATGAAAAAAAAAACTGTATTTATTAATGAAATGTCAGTTTTACCCCAGTGGGAAAATAAAGCCCTGTAATAACCTGTGTATTTGGCAGTTGAAACCAATGACAGAGTTACATCACATTCCTTCATTATAAATAAACAGGAAACAGCCACAAAAACACTGACTCAACATTCACTGTTGTAAACCGAAGACTTCAGATGTTGATAAAAACTGACCAGTGCATTTCTTCCGCTATTTTCTGCCACTGTCATTTAGTTATAGTCCTTCATAGTGAATGGGATTTTACTTCATTTTTATGTCTTCAAATCCTTCAACCTTATTTGGTTTTTCATCTTTACACGGTAAAATTTGTTTTACAATTAATTTGGTCCACAGAATGATTCTTATAATCTAAAATAAGTTGAAATAGCATTTAGTAAAACCTTTTTTGTATTAAAAATCTTACGACACCCTAGTACAGCCAAAATATTATGCTTAGTGTATGGTATAATTTTGAAACCACCATATTAAAAGGAAAAGTTAGTACTTTACCATTAGCACTGCACATGGCTCTGTTGGATATGTTTTAAATAAAACAAATTTAAGACATTAATTAAACATTATCTGCAAATTGTTCGTACTTTGTTTGGATTGTCAGATGACAAATGTTTCCCATAAAATTCCTTGAATATTCTTAACAGAAGGAGAGATTCTTAAAATGGAAAGGATGGGTTTTTCCACTGCAGCCACAATGGCATTTATTTAATACTAATAACTAGGAATTTATTTTCCTCACTTAACAGACATTGAGTGCAACTATTTACCTACAAAACATAATTACACAAAATATTAAAACAAAAAGATTAATTAGCTTAAAAACAGCTTATTCATTTAGCAGCGCTACAGTGATATGCCCTATGCTTTAACACAAATGACTTCTATGTTTCTAACAATTAGAAAACTAAAGCCCAGACAGTACGGTATAAAAACAAGACTGAATGAATAAAAAATATAGCCAAGCCTAAACCTTGAATAATATAAATATTATTTAGCTCACCCTGATATGCAAAACATTCATGAAAATGTTCCAATCCCAACACAAAAACATCCCCATCTAATAGTGCAGTCAAAGGTTGCTTTTTAACCGACTAATTTCAATATTAAAACCCATTAAATTGAGAGATTTAATTCATTCATTTTTGCAGAATGCATTGAAGAGAAATGAATTTGCTTTGTGAGGGCTTAAATTACAGTCGGTCTCTTTTGCCTCAAATCACAAGCTGTAGTGAAAACAAAAAATGTTAACATCCCACCTTACAAGGCAAAAGGGCAGTTATTTTACCTCAGAGCATAACTGCATTTCTCTAAAATCATTAAATATCAGAGCCCTTACATTTGATCCTTCGCAGAGAGTAGCTAAGCACTTGTGGACGGTAAAACAATACAATGAACAAATTAAAATCTGTTTGCATTGTCACACATAAGGCATGGAAGACTCCACAGCCTCATATCTGCACTTTTCTAAGAGATTATTTTACTTATAGTCCAACACTGGAGAACAAGTAAAAGTAGCTGAATATGGTGACAGTCACTGATTAATGTCACTCCATTAATCACACACGACAGGCCTTCTGATTAGAAGCCATATATACCTGCTCTAAAATACAACTACATTAAACGTCTCATACAATCACAAACCATTGCATATGCAAAGATAATCAATGGCCTGTGGCAGCTGAAAAACAAGTGAATATGTGAAACGAATGTGCAGAGAAATGCATCTTGGTTACAAAATTGCAAGCAGAACCAACCTCATCAGTTCAGTTTAGCTGTGACAATTGTTTCTACATGAAAAACTTTGGTGAGCAACTCGCTAAAAAACTTCCTCGGACAGGAAAGACAAATGGTTCAAATGTTTTTGCTCTTTACAGGCCTTAATAAAACGCCGCCCTGCCTGTCAGACTGAAACTATCGATGTTTCATTTCAAAAATAGAAATTTCCTCTCATCACTCTAAAGCTGACTGTGTCTGAAAGGTTACTTTAAAGTTTACCAGATTGTATGAATCAGAAAGAACTCTTTACAGTGTTGGAAACAATGTACACAAAGTGCAAGTACATACTGTATACAAGGAAATACAAATTGTAAGAATTATCAGTGATGACACAAAATTCATGAATTTTTAACGTTAAAAATCCACAATACGTTTTTCATAACTTAGGAGCATTAAGCCATGGACCTCCTTGTTGTTCTTACCTGGAATGAAACCGGAAGACACAAGGACACAAACAGCTCAGTGACGTCCAACCCAATAAATTGTTCTATACTCCCCACACCCCTCACACCCCACAGTCATTGGGTTTGTCTTGGAGTTTACGAGAGAGGATGAGGGCGGTGGAGAGGGAGGCGACAGAAATGTGGAAAATCAGCTGCCACGTGTTTCTCAAGCCGAGCAGGTAGAAGTTGCATAGGACAATCACAATCAACAGAGTGAGGGACTTAAGTTTCTTCAGAGACGAATGAAACAGGTACAGGTGGCACTGTCAACACAGATTAGTCATTCTCAGGTTACAGTGCTGTCAAAAAGGCTTTTCTGTTCACTTAGGGAGGGATGTCTGTTGAGCATTTTACCTGAGACACACAGCAGATGAAAGCCAGGAGAAATGCCACGACATTCCACATACCTTCATAATCATCCTGTGAAAGGGGAGAGAATGAATAATGAACCAACTGCTGATTCATCTTTCAATCTACTTAATTGAAAATGCATATTTGGAGTTACTTAACGTTAGAAACTAATCCACAAAAGTATGACAACTAGTATAGAACAATGAAGTATAGAACTTGCAAATGTACAACAGTGCGTCTTATAATCTATATAAATTATAGGTTTCTTATAATGATGTAATATATTACATGAATAATTCTATTAAAGACTCTCTGACACCATTATTCTTGTCATTGTTTTGGGTCAATGTCAAATACACAGATCTATCTTTAAGGCTAATATTCCTGTACTCACTAAATTCATAAATGGCTTGTAAGTAGAAACGCATCGATATATCGTCAATGAATTGTCAATAACAAAACAGCGAATATAATGCACACATGCATTTCTGACTCATTGCTGACTCTTTACCTTTCTCCTTTGCTCTCTTATTGTCTGCTTATTTTTTACTCTTTTTATTTATTTTTAAGGATCTCAATCCAGAGTATAATGGATTTTCCTCAACTTCTATTCATTGTGACAATAAAGCTTTAAAAAAAAAAAATACATAATGCTTCTTATTTTCTCCGATAGGAATATCTGACCCCAGCACTGCTCTTACCTGGAACGTGTACTCGATTAAGTGTACTCCTCGGATTACATTCAAAGACGCACACATGATATTCAGGACCAAAGAGAGGATCCCTGGTGCCGTCACTGGTTCAAGCCTTAGATTCTGACCTTTTTTAATTAAAAAAAGAGACCAAAACGTAACATAAAATGACAGATAGCAGTGAAATGCATAAGTATGTTTATTACCATTCATAGGTTTCTTTTTAAACTTAGAATCACCAACAAAAAACACAATGCTGTCAGAGACAAAGGTTACATGTGATCACTGTATTGTACATATTCCACATGCATACATGTTCAAGGGTCTTACCTGATCCAGGACCTTGCTCCATATGTCCGTTTGCTGTGCCATTGCTAAGTTCTACGTCCTCTAAAGTAATAACTTGGGGTGGGTGGATTTTCAGATCCTCCTGGACCTCGGCCAGTGTGACCTCCAGGGCTGGACCGCCATTCTGGTTGTACTGCTGCTTCAGTTTCTGAATGGTGCTGTCTGTTATGGTAATAAGCATAAGGCGTCCTGATCGATCCACTTACTTCATTTTTTGAAAAAGATCGCCTTAAGATCTGTCACTCTTTAATAAATCATATTTTAACATTAAGCTTCAACCTTTATAATCTCAAAATATCATCAAAATAATCTTGACAAGGTATCTTCCTCCTACTCACCAAATTCCAAAAATGGATATGGCCTGGCTGCCAAGGTAACAACAGTGCTATTGAAGCATGCTGTGAACTCCCAGCGCAGATCTTCCAGGAAGCAGAAGGCCTTAGCAACAGGGAGGCTGCAGTGACACACGGTCATGTAGGATACACCCTCTGAAGAGATGAAGCTAAACAGGTGAAAGGAGAATAGGTGTTTAGTAAACAAACAGCCTGACACAGCTTGACACGGATTCCCAGTGATGATACAGACAATAACATTTTGTCCATCTTTTATCCTGATGACACGATTGAAATGCGCTCTGGTTCTCTTTGATATGCATCATTATTGTTTCTATTTCAAAACTTGAAAAACCAGAGATAATGAGATTGGATTTAAGGTCTGAAAACAGTTTTCTGCATTAAAAAAATTCCCACCACACACAGATGGAATTTGGACTGCATCACACTTCTTTGTGCATGTGCTGTAACTTAAAGGGAATGTCCTGTATCCCATTTAACTAGTGAATATTACAATAATACTTAAGTCTCACATGTCCCCAGACTGTGGGTTCAACTCACAGCACCTCACGGATCATTCATGGTTTCCTATCTGCATATTGTTGGTTCAGCCCTTTTACAAGAATCCTGTGTCAATTTCTGCTGCTGCCCACAGCTCTTTCTTGTCCAATGCCCTGAATACCATCATGTACACACCCTAGCAAATCATGCCAAGATGGTTCTGGTAAGTTAGATGGGCTGTATTTTGATTGGATGAACGAAATAACTCTATAGTTATAGCATCAGATACAGATCGAGTTAATGTTTTGATCATTTAACCTCACTCTTTGAATTCCTAGGAAATTTACATAAAAGCAAAAGAAACAATGTTCTTCACAGTATTTTCCTTTTTAACTTCATCTGCTGCTTTGTATCCTGCATACTTACTGTATGTTGAGCTGCTGGCCCTTGACAGTCCCCCTGTCGGAGAAGCGGGCCAGTGTTTTGCTGATGGTCCTGAGCTGCTGTTTTCTCTCCTGGAGCTCTCGGTTGTGTTCAAAGTCAGTGGAGGCTGATAGGGGGAGTCCATCCCTGACCCGAACCACAAAGGCAAACAGGATCAGAGACATGATCCAGCAGGTCCATGGAGAACACACTGCCTATGTGGAAAAAGAGGTGAGACCAGACCATCAGTCTTAGTGCTGTAGACCTGTAATTACATTATTTCCATTGTTGATTATCATTTTCTGGATCAGTAAAACTTAAATAAGCATGAAAATATTCATTACTAGCGCTAAAAGGCCAAAGTTATGGCTTAAATGTAGTGTTTTGACCAACCAAAAGCCCATAAGCCAAAGAAATTCTGTTTAACAACACCATATAAAGAAAGAAAAAAAAATCTGATTAGTAGTAACACAGGAATACACAGGATTTTTTTTGTTTTAAGTATTTATCACATCAGTAGATGTCGCATGTAATGAGTTCACATAATATTAATCACATACAACAATAAACGACTTTCTTAAATGTAGTATTGGTTCCGCAAGAAGTCAACATTAATATTAGTATGAGTGACTTCAATCCACTGTTATTGTGTTAAACGGTATATTTTTCACACTGGCTAGATCTGACCATTGTATTGATTGTATTTTTTTCACACAAGTACATCTTGTAAATGTTAGATCTAACTTACATTTTAGGCGTATAATAACGTTTAGTTGCGCCTTACCTCTTTATTATGGGTTTCATGCTGCACCTGTTTGGAGTGAGTTAGCTTTAGCTGTAAGTTAGCAAACTATAGCATCATATGAAATTCATACACTTCCAGCTGGAAGCTCCCAGCAATTTCATGTCCGTCTCACTCATATACGTGTTTTTTAAAATATTGCCAATATATATAAAAGTGTTGATATCTTTTCTAATATCTGCGCAATAAGTTACATTATAAATGGGCAAGAAGCTAGCTAACTTCAATTCGTCTGTCTTCCTGCTACAGCAATACCACAACAAATCTTGTACGGGAACGTGGAAGGGACAAAACTTATGTTCATTTAGAGTTAGCTTGTAGGGCATCATACCTTTTTCACAAATGCTTAAAAAGTAGCACAAGCTTGTCGGACGTCAGCGACTAACTAATCAGCTGGTTACGACTTAGAAAAGGTGGGTTATGTTGCTTACAGTCTGGGATTACCCAGGCATATTTTTTCAGTTCCATGTTTTGTATAAACATACACCACGAATGAGAGACATCTGGCTATCTTTAGCTAGCTAGTTAGCTGTTAGCACAACCATTTTGGAAGCCATAACATTTGTGTGAACGTATCCATTTGTTGTGGTCCGTGTATTGCTGTTAAGTTGCTCTAACCGTAGCTTAACCCTACCACTTTTGAATGTCAGATAAAACCGAATCTGTTAATATATTAATCATGAATGATGTGTAACTGTCAAGTCGTAATCTTAAATAGTGCCTTAACCAATCTTTATCAAAGCTGCTGCGATGGACAACAGAAACCGGTTTAGAACGTCAATAACTGGCTATTATATTTAAAACACACTTAAATGATACGTATCAGTCATATAAAATCATTTATTAAGCTAAGTTGCTTTGTGAATTGTGGCGGATATCAAATGTGGGCTGCCTTGGTACAGTCGTAAAAAGGTGTTTACTGTGGGCTGTTATTAGACCTCAGGATTTACAACCTGACCATGCCATGCCAAGTCAGTTCAAGCCAGAGGAGGTCAGTAACATGATATAAGTTTGACTAATAATACAATAGAATCCTATATTTGGGGTGAGCAGTTGTACCTGCAATGATGAGACTCAGGCTACTGTCAAAACTCAACTTTGAGAAGACTGAGAAGATCGTTATTAAATGAATGTATTCACAGCTGACGGTACTGGCAGTTGTAATCTTTGGTCACAGGGATACAGAATGTTCTCATCTGCATGAGGAAAACATGACTTATATTACAACCTCTTGGTGAAAGTGAATTTGTGTCCTGCTTTAGATGCGTAGTTTCATGTCATGACAAGCCTGGAGGTAACAGCAGTTTTTGACATGTCATTGTCCATTTAAGCAGTGTCATATGGTATCCAAGTGGACAGTGGAAAATGAGTTAAAAGTTGACAACAAGAAGGCTGTTCTGCTTGGATTTGCATAGCCAATATGTTGGCCCATAGACTTGACTTTCTCTCTCTCTCTTGCTCTCTCCTCGTCTCCTCCCATCTTCTCTCTCCTCCCCTCTCTGACTCTCCTCTCCTCTCATGCTGACTAAGTCTGCATTGTTTTCCACCGCACTCCACTGAATATGTTTGCACTTTGTGGGCTGACAGTAACAGAGGAACCCTTACAGGCTGTTTATTGCTACTTTGAAAGCAGACACCCTCATTATTTCTGATCATTAGAAGTTTGTGCTCTTTCTACATATTAGGTCACCGGGACTTTGATCACAATGGGGGTGAAAGACCGCCCTCAGTGTTACTTTGATGTGGAGCTCAACCGGGAGCCAGGTAAGAAAGTTGAAAATAATTTTACATATATAAGGATTGTTTTAGCATGTAAAGAATTGCATCTCACTTTTCTAGTTTTAAATAAGCACATATAAACTATGCACTTGTGTTTGTGAGAGTAATTTTTAAGCTTGAGTCATTTTTAATTGCTTGCACAGACATTTGAACTATTTATTTAGTTGGTAAACTGGTTTGGTAGTAGGAATTATGCCTTGTTTCTACTGAAGCCTAGCTTTATGCCTAGCTTTAGCTTTATGTATGTGGGACAAAATAAACTCCCATCACTGGCATTTTTCACATTTACTACAAGGCAAAGTTTATTTAATGTCTGAGCTTCGCCACAGGTTTCTTCTAATTATGTGTTGGAAGCCAATTAAGCACATGCAATGCAGTAAAATCCAGGCTACTTGCAATTCTTAATTATGTTCTAGGAATTAATGTTTTTTTCCATTTTTAAATTGTTTTTGTTTACAACACTGAGTTAATGAAGATACAGTATGTGTAAACATTTATTATTATCCCATGGCTTAAATATCTTTATGTGTTGTGTTTTTTGCAGTTGGTCGCATAGTGTTCCAACTTTTTTTTGATATTTGTCCCAAGACAAGCAAAAACTTTCTGTGTTTGTGCACTGGTGAGTAATAATATGCATTTCCACAGTTGTCTAACCAATTAATTTTGTTTTACACTGACAGAAATTATAACATTAACATACACCTGTGAAATCATAAAATACAAGCAGTATAATAAATGATGTTTCAGATGGCCTTGCTACAATTAGTGGAAGTTCTTGCCATATTTCTCCCTAAGTTTTCCCCAGTGGAATGAATCATATTGTGTAAATAAATAAGATACTATATAATTATCTGGACACCTGCTGTTGGTGTAATTCAATGACAGAAGTTGAAGGAGGTCTGGCTGTAGTTTCAGTAGCTGGGTGGGTAGTTGGAATCACTGGATGGGTCGGGGGTCCGGGTCTGATATTTCATTTCGCTAAGCAGAGTACTGTAATGGTGGTGGTCTGCCTTGAGGTAGCTATAAATCTGTACACAGACTGCTGATCGATCCCTCCTCTCATTTTTCACCCCACCTGGTTGATGGGGAATGTGATGCTAGCAAGGGCAGACATGGGAGACAGTTGGTTAGTCTGTTCCTTTTCCTGAACATACAGACACATGCAGACAACACAACACAACACAGCAACACACAGCCCTCAAGTGTCGCAGATCTTTTAAAGTGCTCTTCTGTAGGTGTTCTTTCAGAAGGTGATCAGACCACGGACCAGGACCAGGAAACCAAACCCTTGAAACAATGCTTGTGCCAGTGAAGGAAAATACTTCGAGATTAGCAACCTAAGCTGCCTGCTTGAACAGCCAGTCCTCTGTCCTCAGAAAGCAACCTTAAACACATCAACACATTTAATGAAATCTCTGACTTCATATCTCCTTTCACCCTAGGGGAAGGGGACTCTACTGAGATGGTAGCTTTGGGATAATATTCTGTCTCCTGCCACAAGTATCACCCTGATGGAAAATTTTTCTTTTAATGAATTGTAATGCCTGGACAAAGTATTTTCTTTATTGAAACTGTTCACAGTCAAATCTCAGTTTTATTCCCTTGTTAAGAGCAAAGCCATGTGGCAGCCTTTAAGCACAACATTTTTTTTCAACACCTCACAGCATCTGGCATAAAAAAAAAAAGTAGCAGATTGTGTACTTTGTGATTATTGTGAGCTGATTTAACACACATCTCCTTTCAGGTGAAAGAGGGACTGGCAAAATCACAGGGAAAAAGCTGTGCTATAAAGGCTCCACATTTCACAGAGTTGTTAAGAACTTTATGATCCAGGGAGGCGACTTCACCGAAGGTAATAATGTTTAATGTACAGTATAACTTAATGTGATTTATCAGCATGAATGAATTTAGGTAGGTAGTTGACTTTTCAGCATTTTGTCACTACAAGATGAGGAAAGTAATGGTCCTCAGGTAGAAAGATTTGCACAAGTGTGTTCCAGTAAGTAATTTAAGGAACAATTATCTAGCACACTGCCTTTATTGTTTATTGTTGAGGTGGTAAATGCTTCTCCTGTGCTGTTTATTAAAATGTTTAGTTGCTAATTTCATCCTGGAAACGTAATGCACAAATCGGCTTTCTTTCTTTTATTCAAAATGCTGCTGAGGTTGCAAGTGAAAACATTTATGCCGCTTAGACACGGCTCTGTTTAGTCTGGACTTTCTTCAGTTTGCTTCAAACTAAAATTGCGAGTCACTGTAGACATCCAACAAAAGAAGAAAAGAACCAAAGAAGGAAAAATGAGCTGTTGTAGCACATAGAGAGAGGTAAAGACAGAGTTTTAGGTGGTCCAATGAAGTCTTATTAAGTCCTATGAAAAATACAGAAAAATTACAGAGGGATAAAAGTGACAGAGAAATGGAGATGAGTAATCTGTGACAGCTGTAAAAGTGCATGATACCATCTATTTATTTTTTCTATTTCAATGGAAAAAGCTTCACATCAGGTTGTCAATACGCCTACGTTAGGCACACACCGATCTACATATTAGCTAAAGTACAGTGCGATTCAGCCAGTCACAGCAGGTATTACTATGTCTGCAGAGTTCTTTAGTTCACTCACAAAATTGGATCAAGAAAGCAAAACTAACTGAATGTACAAAATGTAACAAAAACATGAACCTCAGTACAGACTTTCAAGTGTAAAAGTGCCGTAATATAAAGAGACTCGAGCTCTTTGGGTTGAATTATTTTCAATCTATTTAGGTAATGGAAGAGGAGGAGAGTCCATATACGGCGGCTACTTCGAAGGTAATGACAGTATCCAGTAATCCTATAAGCACTCGAGATTGTTGATGTAAATCTAAATACACATGAGCCTCTACCTTAGCAACTTTTGCATGAACATAACATTGCATGTGTCTATTGTGGTAATCGTGGGCTTTCCTATGTATGACTGTAGACTTTCACTTTCCATTGTAAAGTGCTGTCTTCTATCTAGTAACAGTAGTGGGCTTTATCAAATCAGCATGGAGAGTAGGCATTCTCTTTATTGAAAGCTACAATCTTCTTGCCTAAAATTTTCAACATATTCTTTTATTTATAGAGTGGTCTTTTGCAAAATGAGAAGGTAAGAGATGTACACAGCTCAGTAACACCATGTCAACATTGTCCCCACCACCTTCCTCAGTCAGTAGAAACAGTGCAAATGTTTGCAAAGGTGCAGGTGCAAATTTTGTACTGAAGGGATCTAAACGGTTCTACACCGTTTGACCCGCAAAGCCTCAAGCTGCTCAGATTCCTCTTTATGTTACATATGGGGTATTTTTAGCAGCAGTACCATTACTTGACTGCCAGGACGAGCAGACAGATACATACCGGAAGACATACTATACTCAGGAATATCCCACTGGAAACATGATAGTTTAGCTATCAACATGGATATCATATGTGCAGATGTAATGTACTAAAGCAACATTTGGGCACAAAGAGGAATTTACTTTATACGTTTTTGGAATGAGACAAATAGCTTGTACTTCAAAGCTCAAATCATATAACGTTTACACTGTAGAAAGGCAGGTTGGTGAGGCAATGCTAAGGTTGAATGACTATAAATGTTAATCCTTTTTCTTGTTCTTCCCTGAATATTTCCATTGTCACTAATAAGCGGACAGACTCTGAGACTTCCAACCTTCTTTCTCTGCTTCCAACAGACGAGAACTTCACTCTCAAACACGACAGAGCCTTCCTGCTGTCAATGGCCAATCGTGGGAAGGACACCAACGGCTCACAGTTTTTCATGTGAGTGACATTCAGTAAATGATTTCACTCAGAGCCTTTTAATAAGAAAGACGTTTTAACCAACGTGCCATTTTGCAGTACTGTTTTTGCTCTCTGTCCCTTTTTCTGTTTTGAAACTGTAGATTAGCATTTGCCGTTAAGTGTGACGGTCAGTAATCCCCTCTCTGTGTAGTTGATATTCAAAGTGAAGAGAAACTTGGATTCGTTCTTTTTTTTACCTACAAATGTGTTACATTTTTTCTCTTGCCATTTTTGTGTAAAATTTGCAGAAACTCTAGCATCCAGCTCCTCCAAGGTAATGTGTCTCCAAGGCTGTGTTTCTCTCTCCTGACTGTATTCATTATTTCGTAGTTTGTATCGAACATTTTGCAGAGTACAATGTGTTACATGTGTTTAAATGATATTCACCATTGGTTTGAGGTGTGATGTATGAAGATTACAGGCTTAAAGTAGTTGTCACCATAGGTTAGAAGTGTCATTCATGAATAAGAACTAATCTGATACTTATCAAGGGAAAGATAGACTGTTTCACTGTTCATAACTGAATTGGAATGCAGTGAAGGGTCCTGCAAGATCTAGCATCTTTTGAGATTTCTTGGATGCTAGAAAACAAGGTTTGTTGAGGATGCTTTTCTGTTCTAATTCTTTTCCTCCTTTTTCTCCCTTTTTTATGAATCCTCCACTGCCATTGGTGGACCCTCCTCCCATCATTGCTAATTTTTCCTCAAAAAGCACAACCAAGATGGCACCACATCTTGATGGGTAGGTTTGACCAAAATCTACTAAGAAGAGGCATTTCAATGCTGTTGCCATTTTCTAGTTAATGTGTCTTTTTCGCTATCTTTGCACAGAGTCCACGTCGTCTTTGGGTTAGTCATCTCTGGGTTTGAAGTGATAAAGAAGATCGAGGGGCTAAAGACTGACTCTGCTAGCAGACCCTACGCTGATGTGAGAGTTGTTGACTGTGGACAGCTGATCACAAAGTCTGCAAATGATGGCAAGTTTTTTTTCTCCACATTTTCAATTTGCAAACCTCAGTTTTGGTTTTATTATGTTGTGGACCCGCTGGTAGTGCTTTTTAAATCTAAATATTTTCAAGAATTCCAGTAAGGAGAAAACATTCAATTAAAATTCATAACCTGTTTTATCATGTCCATTAGTAGCTTAAATTCGGTAAAATAAAATGGTGGTGTGGAACACAACTCTGCCCCAGTAAAAGCTACCATATGATTAGGAAGTTTGTTAAAATAAGTACATGAGAAACATCCCACCTCTTTTTTCCCCATTTGTCAAGGTGATTCACAGAACACCCCAATCATAAGTCAAACCCTAAGTGAAGGCTACTATAGGCATGTTGAAGTTGTGCATTTTGTAATAATATATGGCTGTATATAATGTCAGTGCCCAATTTGAATCCATTCTGAGCATCTGTATGTCCACTTGTTTTGTCTTTCACTTTTTTGCAGGGATTTTGTGTGTTGCCTTTGATTGTAACTGGGTCATATTTTGTGCTCATTCTGTAAGAGGTTGGCATTTCAATGCCAGTGTTTTCCCCCCAGTGGCATTAGGACGGGGCGTGTAACCTGATCTTCTGTTTAATGAGGATCAGTGCTGCGATCTCTGTGGAGTTCAGTTGGCATCTGCCCACCTGGCTCTGCCAGACCTGCTTACATCGAGACCAACATTACAAACAATGAAAGAAAGTTTTAGTTGTAAACTGACATACTACACTCAAATTAATTTGTGGCATTTGAACTTTCCTTTATCCTGTAAAGGATTTAAAGTGTTACTGAATATGTAATATGTTGTTCAGTCACCAAAACCTGATGTTCATGCTAAATCTCCAGTCTGTTTCCATTATTTTATTCTACTCTGCAGATTTATTTCGAGAACTTCTCTGTGGAGGATAGAAAAAGAAAAAAAATGCCTCCCTGGCCTTTTACTGTTTGTGATGTTCTGTAATATGAGGACATTTTTAAATGTCTTACATACTGTGATATTTCCTTCCTCAGTACTTGAAGGCAAGAGGAAAAGGACATCGCATTCTGCTGACTGTTCCCTCAATTCCCATGACTCGTCTTCTCACTTTTCCTCTTCAGTGGAATCTGAAAGTGAATCTGATGAAAAGCACAAACATCACAAACATAAGAGACATGCTAAAAGCAAACAGGCTAAAAAGAAAAAGAGGGAATCGAAGAAGGACAAGGAAACTGATGTTTTATCCAAGCAAAGGTACTTTTTTGGTCTCATTTACATGCTTATGTAATTACTCACATGCACCTGAAATATGTGTTGTGACAGATTCACTCAGTTTACCAGGCTAACAACCAAGCCTATATACAAATATGCATAGTGACTTCATATCCAGGAGAAGGGTTACTTTTTTGCATAACAAAATATGGTTTTGCATGCTGTTTGTTGATGTTCTTTCAGCCCTGTGGGAGGAGAAACGCTGGAGGCAGAGGCTGAAGTGGAGGGAGAAAAGGAGCACAGTGCAAAGAGGGAAAAACCTGTGGTTCGACCAGAGGAGATTCCACCTGTGCCAGAGAACCGCTTCTTGCTGCGACGGGACATGCCGTCTCAGGAAGATAAAGTGGAGATGTCAGTTTACCTAAATATTCTTTTGTAACATTACTGGCCTGTTTACTTTAATGAGTCCCTTTAAATAAAATGTGACTGTTTTCCAGAATTGTGACAGAAGAATCAGCACTTTCAGCTGACCAGAAACCAGCGATCTCTAAGTCAGGACGGAAGATTAAAGGCAGAGGCACAATGGTATACTCACTATAATTCACACAAATGATACAATATGCTTTTTTTTTTTTTTTTATTTATTTTAGGATTGATGAAAAATGTGGATTATAGAAATAGTAATGAAATATGATAATGAGGCCATTATGATTATGTGAAATAAGTGATGTCAGACATGTATGTAATAATTGTGACAGATCCGATGTTCACTCAAGATCGGACATTTGTTTACCCTGACTGAGTATTTTTATGAAAACTAAAGTGAATTTTATTTACAACGTTTTTTCTCTCTGCTAACTATGGAGAACATTTATAGTCTTTTCCACTGGTACTAAAAGGCCATTACAATGTTTGTGAATCTTTTCTACACACACACTTACGCACTACTTGCCAACACAAGGCACTAGCCTACCCACAGGGAGAATGGGGTTCAATTAGGGCTTAGTGTCTTACCCAAGGATGATGTATTGACAGGAGGAGCTGGGAATCAAACTGCCAACCCTGAAGTTTGAAGACTAATTGCTTTCCCTCCTTAGTCAAAGCCTTTTGTCTTGTTTTGCAGAGATATCACACTCCTACAAGGTCTAAATCCCGCTCTGCATCCGTGGAGGAGCGTGGCAGCAGTGAAACGCCACCACACTGGAAAGAAGAGATGAAGAGAACCAAAGTTTACCAGCCTCCGAGTGTAGAGCGATGGACCAAAGGAGACAAGTATAACATAATGTTTTACTTATCTGTTGTCGAATATTATTTTCTTTTGTATTCTGCTTCATGCATCTTTTGGCTTAACAGATTGAATGACCATTCCTCAAGCAGATGGGATGACAGAAGTGACTCTGCATGGTCCAATTC
Organism: Apogon talboti; assembly: GCA_037367365.1. Taxonomy (NCBI): domain Eukaryota; kingdom Metazoa; phylum Chordata; class Actinopteri; order Kurtiformes; family Apogonidae; genus Apogon; species Apogon talboti. The sequence continues at coordinate 17,857,182 of JAPQRQ010000014.1, read as the reverse complement.
CCCAGACCGCTCTTCAGATCACAGCTCCGAGAGGTCCAGCCCACGGCGGCAACATAAGAAGGAGAAGAAAAAAGCAAAACGCAAGAAGAAGGCCAAAAAACGGAAACATGGTAAGAAGAAGAGCTCTAAGAACAAACATCAAGAGCCTTACGCATCAGATGATGAGAGGTCCGTGTCTTCAGGATGGCGGTCCAAGTCCAGAAAATCCCATTCTCTGTCTCATTCCCCCTCAAGTCAGCGGCATTCGTCGACCACGAGGAGGCGACGGTCTTCCCAGTCTCTTAGAACCTCGCGATCCTACTCGAGGTCCTACACATCACACAGTCACTCCAGATCTCGAGGAAGATCCAGGTCTTACTCAAGATCCAGGAGCTTATCTAAATCTCAAAGTCGGTCACTCTCTAGATCTAGATCTCCAACTTACTCTCGGTCCAGGTCCAGATCCAGATCCAGATCAAGATCACGATCGAGGTACAGATCCAGGTCTTTGTCTCCATCTAGGAAGAGGAGTTTATCGAGATCCCCAAGAAAAAGAAAAGCCAGTAAACCCAAATCAGATACCATAAACCCTGTGCCTGAGAAGCTTCCAGAGAGCAAAGTGACCCCTGTCTCCAGACTCCCCACAGTCCCCGCCCCTGAAAGTGTCCCTGTGATTCCCCTCAGTGACAGTCCTCCACCCTCACGCTGGAAACCTGGACAGAAGCCATGGAAACCCTCCTACATCCATATTCAGGAAATCAAAGCAAAAGTTGCTCTGAATACTCTCAGCTCAACAGGACAAACGGCTGATAGCGTTACAGAAAAAGCTCAGACGTCTATTACGCCAAAATGTCCACCAAGTGACACCGACGGTGAATATAGGCACGTTGAGAAAGCTCACAGGACTGCACGGCGCTCACGCAGCGGATCAGCCAGAAGCAGGTCCTACAGCCGCTCATATAGTCGCTCAAGGAGTAGAGATTATAGCAGGTCCAGGTCAAGATCCCCTCATCGAAATCATAGCAGGTCGTCTTCCTACAGCAGATCAGACTCTGACAACTCCCAGAAAGCAAGGAACAAGAAGAAAGACTTATTAGACAATGAATGGAAAGAGTACTACACTTCTCTGAGGAGGATAAAAAATTTAGATAACTACATTTCCCTTGCTAGTACCCACTCTGGATCACAGAATAAAACAGGCAGTGAGGGTAGTCCTGATGTCAGCGTCTCAAAGAGAAGCAGCTCTTTGGAGAAAAGAAAAGAGAAAGGTAGTTCACAGGATCAAGAGACAAAGCATCACAGTTTAAAGACAGTTGGTGATGTCAATAGCAGGTGTGAGTGGGACAGTGACAGCGACAAAGTAAGCCAAAGCAACAGCACTGCTCTGTCAAAAAAACAGAAACAAGCAGTTCAGTCCGGTGAATTTCCGGACAAAAAGCTCTCATCCGTCACTGGATGGAATTCTGAAAGTGATTCCGAAAATATGAACGCCAGGATGACGGCCATATCTGAAAAAGAGGAGGGGGAGGCAAGTTCCGAGTCTGAGGATGACGCTCTTAAAGCTATAAAAAAGACGTCAGAGGCAGTGACCGCCCTCGAACACAAGATTACTGCTGCCATTTCTTCTCACTCAGAAGAGAGTCCTGAGAAACCGACAGAGCCCGAGAAGCATAAGAGCAAGAAGAAAACTAAACGTAAGCATAAACACAAGAGGAGAGGGGAGAGCAAAACCAGTTCTCATCAGAGTAAAGACAAAGCAAAGAGATCTAAAAGGAAACATCAGAAGCTGAAAGAGACTTTCCACTGGCAGCCGCCTTTGGAGTTTGGAGAGGAAGAAGACGATGATGAATCCAAGAAAGAGAAACACAGTCCGGGGAGAGTCAGAGAGAGGCCAGTTGTAGAGAATGTGAATGACGATGACCAAAATGTGACCTCATTCAGTAAGAATCCTCGTAGAGAAGAAGTGAGAGGACAGCAAAAGACAAGAGAATGTAATAATAAAACCCCAAAACAAACAGAGCCTCATCGTCAGGCATCTAATAAGAACGGTACTAGCAGCTCCTCTTATAACAAAGATCAACAGTCATTAGATGACATGGACATTTGTACCCCAGAGCGTGATACAAGTGTTGAGTCTGCAGTCACAGAAGATTTTACAAACTGCTCTGATTTTAGCCTTAAATCTACCTCTAAGTCTTCAAATATGGCAAATAAAGAAAGCCCAGTACCTCAGCTCCAGAGCAAAGAACAGAGTGCACCTTTCATTATCTCTACAACAACAGCTGGTGGACTGCAAGATGAGGTATCCAAACCGCTTGACGCTGTAATAAATTTAAAATGGAAGCCTCTGAAAGGAATGTCAGCTCTACAAAATGTGAGTGCGACACCGGTTACCACCAAGAACATACAAATTCAGGAAAACCAGACACCCAACACGCAGGGAGTACGAATGGAGATAAAAAGCAAAAGCCGGGTCCGACCAGGATCTCTGTTTGACGAGGTCCGTAAAACGGCACGGCTCAACCAGAGACCAAGGAACCAGGAGAGCTCCAGTGACGAAAGATCTCCCTCCGCCGGAAAAACCAGAGATGCAGCACATCCACGCTCTCCGAAGAAGTCTAGATCTGTGTCCAGGAAGTCTCGGTCGGGCTCCACCCACCGATCCCGCTCCAGAGGGTGGTCCCATTCCTACAGCAGGTCCAGGACTAGATCCCGGAGCTCCAGCTATTCCTCCAGGTCAGAATAAATCACTTTGATTAAGTGAAGTGTATGAGGGGTACCGTCAGTAAATCTTTGTAAACGCTGGCAAGGCCTTTGGACGTAGATCAAGATTGTTGTGAAGTGATAAACGTGATGGATGTGAAGCATTTAGTCAGGAGTTAAATCTCTGTCTGATAGTGAGCTTTTGTTTTATCTTGGTGAAAATGCAATTTGTAACAGGAGTGTGATTATTTTTAGGGGCCGAAGCAGGAGTCGACGAAGACGTGGAAGAGGACGGTCACGCTCCCGCAGCAGCACATACCGGAGTTACAGGAGTCACAGGTACACCAGGAGAGAGTGATTTCATCTGTTGTGCCACCTAATGGATCCCTGGGGGAAAGCTAAAGACAGGGAATCACACACAGAACAAACCCAAGTGTCCCTGGGGTACTCATGTTTCTCTACAATGTCAGCCTTTCCTATCTGAACTGATTATAACCCCTCAAAGGCTTTCTATTGTGTATTTTATCACTGCACGTGTACTGTATCTGTGTGCATTTTTTTTCAGATTTTCTCTCACGGTTTTTTTCTTTCCACCTGCTTTAGTCGAACAGACAGTCGAAGTCATTCCAGGAGTCGCTCATACAATCGCCACAGGAGATCCAGGTCTGTATACCCCCTCAAGTTATTTAGTCAAATAAAGAAAAACTGTTTGAGCTTAAGCAGACTATGCATATATTACATTCAAATAAACACTGTTACCTCAATCGGTCAGAATCATTATCATATATTTAGTTCTTTCATAAATAGTGTTCCTTCGCCACTACCTACCTCTGAGTCTAAACCCTCGTTGGAAGTATTCCCAGAATAATATCCCCGTTGTCATCCGGTTCTATGTAAATGCAGGTCAGACTCTTATGACAGCTATTCCAGTCGGAGTCGGAGCGCGAGCAGGAGACGAGGGCGCAGACGAAGTGACAGCTACAGGAGCTCAGACCGCCGTTCCAGGTACGACACGCTGCTCCCCGGTGAACCCTGACAGACATCAGCGCGGTGGCATGTCTCACTTCAACCTGTTCACCTTTTCAGTTTTCCTTCTTGTGGCTTAATGTTAAATTGTGGTTTGACACAAAGACATTTTCTTTCACTTAACCCCAAAATACCACTGGGAACACATAACTACGCCATCATACTTACAGCTATATTCAGCTTTTATGACTTAAAGGTAAAGTATTTCATTATAATCTGACTGCTGCAGGTCTTACCGCTCCTCCAGTCGCAGTTCCTCCAGACGCAGAAGTCACAGCCGTAGCAGTCGGTACAGCTGAGAGGGAACACGACCACAAAGTCTGGACACTGAGCAAACAGGAGCAGTTACTGTTTTCACTAATCAGCAACTAAAGCTTCAAGAGGAAAGGGTGTATTTCATGTTTTAATACTGTACTGTATTGTTATACCTACATGGTGGTACTGGTATACAGAAGCTATTACTTTTTGTTGATTGTGTTAGAATGTAAATGTAAGGAACCACTTTAAAGGCTTACACGGAGGCAGATCCTCCTCTGTCTGGGTCAGGTAAAACTGAGTGAAATCTTATCAACGTGCTGTCTCTGGCGGCCACAGATTTTCTATTTCAAAACACAAGAATTAAAGTTGTGAATATTTTATATTTCTGTATATATACTTACCAATTTTTTACTTTAGTTTTTCTATTTCCTCCTCATGGACTGATGTGTATGGGTTGAGGCTATGCCTTAAATTCACAGTAAGACAGGATTGTTCTCAAGAAAATAAATGGGAAAAAGTACTTTTTGTTGCAATAATTGGTTCATTCTGTTTCTTTTCTGTGTCATGAATGTTAAAACTACTCAAAGAACAATAGGTCTGATTTAGTTTTTATTGAAACTGTTCTGAATGTTAATGGCCAATAAATGCTACCACATCATAAGCCTCTTTTTGTTTATTTCTAACTCAAAGATATTGTAGTTTATGGAGTCTGATATACTTTGATCATGCCTGTATAATGGCGCCATCTACCTGTTAATTCAGTACTGCAGTGTGAGTATATACAGTAGCTGCTCTTCATCAGGCACATTTGTGTATATATCATAGTTATTCACTATCTGACTAAAGGATTTACAGTTTTGTGTTAAATTTCATGTGTATAGATTGATTAATGCATGGCTATAATACCACTACCCAAGCTGGATACTTCCCTGGAATAAGAAAAAGAGATGACTCCATTAAATTATTAACCGTACTCAGAAGTAATTGAAAATGCACGTCCTTCCCAGCTAATATTTGCATACACTTGAACCTCTGTGGGTGCGTGCCTATCTGTAAATTGCTTGTGCATTCAAGTAACATCAACTGAAACAGGTCCTATTGGATTCCTTCAATGTCTGCCTCATTGTTATCTGAAAATACAGGTCATGAATGCATCAGGGCTCTTCAGTATGGACAGGTTTCATTGCATATCAGATCTGGATTTTCAGTCCTCCATGCAATAGCAGAGAAGCAGCTGCATGTATATGGTTCTGTATTAAAATGCATTATGTGCTGCAGACAAATCTGAGGGAATCTGATACTGATGTGTTCAGGGGAAAGATGGAACTCAAGTGCTACTATGATTAAAGGGAAAAGAAATAAAGAAACATGTTTATTTTGAACAAAATGTGTTTCTGTCTTGTAAAATACTAGGCATTTACCTCCTTAAAAGCAACAATAAATAGAAATTGAAACTAACCACCACTCATGTTCACATTAAGGTCATTAAACACAACAAAAGTGACAGGAATTAGAAAGATGATACCATTTCTTCCACAAAATAAGTGCACTGTGGGACACGTGGGAGTTCTACTGGATGTGAAAGTTCATGAGATGTGATGAGGAAAATTATCATGCTCTGGTTTGTGGAGACAGTTCACTTTTCATACTTTCACCCTTTTAGAAATGAAATAATTTCTATGAGAGTCTATATTTTTGTTTAGGGTGGTGCAATCCAAAGTACATATTGCTTTATACTGTCACATACCTAAAATTCAACAATAGAGGCAAAAAAACTTTAATATTTCGCTTCAGTAAATGTGCAGTCTGGAGGTTGACTTCGCAGCATCTTTGGCTGTACCTACACTAGTGTTGCAGGCTCAGCTGAGTCCTCGACATGGAGTGATAAATGAACGCTGCTCCAGGTTGTGATCAATTCTTCTCCCACCTTGTTATGAGCATATTGACTTCTGCTTCTCAGAGGTGAACAATGGCAATGAAATCTGGAGGCCCTGAAGTGCTGATTTACAGGTGTGTCAGTGTGTGTGTATGTGTGTGGTGTTTGTGTGGACCTGGACGTTAAAGGTCGAGGTTTACTGTGTTGATTGCTTTCACATTTTGTTGGAAGCACTGTTAAAGCACAACATAACGTGAGATGGTTATGAGGAGTTTGAAATGTAGACATAAGAGATGGATGGATGGATGGATGGATGGATGGATGTTTGGTTGGTTGGATGGATGGATGGATGGATGGATGTTTGGTTGGTTGGATGG